>BPLQ01004589.1:0-425000 GCA_021605075.1 Caerostris darwini
AAAATAATTAGCCTTACTGAAACAATATTCAAAAACGATACAATATTCAATAGTTATGAAAATAGTTAATATTAAAATAGTTATAGTTATAATCAAAATATCAATCAAATTAGTGATATCCATCGAATATCCTTACTGAAACAATATTCAAAAACGATACAATATTCAATAGTTATGAAAATAGTTGTAATATTAAAATAGTATAGTTATAATCAAAAATATCAATCAAATTAGTGATATCCATCGAATATCCTTACTGAAACAATATTCAAAAACGATACAATATTCAATAGTTATGAAAATAAGCTATAGTTATAATCAAAATATCAATCAAATTAGTGATATCCATCGAATATCCTTACTGAAACAATATTCAAAAACGATACAATATTCAATAGTTATGAAAATAGTTATAGTTATAATCAAAATATCAATCAAATTAGTGATATCCATCGAATATCCTTACTGAAACAATATTCAAAACGATACAATATTCACAGTTATGAAAATAGTTATAGTTATAATCAAAATATCAATCAAATTAGTGATATCCATCGAATATCCTTACTGAAACAATATTCAAAAACGATACAATATTCAATAGTTATGAAAATAGTTAATATTAAAATAGTTATAGTTATAATCAAAATATCAATCAAATTAGTGATATCCATCGAATATCCTTACTGAAACAATATTCAAAAACGATACAATATTCAATAGTTATGAAAATAGTTATAGTTATAATCAAAATATCAATCAAATTAGTGATATCCATCGAATATCCTTACTGAAACAATATTCAAAAACGATACAATATTCAATAGTTATGAAAATAGTTAATATTAAAATAGGTATAGTTATAATCAAAATATCAATCAAATTAGTGATATCCATCGAATATCCTTACTGAAACAATATTCAAAAACGATATAATACTCAATAGTTATGAAAATTGTTAATATTAAAATAGTTATAGTTATAATCAAAATATCAATCAAATTAGTGATATCCATCGAATATCCTTACTGAAACAATATTCAAAAACACGATATCAATAGTTATGACAATAGTTAATGTAAAATAGTTATAGTTATAATCAAAATATCAATCAAATTAGTGATATCCATTGAATATCCTTACTGAAACAATATTCAAAACCGATACGATTGAAAAGCACCTTATTATTCTCTTATCATTAAATGACAAATTTATGATTTTATTATGGCAATTGACGTAAATTTAGATTATGAATCATATGATAATTTCTGAAGAGAAACATTTGGTTTAGTTTTGTTTTTATTTAAAAAAATGGAGGAAAACCGATAAAATACAAATGTAAAATATTTATCCAAAAACACAAGTGAAGTTATTAAAAAAAAAGATATTCTCAAATCCCTTATGTTTTTCAAGTCACCTTGTGCTTAACAGAGCTTAACAAACTCAACCTCGATCATATTACCATACTCTTCAAATGCATAAGCTTGAGAAACCGGATATCCTTCACACCGTGAATCTCGATTCATACCCAATCCTCGAACAGAGATCTATGCACAACAATTCATCAAACAAGGGGAAGCATCATGCTAATCACGTCAATGCCACCATTTACTCGCCAAGTCTTGAAACAATATCCCCGAACTGAGAACCCCTATCATCTGTCTCCACGTCCGGTCTCAACCCCTATCCCCTGACATGCAGAACCCGCACCACCATGGAACAAATTACTGAATCCGTCCAGGTTTTTTGTTTCTGGTCCGTTTTGGTGGAAACGGAAGCCAGATGGCAGACGAAAAAGCGTGTCTCGAGGGACCACGGAAGTAACAGGATCGTTTGGCAGATGAGGCGTCCCCTTCCTCTTGTCTTACCATCACCTGCTTGCAGTTAACAGCCAGGTTAGACTCGCGACACCAACTGATTACATGAGGATGGTTCAGTGACCAAATCAGAGATGGTAGCAGGTCAGGCGCGTGCAGCAATTTACTTTCTATCGGGTTGGGTAATTGTAAATCGCTAAATGGATGTCCGGGGTTGATCGCTTAGTTTCTTTTTTTTACCATTGTATAGCATGGTTAAACATCAGACTTCCAGTAGAGTTTCTAATCACTACTTCAGTCAGTCTGAGATTTTTAAGCTGTACTATACAATGGAAGGAATAATAAAAGAAGTTTGTTGTGAGGAAATTAGAATTATTTTGATGGTTGAGTTAATCTGAAAGAACAATGAAGCCTTTGTTTTCTGTTCTTTGAGTAATCTTATTGTTTCTTGATTTCTTCATGCATATTGATAGAAGTTTCTGCATTAAACTATTTTTTTGGGGGGGAGGGGAGTATGAATGGATTGCTAATAAACAAAAAGAAAGTTAGGTTGCAAAAGAGTTAACAAAAAGCAAAAGAAAGCTAGGTTGCAAAAAAAAAATTATAACGAAATATCTCTTCAGTATAATAAATAGAAGTAAGTACATATTTAAGTATGCAAGTGCATATTTAAGCATATGTATGATTCTCTTTATAACTACTAGAAAAGAGGGCCTGAATGGCCGAGTGGCTAGCGCTGAGGCGCTGGGTACCACAGGTTTCGGGTTCGAGTCCCGGCGGTGCCATGGATGTTTGTAGTGGTTCGGAATCCACTTTAAACCATAAGTCCCGGTCCTAATAGGATCGTAGAGCGTTGCGAGGGCATTGTTACTCTGCGTCCGTATCTTCAAGTTACACGCGCCCCCTGGGTAATGCAAAGTGAGTAATGTCTGTGCAGCGCTTGCCTTAAGGCATCCAAGACCAAGTTGTCTAAGTGTTTGCCAACTGCAATGGAACAAAAAAAACCACTAGAAAAGAATTAGAGACAATTGAAATTTTTAAATGATTACAAAAAGGAAAATAACCGCATATTATTTCAAATAACACAGTAGGGTTTCATATAATACTTATCCCATTTTTTAAAATATATATATATATATATATATTAAGCACAAATAAATCTGATAGTCGCATCATTATAATAAATCTCAATATTTATCCCATTTTTTAAAAAATATATATATTATTTTTAAGCACAAATAAATCTCATAAAAGCTTTCGTTTATGATTTAAACTCGCATCAAAAAGTTCTTCAGATTAATTTTCAATCTTAATTAAGGAATATATATAAAATATATATATAGCTACATTATCTCTATAGAATTTTCAGTTATTTAGTATTATTTTAAATAATTATAATATTTCTATAACTAGATCACATAAGCGTACTTTGTTAAAAACTCAAAAGTTATTAATTTCTGCTTAGAAAAAAGTTATACTACTAAACAAATTGATCAAAGAGTTAAAGTAATCTAATTATTTTCAATGTTCAATCATAAACTTTAAAACGTATCATAAAATTAGCAGTAAATTAAAATCAGAACCTCAAGTTTTATCATGATAATGATCCTAAACATGCTTTTAGACTTTTACACAGAAGATTAAAAGGTATCACAAAAATAAAGCTGCTTTACAGCAAAGCTTCTTCAAGCAACAAGTGGAATTGCAATACAAAAAAAAAATTAAAAAATAAATAAATAAATAAAAAAAATGAAAAAATAAAACAGATCCTGAAATTTAAATTCATACTATAAAAACCCATACCCATAAATTTAAATTCATACTAAATTATTTCAAACCAATAATACTATTAGTCAAAATAATGAAAACGTATCAAATAATTTGTATAAATGGCACTTCTATGAGAACACTATTGTGAGGCGCTGTAATTATGAAACTTATTTATTATATTTATAATGTGAAAAATACATATTTACATACCTCAATATTTTTCATCATTTTTGTTTCTGTCGTTGTCTTTTTAACTATCAGATGAACATTTCCTAATTTCAACGTACTTTGAAAACACGATTTGAAAATGAATCGTTTATTTACTTTTCTTCCAAAACAATTTTTTTTGTGTGTGTTTTTTATTTCATTTCATTTCAGAAAAATATTTTAGTATACATTTTTTTGTCTATACGTAACAAACATTTTGTAAAAAAATTTTTTTTTTTTTTTTTTTTTTTTAAGTATACGGTAATCGTTAAAAAATATTAACTAATTATTAAGAAAAAAATGTACTTCTAATAATCGCAAACATTGCGATATTAGAGAGTTTTTGCATACCGTATTTTGGACGTCCGTTAGCTTTTTCTCCCTAGCGCGCATGCTCACAGGAAAAATTATTACAGATACGCATGCGCAATTTCCTATGAGCATGCGCGCTAGGGAGAAAAAGCTAACGGACGTCCAAAATACGGTATGCAAAAACTCTCTATTGGCGTCTAATGGTTAGATTAGTCTAATGGTTAGTCTAATGGTAAATCTTAATGGTTAGATTTGTCGCTCTACGGTCATCTTGTGCACACTTGAGGTTAAACAGAGCGGGACCTACAGTTTAAAGTGGATTCCGTACCACTACAAGCATTCATGGCACTGCTGGAACTTGAACCCGAAACCTGTGGTACCGAGCGCCAGAGCGCTAGCCACTCAGCCATTCAGGCACATTAGCGCTATGATGATAGCTAACAGGGTTTGGTGACTGTTGATTGAATAAATTTTTTTCAGTCATACCTCACAGGGACAATATTTTAGAGTAAACATAGTACCATAAAGTTCAATATTACATAGCGTTAATTTCGAATTTTTAAGTCGTTTTCGAAGTAGTTCCTTTATAAAGGTTTCATTTTCACTTTTGTCAAATTCTGTTAACTGTAGTATTTTAAACAACATTTGGATAAATTGAGATAAAGCAGCATCAGCGAGCATACATCTCAAAGTAGCAAGTTAACTTAAGTCGTAACGTTTTATGTAAACATAAATAAAATTCGAAGGAAAGCATTTTTGGAACTTTGGTAAACTTTATTTTACTGATTATCTGAAATTTTTTATTTGTATTAATTTTTCTTATTTCTTTTTTTCTGATTTCTTATTAAGAACTTTTTATCTGCTTTATCTCAATTGGATAAATTGAGATAAACAATAAATAAATAGATTAATTAATTAATTAATTAATTACTAGCATAAATTTCAAAGTCAAGTCAAGTTTGGTTTGGTTTGGTTTGTCGCTCCACTGACATTTTTGTGCACACTTTGGATTAACTCTACTGGGACCTACAGACTTAATGGATTCCGAACCACTAACCAACATCCATGTCACCACCAGGATTCAAATATGACGTCTGTGGTACCAACAGCCTGAGCGCTAGTCACTTGATCATCAGGCCGCCATTCTGTTATAGGTTTGGTTTGGTTTGGTTCGTCTCTCTACGGTCATTTTGTTCACACTTTAGGATAATTAGACCGGGACCTACGGTTTAACGTGGATTACAGACCAAGTGGATTCCGAATCACTAACAAACGTTCATGCCACCGCCAGGATTCAAATCTGAAGTATGTGGTACCAACGTCCAGAGCGCTAGTCACTTGGCCATCAGGTCGCCAAAGTCAAGTCAAGGAACTTTGGTTTGTTTTGAAGTTTATTTTAATCAATTAAAGAGCGTTAAGAGAAAACATTACACCATGGGTGGAATAATTAACATGATGTTGGAGTGTGACATTCACGAAGAAGTTTCTAAATTTCGAATTTGAAGGTTATTAAACGGACTGATATAATAGAATGAAATATTTATGCTTCATCACGCTTAAATTGATATAAGGGATGATCTGGTGCCTTACATGTTAAATAAATATTGAATAATTATCTTTAAAATCTTTCCGACAGACTATTCTATTCTGAGATAAACAAATGGAACGTTGCTTGAGGTTTAAAATTCTGAAGGGACCATGACAGTAAAAAAATAATTAATAAAGCATAAAAAAGGTAACATTGCATAATATATTAATAAAAAATTTAATTTTATCAACAAATCATGATTACATTCAGTGACGTAACAATAGGGTGACAAGATTGGCAAATTACCAAAGGCCCCTGCCCGAGCAGAGAGGCTATGCGTACAGAAAAGGCCTGACATCTATCAATATATGGGACATTGATAAAAACATATTTAAGAAATTCTTTGGGACAAGACAAATTAAGCAATGTGGCAATTTGAATTATACAATGCAATTCTATCCATCGAACATTCCATGGCCCGAAACTTTAATTTCGGTGCTGTCATTGAGACTTTTGATGATCAGAAAGGCCGAAAAAAGAAATTTTCATACATAACATTTTTACTAAAAAAGTACCTGTAATTTTAATTTAATGCCTCTTTTAAATTAAAGTTTCATAGTATCAATCAAAAATAATACGTATTTTAGAAAATACTTTATTAAAAATAAAGTACAAGAATGATACTTTGCATTTGCCCCCATTTGAAAAGTTTGCCGCGGGCCTTAGATGGTATAGTTACGCCACTGGTTACATTCCAAACTTTCGCAAATCTTTGCAAGAATTTGAAAAGAATCTTTTATTATTATGGATTTTTTTTTAAAAAATTAATATAAAATTAAGAAAAAAAATCTAATGATTTAATCATTTAATCACGAAATCGAATGTAATGAAATATTTCTACAGCTCCTAATTTTCAGTGGGTGATATTTTCTCCAATCATTAAACCAAAGATAATGTGCTTGCTAATTAGAGTGTTCATTGTTCAATTAGAGTGAAAGTTCAATCCTAAGTACATATGCTATAGTCACTGCTTCGGAAAATGGATAAAAGATTCATTAAGATTCATTAAACCTGAGATAATGCTTGCTAATTAGAGTGTTCAATGCTCAATTAGAATGGAATATTCAATTAGAATGAAAGTTCAATCCCCTTTAATTACATATGCTACAGTCACTCTTTCGAAAAATGGACAGCGTTATCTTTCATCAATCTATGAGATTACCTGATTTGAGAAATTCGTTAATTTCTGAGATGTTGGTGAGATGATGAGGTAATAACTGTAAATTTGGAGTAGTTACACCAGAAAATCTTCCTGGAAAGTACTAAACCCGCTTTTCCTGCAACACCAAAAAACAAAATCGATCCATCAAAATATGAAAAGAAATTATTGTGGGGTGTTAGCCGTTATAAAGTGGCCGACAAAGATTAATGGAATTGATGAGTCACATGCAAACATCTAAATTCCACAAAAAGCACAACAAAGATTGGAAACGCATTGTTCTTCCGATAGCGCTATTCAAATGGTGATTACTTTACTTGATCAAATCACGTCTACGCTAAAGAACAGTGTGGTATCCAAACAGAAAAATAAACAAACACGAGCGAACGGTTCAGTGACCAAATCGGAAGAGTCAAGGATACATTCCGTGACAGGTCAAACGCGTGGCGAGAGTCAGCTTTCTGGTAATCAGAAACGCTAGCAACAGTTGGTCTGCTCGTATTCAGGACACACCACGCACGAAACCTGTTTATGCTGTTTGTAACCATTTGTTTTTGGCTTCCAGCGAAAACTATTGAAAACCTCTGATGCAAACAAAGAAGTATAACTGCACTTACAACAAAAAAACTTTTACAAAAATCTCTTTGTTTAGCATGGAGTCTTCAATATTTCAAAACAGTAATTTGAATACATCAATAGCATGGTAAAAATTTCACAAATATACGAGTAAAACTCGGGTACAATGAAATGTCTAAACGCAATGACTCGTTCCCGCTCAAAACATGACCTCACGGAAAGATGTCCAATATAAAACGTCATTATGCTGAAGATTTCGTGGATTTCCTGAGGGGATTTACAAGTGGATTTCCTGATTTGAATGATAAATAGCATTTATGTAATTAATAAAAAAATAATTGATCATTTTCTTTTCTTTTCAAACTGCTTCATTTGTTTTATGTTTCATTTAAAAAACAAGTTATAAAGCTTTAGTATAGTATATATAAATTTGTATAAAACAGCGGTTCTAAATTTTTTTTTTAATTTCTAGAGAGGCAGTCTATTAAAATTTTAAAAAAAAATTTGTCCGCTAGCGGACAATCTACTGGCAGATTCCAAAACAAGAGATTTTATTTTATGGGGTACAGTTGTTAATCCTACGTCCAACACCCTACAGTCGTATTAGACTGGGAAATACAGTTTAAAGTGGATTCCAAACCACTGCAAACATCCATGACACAGACGGGACTTGAACCCGAAATTTATGGCACTGAGCGCCAGAGTAAATTTACATATAGGCTGCTGTGAATAAAACATTAAGCCACCAGTGGATTAAAATTCAGCCCTAATGCTCACTAGCGGCGCACGTTGCCACTGATCTACGAGTCAGGCAGTATGGATTTTTTAATTCCATGTAACAAAAAAAAAAACGTTAGCCGTTACAAAAATGCTATACAAATTTAAAATCAGAGCAAAATATTCCATAACAATACAATTTGTTTCATGCAATTGCTATTTACTTGATAAGTCCTTCATTGAATACAATAAGGATTTAAATGATTATTATTTAATAATGAGTGATTAATCTACCACCAGTTTTTCCGTAGCTTCATATCTGACGGAGAAAATTTCTTTATATAAGCTAAATTAGATCTTTTCTTTAAATAACAAATACCTCTAAAATATTATAACAAATAAATCTTAATTTTAAAGTTTGAAAATAAAAAAAACAGTCTTACGAATAAATACATTAAAACGGCAAAGCTAGTAATTACTTGATTTGTCTTTTATGACTATGAACGTAACTTTTTTTTTAAATAATAAATATCTCTAAAATCAGAGCAAAATGTTCCTTAACAATACAATGTTTGGAATACATTGTATTTTTTATACATTGTTACAATTTTTATTTACTTGATCTAAGTCCTTGATTAAATACAATAAAGATTTAAATAATTATTATTTAATAATGTGCCATTAATTCATCATCAGTTTTTCCATAGCTTCATATCTAACGGAGGAAGTTTATTTATATAAGCTAAATTAGTTGTTTTATTTGAATAACAAATAACTATAAAATCTTATAACAAATCAATCTTAATTTGAAAATTTGAAAATAAAAAAGACAATCCTCGAATAAATACATAAAACTCCAAAGCTAGCAATTACTTGATTTGCTTTGTATGACCATGAACGTAACTTAAAGTGTTAATCATTCTCCTTAAATGGTATACGAAGTTGCACAGGCGCCAGTAATATTAACGCAATGACATAGCAGCATTGATCACTTTAAGTTCGTAATCTACTCACCATTTCATAAGCCCATAATTGAGACGAGGTCTAGACAGCTTGCTTTCAAATTGACCCATCTTCGTATACCTCTTCATAATTTCAAGAAGTAACGGGAATGATACACACACAAAAAAAAAGATGGACATTTAAAATTGTTTGCTTTAAACTGACCGGCCCTATAGGGAATATTGTATTGCAATTTTATATTGAAAATTTAACTTGATTAGGTTTTACTCATCAAAATAATTTAAATGACAGAATAAAAATTAGGAAATTAATAAACGTGCATTTATTATAATCCATATATACCACTGTGTCCAAAAAGTAAGGCCAATTTTCAATTTAAAATTCTCAGGGCTTATGGACTTTCAATTTCTTTTTCTTTTTTAGGTTGGCACTGTCCTTGACATCTGTGGGAAATTTGATGACAAAATATTCATTAGTGTTTGAGTTACGCTTGGTTTTGTGAGACGTTAAAACTGATTCAGGAAATTTTTGAAATGTCTGAATTAATTCAGCAAAAAACTTGGATTCAATTTTGTTTGCGGAAACGTACAGAATGTTGCAGAAGGCATTCGGTGATCGTTCCTATATCGGAAAGAAATGTTGACAAGTGGTATAAACAGTTCAAAGAAGGCAGAGAACGCGTTGAAGACGAAGAGCCCTCTGGTAGACCATCAACCTGAACAGACGAAGCTTACTTTCAAAAATGTAAAGATTTGGTGCTTACAAACTGTCTATTTACACTTAGAGACCCTGCTGATGAGGTCGGAATTTCCACAACCACCGTATTCACACCGTGCGACTTCTGGCTATTCCCTAAACTCAAAAGAATACTCCGGGGTCACCGTTTTGTGTTGATTGAAGAGATTCAACGTGAATCGCCACGCGATTTGAAGGCTATCCCTGCCGATGACTTTTCAGCATGCATTGAGGATTGGAAAAAAGTTGGAATACGTGCATTGTATCCCGAGGGGATTACTTGAAGGCGATGAAATAAATTTGGAAGAATAAATAAAGAGTTTTTGAAAAAAAAAATAAAGTAATAACTTACTTTTTGGGCACTGTAGTAATCCAGTGGGAAACTCAGTATAAATATGTAAATAAAATATTTATATAGTTATACTGAGTTTAATTTTAGTTAATTTATAATTTTTATAATTGCTCCATCTTTAAATTATTTAATTAATCTAATATTATAGTATTATTTGATTAATCTGATGGAATGTTTTCATTCTTTAAAAAATAATAAAACGCTCTCTGGCCAAAGTCCAGTTCTTGCTTTCGTGCTGTTAATTTGACATTGTTTATTGCTGTACTCTATTAGCAATTGATCAACTTTTTTTGTCTATTTTTCTTATGTTCGTCATATACAAGTTAAACTATGTCCAGATCTGATAAAACATCAGCGCATGCCAATTTGTTCAATTGATGCAAATAATAAATGTTATAAAAATTTCTTTAATCAAGTTCGTACTGTGTTGTTTAGGGGTTTTAGCACCCGACTCTTGTCTCAGTGGCAGCGTGCGCCGCTGATGAGTATTAGAGCTGAGATTCAATCCGCTTTGCTGTAGACACTGTTTCAAAAAACGGGTGACTCGATGGCGTTTGTGATGTTCAGCATCTTGCTTCGTTAGTCGGACTATTCGATGGGAGTTTCCCAAGTTTTCTCCCATACGATACCATTCCCCCTAAAAGTCCTGCCGGAAGGCATTGCCCTCCGTCTTCAGTGACATGGAGCCAAGTCATACCTCTACCTACGGGTGCTCTATCCCAACAGAAGCTACCCCTACTTACCTTAGTAGATTGCTCATGGGATGTGTGGTTTGAAACACAATTCAACAACTTCAATAAACTGCAACGTTGTGCTATCATTTAGTGCCACAAAAATTCTTTAAACAGAAAAAATAGGACTCTTCATGGAGTGATTTTTTCGTTTACTGTGATTTACGAAAAGTGAGGTGCCATGCTTCAAGAGGTTAAGTCCTGACTTGAGAAAATAGATTTTTGTGAACCATGCAGACCACTCGCTCTCAAGTCTGGACGCAGTCTTCAGCTGTATACATATGTTTTGAGGCCACACACCAAAGTGTTCCAAACCAGGTTGTTGGAGATTGAATGGAAATCGAAATGCTTTCAGTTCAGCTTGCCAGCTATGGGAGGATCGCAATTACAGTTCGGCTATTTATCGTTTTTTGGTCACGCATCAAAAGATTTACGACCTTCCAAAACGCGATTGGAGGCCGCGATCATAAAGATAGATAACGGGACTAGTTTTTCGAATTCAAACTGCAACTCTTGGAGAACAGACGAATATCTGACCGAACGTTTCAAATCTAATAATTCAAACTAAATAGAGTTTTAATGAAACACTATTTAGTTACACGCAGTTTAAAGACATAAATAATTATGTCGTTTAATGTTCTATCATAAGATGAGGTTATTCGGTTATTTACTGCCGTAACCGAGGTTTTTAATTGCTGAGGAATTTGATTAATAATTTTCCAGCAAATTTTAATTTTTTTCTATTAGAATAATTTGAATTAAAAAAAACTAAATGCACACATATGAATCAGCTGATCTGAAGAGATAAACTTAAGTGGCAACCTTCATAAAAGGCAGTCTTCGTTTTATAATCCTTAAATTAAACATGTTTATTTTTAAAATAATAATAAAAAAATGAATCTAGATATCTTATTGCTGACAGAATTTCTATCCCCTAATTTGCAATAAATTAGAAAACAATGAATAAAACATTTTTTTAATATTTAAATGCATAATTTCTCATTAAACAAGATTTGGATTATGTTCCATGTTGTTATTTTTCATCAAACTTTGAAAACCTTTAAAACATTAACTATCAAAATTATGAATAATTTGTAGTTTACTGCATTATTTATTGATGACCACACTGCTGACTATTATTTAAAATGAAACGTATTTATTTTTAAAATAATAATAATAATAAAAAAATGAAGATAGATACCTTATGACCCAGGCTATAGCATTGATGACAGAAGTTCTATCTCCTAGTTGGCGATAAATTAGAAAGCAGTTAATAAAATATTTTTCTAATAGTTAAATACATACTTTTACGCCAACGGCCGTACCATGATGAATATACCGGTTCTCGTTAGATCACCGAAGTTAAGCATCATTGGGCGCGGTCAGTACTTGGGTGGGTGACCACCTGGGAACACTGCGTGCCGTTGGCAAATTTGGGACCTGAATGGCCGAGTGTCTAGCGCTCTGGCGCTCGGTGCCACAGGTTTCGGGTTCGAATCCCGGCGGTGCCATGGATGTTTGTAGTGGTTCGGAATCCACTTTAAGCCGTAGGTCCCGGTCTTCTATGACTGTAAGAGCGCTACGGAGCAAAAGTCAGGCTTCTACCTACGGGTGCTCCATCACAACAGAAGCTGCTTCCTTCCCCTTCAATCATGAGTCCATATGGGCTCTTGGGCTTGGCCAGCCAAGTGGGATAAGAAACAACAACAACAACACATACTTTTACATAAAACTAGATCTTGATTATGCTCCATGCTGATATTTTTCATCAAACTCTGAAAGTCTTTCAAAAAATTAACGATCATAATTATGAGTAATGAGTATTTTATTGCATTATCTATTGACTACCAAACTACTGGCCACTATTTTAAAATGAAACATGTTTACTTTAGAAATAATAATAAAAAAAACGAAGATCTCATGACACGGGATGTAACATTGTTGACAGAAGTTCTATCCCCTAGTTTGCAATAAATTAGAAAGCAGTTAATAAAATATTTCTCTAATATTTAAATGCAGACTTTCTCATTGAATTAGCTTTGGATGTTCCATGTTGTTATTTTACATTAAACCTATTTGAAGTACAAAAACAAAATTTGCTTCTAATGAGACAATTAAATTCTGTCTTTAGATGTATGAACATACTTCGTGTATAAAATTATAATGCTATTAAATTATTCATTATTATAAAAAAAAAAAAACGATGCATAAAAAAACGAACATTCATTAATTCATTATAAAAAACGAAGATAGATACCTTATAACGCAATCTACAGCATTGCTATCAGAAGTTCTATCCTCTAATTTGCAATAAATTAAAAAATAAGGAATAAAATATTTTTCTAATTTTTAAATGCATAATTTCCAATTGAACTAGCTTTGGATGTTCCATGTTATTATTATGTTTCATCAAACTATTGTAATATTTTTAAAAACAAAATTTTCTTCTAATGAGACGATTAGATCCTGTCTTTAGATGTATGAACATACTGCCTGTATAAAATTGTAATACTATGAAATTATTCGTCATTATAAAAAATCGAACGATTTATAAAGAACACTAATTAATTAATTAGAAAAATAGAAGATACCTTATATCGAAAAAAACGTATGAGCATACTGCTTGTATAAAATTATAATACTAATAAATTATTCATCATTAGAAAAAAACGAAGATAGATAGATACCTTATGATCCATGCTATAGCATTTCTGACAGAATTTCTATCTTTTAGTTTGCAATAAATTAGAAAACAGTGAATAAAATATTTTTCTAATATTTAAATGCTGACTTTCTCATTAAACTAATGTTGGATGTTCCATGTTGTTATTTTTTATCAAACCTATTGTAAGTTTTTAAAAACAAAATTTGCTTTCAATGTGACGATTAGAACCAGTCTTTAGATGTATGAACATAACTGCTGGTATAAAATTTTAAGGCTATTAATTTATTAACCTTTATAAAAAAACGCAAGTGATTTATAAAAAACGAACACTAATTAATTCATTATAAAAAATGAAGATAGATACCTTATGACCCAGGCTACAGCATTGCTGTCAGAATTTCTATCTTCCAGTTTGCAATAAATTAGAAAACAATGAATAAAATATTTTTCTAATATTTAAATGCATATTTTCTCATTGAACTAGTTTTGGATTATGTTCCATGTAGTTATTATTCATTAAACCTATCGTAAGCCTTTTAAAAGCGAAATTCCCTTTCATTGTGACGATTAGAACCTGTCTTTAGATGTACGAACATATTTTCTTGTATAAAATTATAATACTATTCAATTAGTGTATATGGAAGGCCCTTTACGTATTACAAGACGATCTTAAAACTATATCTTGAATTTCAACCTTGTATTCAAAATGAATTTGCACATTACAACCCACTTAAAAACCTTGAAAATGAAGTAATCTGCAAATGGTCCGCTGCGTAAGCGATACGCTAACCATTCTGTTGCGCATATAACAATAATTTAGAGGCTTTAAATTATTTATTATGACCTCTAAATTCAAGAAACCTTTCAATAAACAACACAAAGAAAAATCGTTTAAAGGGGATTTTTGAAAGACAGGTTGGCTTGTTCAAATGCAATAAGTTTACCACACGTAATGCTTACAAACTCATCAAGGTTTTTTTCGATGGACTAAATAAAGTGTTCGTCAATTCCAAGGATATATGTATTACTATTCCAAGGTTTATATTCTTCAAGGATTTTCAGACCAGAACTAGCACCTTACTACCATTAACTAGTTCTGAAAACTCGTTAAAAGATTTTATTTAGCTTTAAGAACTTCATCTGGCATTGGTTATTTATTTATTTTTCGTCTGGTTCTTTATTTTCGTTAAATGTTCTTGCAGTTTTTCAGACACTTTACGACTTGTAATTTATAAAATAGTTAGGCGTGTATAGCTTTGTACGTGTATCACATGGATGTCAATCTTACAAGAATACTCTTTATGTGGAAAAAAGGGAAATAATATGAAAACAAGATAAGGTTCCGAATGTTTTTGCTGTTAGAATTAACAAAATATATTTAATAAATCAGCATTAGAATCAGCATCAGCATGTACAGCATTATGTGGAAAAAAAAGGAAATAATATGAAAACAGGATAAGGTTCCGAATGTTTTAGAAAAACATGCTGTTTTCGTTGTTAAAATTTAAAAAAAAAATATTTATTTAATCAATAACTGATCACAAATATTACGATAATTGTTAAAAAACATTTCATATTAAATGTTTTTTTTTTCATTATCATTATTAAATGACGCCTCATTTAATAGATTTTGTTTGGTTTATCGCTCTACGGTCATTTTGTGCACACTTTTGGCTAATTAGGCCGGGACCTACAGTTTAAAGTAGATTCCGAACCACTTACAAACATCCATGCCACCGCCAGGATTCGAATCTGAATCCTGTACTACCAAACGCCAGAGCGCTAGTCAATTGGCCATCAAGCTGCAAATGACGTGAGATTTTGGTTTGGTTTTGGTTTGTCGCTCTACGGTCATCTTATGTACTCTTTTGGGCTAACAGACCGGGACCTACAGTTTAACGTGGATTCCGAACCACTCACAAACATCCATGCCACCGCCAGGATTCAAACCTGAAGCCTGGGATACCAAAGACCAGAGCGCTAGCCACTTGGCCACCAGGCTGCACAAATGACGTGAGAAGAAAATGCATTACGTAAAAAATAATAATAAGTATATATTATGTATTAAAGAGAGATTTTTCCCTATCATTGGAGTGAGGACGATGATCAAGTGAAAAGTTATAGGTGGATTTTCCCCAATTTTATTCTGGGTGTTTGTTTCTATAAAACAAATTCATTTTCACTTCCAAAAAGTATTTTTTATTATTAGTTATTATTCTCAGAATGCTTTAAACATCTGCAAAAAAATATATAATTGTATCATTTTGTTTTATTTTCAAAAAAGACTACAGAGTCAATAAAATAAATTATAGAAAACTATACTTTGATATGATATTGATTCTATGTTAAAATGTATTCCGGTTTTAAATGCAAATCCATAAACAATATATTACAAAGATAAAATGCGTCTACTATAAGAATATATGAATTTGTAATTATTTAAATATGAATAAGAGATAATTCTTATTACACTTAATTATTTAAAGAATTATACTGAGTATCTAAATTTTATATTAACTAACAGATGAATTTTAATAAAAACACTTTTGCTAAATGTAATAATTTAAGCAAATGAATTTATTTATTTCAAAATAAATTCATTTATTTAATTACTTTTTTTCCATCAATTCAATTTGATTTTTAAGTATCGTATTTTTTCAAAACGAAAAATTTAATTATTATTATTTTTCAAACCAAACTTTATTTATTTTTTACCATTAATTCTCAAACACTTTAAGAATATTGCTTTATAGGGGGACTATCCCTAAATTTAGAATTTTTTTGAAACCAAGCAGTGTTTTGTTATACTACTGTGTCCAAAAAGTAAGACCAATTTTCAATTTAAAATTTCTGGACAATTTCATTTTTTTTTTCCTTTTTCAGGTTGCTGGCACTGTCCTTGACATCTGTGTGAAATTGGACGTCAAAATATTCATTACTGTTTGAGTTACGCTTGGCTTTGTGAGACGCTAAAACCGATTCCGGCGATTTTTGACATATTTGAATCAATTGAGCAAAGAACTTGCATTCAATTTTGTTTGCGGAAGCGTATAGAATGTTGCAGAAAGCATTCGGTGAGCAATCTTGTATCGGAAAAAATTGTTTAGAAGTGGTATAAACAGTTCAAAGAAGGCAGAGAACGTTTTGAAGACAAAGACCCCTCTGATCGACCATCAACCTCAACCTCAACCGACGAAGCTCACGTCCAAAAAATTAAAAGATTTGGTACTTGGAAACTGTTGATTTACTATTAGAGACCTTGCGGATGATGTTGTAACTTCAAAAGGATCGGTCAATTGCATTATGGACCTCAAACGCGTCCAATCTCGATTGGTACCGAAAACACTGAATGCGCCAGCTCCCACTGCAGTGATTCTTCGTGACTTTTTCGCCAAAAATGAAATCCATATAGTTCCACAACCACCGTATTCACACTGTACGACTTCTGGCTATTCCCTAAACTCAAAAGACCACTCAGGGGGCATCTGTTTGAGTCGATTGAAGAGATTCAACGTGAATCGCCGAGCGCTTTAAAGGCCATCTCTGCCGATGACCTTTTAGCATGCATTGAGGATTGGAAAAAAGTTGGCATAAGTGCATTGTGTTCGGAGGGGATTACTTTGAAGGCGATGAAATAAATTTCGAAGAAAAATAAGAGTTTTTGAAAAAAAAATAATTGGTCTTACTTTTTTTGTTATTTCCCCAATCTACAAATTGCATTAGTAGGAATTTTTCCTCAATGATTTAATGTAGCATTGAAAACACTGGATTACAGTTTTGTGAAACTGAATGCAAGCATGGTCATGGCAGTTCAAGTTCAAACTTTTACTTTCACTATTTTTTTCCCCCTTCAAATTAACTCACTTGTTCACGAAACCGAAAGATGAAAAAAAAAATCCTTTCGTTCCTTTTGACCTTGAGGAACATCCATTTAAAACATCCGTAGGTAATACTACACTGTTATACAAGAAAAAAAGAAGAAGAAAAAGAAGAAAGAAAAAAAAAAAAGGATTCTCCAGGTTATTCAAAAAGTACTGAAACAATCAAGTAAAAAAAAAAAAAAATCACACGCATGACGAAATGTCATTAACTTGTCCGAGAAAATAAGAGGCAAAAAAATACGCCCAATTCTCCGTGTGTAGTGTACAAATTGTAAAAATGAAAAAAAAATATATAATAATAAATGAGTAAAAATACCGAGCTTGGCTCTCAGAAGTGTTTGTGAGACCAGTTACAGGTCATTTACTCTGGAGCAAAGAACTCAAAGGGTTGTTGTTTTGAATTCCCGCCAATTACGGCCAAGTAGCGTAATTACGTCGCCAACAGTCATGCAAAATATAGACGCACCAAAGCTATTTTACCTTGTAAAAAAAGAGAACCTATTTAAAGGATTACGCAAAAATAAAGAAAGTAAAACTTGGAATTCCCTTAATAAGTAGTGTTTTCCCTTTTTTATAATAGTGTTTGCACTGTTAATTATGGTTGTTCCTTTTTTTTCATTAAGAAATAGTTTAATGTTGCTGGAAGAAATTTGACTTTTAAATTAGAGTTTATTTATATAATGAATGATTGTTTTGAATTTCTGATATTTCAACAAAGGCTGTTATTTAAAATATTTATTTTTTATTTGAAAATTTTTATTTATCATAGAATTAACAGAACCATTTTTTTTATATTTGTTTATAGAATATTAAATATTCTTAAAGCGCTAGGATCAAATAATCGTTTTATGAATAATATTTAAAGTTGTAAAAAAATAATTTTAGCTAAATCTTTTTTTATTTTTATTTCCTAAACGTAGCAAGTAATGTTGTAGAATAATATCCTAACAAAATATACAAAATGCACTTAGATTGATTAAATTTTCAGTGCACTAACATTAATTAAATTAATAGTGTTTTCCCTTTTATATAATAGCATTTTCTCTTTTTTTATAATAGTGTTTGTCCTGTTAATAATGGTTGTTCCATTTTTCAATTCCTTCTATTAGTTCACACTCTCCCTATATATATCTTGTTCAAATTTTCAATCGTTAATAAAATACTTTTTATTTATCCACTCCAGTTCAGATACATTTTTTTTAACTAGTAGTGGATGGCACTTGATGTCAATACAGTTTTTTTCAAATATTAATTCATTAATTTTAGTTTTTTTTAGATTTAAGTTGCATGTATCTACCAATAGATTGCGCCAGATAAACATAAAAAAATTAATGAAAATTATTTATAAAGGACTTTTTGCAATATAGTGAAAAAGAAGTAGGAATTGACTTAATTTTTTTTTATTTTTATTATTTTACTTGTTTTTATTAAGAAATAGTCTAATGTTGCTGAAAGAAAAAAGCTTGAGAACCACTGGTGTAAATTGATAAGACCACACATAGTTGTTTGGCTTCAAGCTTCCTTGAATTGTAATCACTTTTAAGCGGATATTCTATTATTTTGATTTTTCAACCTTAGATTTGCAATTTACAAAGGGACAATAACTTCTTTTTCTGAAACAATCTAATCTTAAATCGTTAAAGCATTGTAAGATTTTAGAAAAAATAATAAATGTATATAATTAAAGATAAACGTAATTTATTTAGAATTTTTTTTTTTTTCTAATTTAAGATAAACGAAAAAGAGACCACACGTGTTGATAGAAACTTGTAGGTACCAACTTTCAAGAATTGTAATTTCCAATCGATTGTTTTAAAGACGAATAAGACCACACAGAGTAGGTATGAAAAAGTGGGCACAAAAAAAAAAAGTGGATTTAAACTATAATTAATGTTTATCATTATTTTAAATAGCTACTTAAGTAGCTGATATTCAAAATTAGGAAATACTAGATTGAAATCAGGTTTCTGAAAATTAATTCAGTTGTAGAGATTGTTTAAGTGATTGATTGTTTGATGGAATAGCATTGTTGCTTAGAGAAATATCTTTCTTGGTACATTATATTAAATGGATATTGATCTGGATAAATTTATGCATTCGAATAGCTTTTATTCTCTATAAGAATTTCAGATAAACATCCCATTGGAGATAATTGCTATGAATTCAATCGCTATTTATAATTAAGGGGTATCGCTATTTATAATAAGATCCAATTAGTTTTAGCTTGCTGCTCTACGGTCATTTTTTTCATACTTCAGGCTAATTAGACCGAGACTACAGTTTAACTTGGATTCCGAACGACTAATAAACATCCATGCCACAGCCAGGATTCGAACCTAAAGCCTGTCGTACAAAAGGCCAGAGAACTAGCCAATTGGTCATCAAGCAGCAAAGTCCCATTAGAGATAATTGTTATGAATTCAATCACTATATATAGCCAGATAACTAAGCAAATTCCATTAAAGTTCTATTATAAAGAATTTTTAAAAAATGGCTCTTAATAATAGAGAGTCTTTGCATACCGTATTTTTATAATAAGGTATTTTTTTTCTCCCTCGCGCGTATGCTCATAGGAAACATTATTACAGATACGCATGAGCAGTTTCCTATGAGCATGCGCGCTAGGGAGAAAAAAAATACCGTATTATAAAAATACGGTACGCAAAAACGCTCTAATAACGAATTAGTTAACAACGATAAAAAAAATCTCAATAAACTCGTGTTTTAATTTAACAGTTTGTTAAATTAGGCATGGAATTATTTTAATGAATGAAAATGTCAAATGTTTTTTCACATTCATTTGGAAAGGAATTTGCAACCATCGGCAATCATGAATACTTTCAAATATAACATTTAACAGAACATAATTACGCCGTCATTTTTCAGAAAATTAAATAATAATATTTTGTTATTGAAAAGATTTTTCAAAACATTCATCCTGTTATTTATTTTCGTTTATATTAGATAACGAGAATTTATTTATTTAAAATATATTTCAAAATAGTTTTTATATTTACGTTATGTTTCGTTTATTTATTTATCATATAATATTGCTTGCCTAATAAATGAAAAACTGATTTAATACACGTTTTTTAAAACATACTCTTTGTTACAATCGTTGTTATAACATTTACATATTTCTAACATTATATATTTTCCTTTCCAAGAATCATTTTTGATTAAAAGTAAGTCGCTAATTAAGTTAAGTAAGTCATATATCATTGTCGTATAATTATCGTTAGTTAATTATCGTATATCAATTACGAATTATAACTAATTGGCGTGTATTAATTATTAATTAATTATCGTATGTGAATTATAAATAAGTCGTTCTTTTTTTAAATAGGACCGTGTAATTTAAAACCTATTTATTTTCAGAAGTATACCATTTCTCGTAATTGTCATTAAATTAGTGTATTGAATCGATGATAGAAATATTTTTTTATTACTTTTAGGGTCAAATGTCAATCCTTCCCAACTAAGGTCATTCACTTCTGGAACTGTCGTATATTCAGTGTTACTCCAGAATACCTACCTTGTTGCACCCACATATTGCCACCACCTTTTAGAACAAACACTCCCAAGCTAACATCTTGGACACGAACCATCCACTCGAGATCAATGAAACTACTTAACGGATTATGGATTTATCATGCTATTTCGGCACAGGCACGTAAGCATTTGGATCGGAATCGCCTGATGGATTCTTAACACGCCAACCTTAAGCTGGCAGCCCAATTCTCTGTCCACCAAACAAACTACTCCAGTCTTTTTCAGAAGACTAAATGGATGCAAAATATTCTTTATTTATGAAAAAAAAGATTTGTTACAGCAAAATATCATTTGCTGATTATCATTCTTTGTTAAAGCATCTACATGAACGATACTTCATTGCATGTGCTATATCAGTGTTTTCTTTCTTCAAATTTGAAATAATTTAACTGATTATTAACCTACAGAGATTCCAGCCATATTACACAATGTCTTTCATGAAACATTGCTAACATCGTTGCAAAATCTTTGTCGTTCCAATCATTGCAGACGAGTGTTGACGAAACATGTCTGCGCAGCATACAATGGAGGCGGGAATTCCACCCGTGCCTCTGGAGTTGCTGACATTAATTGCGCAAACTGCTTATCCTTTGGCTGACTTTAATGATGGCAGTAACTTTCCTTCCACAAACATTTATTCCTCCTTGGCAGTAAATCGCTTCCTCTTCATCTTCAGCCTCCCCCCCAGCATCTGCGCAATCTCCCACCGAAATCGTAAATCAATCAATCAGGGTAATGTACCCTACATTGTTCAAGTAAGCTACAGGGATTCATCTATTGGTAACTAAAATGACAGCATAAATGTATCACCAAGTTTGTATTCCATCATCAATACAAATCTAAAATGTTTATCATAAAAAATCTTTTATCTTGTTAGTTTCTGGTTATTTACAGCATAAAACATAATTTCCCCTCTCTTCAATCGGTTTTCGTCATTAAATATAATACCATAGTAACTTGAATGTTTTAATAGGCTTACTTTTATGTTAATAATAACGAATAGCAGAGATTTTTAATCAAAATATTATGTTGTAAATATAATATTTTTTTTTGTGACTTAAAAGAAACATTAAATAATTTATAAATAGTGAATTTATTACTTCAAAAAACATCAAATGTTATTATTCTGGATCGTAAAGATTGAAAAATTGAAATGAAGCAATTAAAAATTTTCATTTGACTCATCCTAGCAATAAAAATAAGTTGTTGCGGAAGTAATCCTGTTCGTATATGATTTTTGAGTATAAATAAAAAAAATACTTATTTATCATGAGGTAGTTATTAATAATTGCAAAAATTAATAAAGCTTGTACTCATAAAAAAGTAGTTCTCGAATAATGGATAAGTAATAGTAGTTCTCCAGTAATTTACAAACTTACACAGAACTAAGGAAGTAAACAATACGACACTTGCTAAATTTCAATTTAATAAAAAGACGATTTTCATTTAAAATTATCAACTATATTACCATTTAATTTCTCTTAATTCATTTCAATTTAACAAGAGACAAACTTTCAACCTTATTTTAGCATATTTAATATTAAACAGAACTAAGCAATCCGACACTTGCTAAATTACAATTTAATATAAAGACAATTTCCAATTAATAACTTTCAACCATTTTCAATCATTTCAACCCTATTACTATTTAATTACTTTTAATTAATTTAGTTTAACAAGAGACAAATTTCCAAACTTATTTTAGCATATTAAATGCCAAAGGCAACTAAGGAAATAGCAATCCGGCACTTGTTAAATTTCAATTTAATAAAAAGTCAATTTGCAATTCATAACTTTCAACTATCTTACCATTTAATTACTTTTAATTAATTTCAGTTTAATAAGAGACACATTTAAAGACTTATTTTAACATATTTAATATCAAAAGGTAACTAAGGAGATAAGCAATACTACACATGTTAAATTTCAATTTAATAAAAAGACAATTTATATATGTACATTTAATAACTTTTAACCATATCATCTTTTAATTACTTTTAATTAATTTCAATTTAATAAGAGACAAATTTCCAAACTTATTTTAGCATATTTAATATTAAAGGAAACTGAGGAAATAAGCAATTCAACACTTGCTAAATTACAATTTAATAAAAAGTCAACTTACATTTAATAACTTTCAACTCTTTTACCCTTTAATTACTTTTAATTAATCTCAATTTAACAAGAGCCAAATTTCCAAACCTATTTTAGCATATTTAATATCAAAGGGAACTGAGGAAATTAGCAATCGACACTTGTTAAACTTCAGTATAATAAAAAGACAATTTGCATTTAATAACTTTCAACCCTTTTCGACCATTTCAATTATGTTACCCATTAATTACTTTTAATTAATTTCAATTTAATAAGAAACAAATTTCCAAACTTATTTTAGCATATTTAATATGAAAGCGAACTAACGAAATAAACAATTCGACACTTGCTAAATTTTAATTTAATGAAAAGACAATTTGCATTTAACAACTTTCGACCCTTTTGGACCATTTCAATTATATCACCATTTGATCACTTTTAATTAATTTCAATTTAACAAGAGGTAAATTTCTAATCTTATTTTAGCACATTTAATATTAAATTGAACTAACGAAATAAGCTATCCCTCACTTGCTAAATTTCAATTTAATAAAAAGGCAATTTGCATTTAATAACTTACAAACATTTTCTACCCTTTCAACCATATTATTATTTAATTACTTTTGATTAATTTCAATTTAATAAGAGATAAATTCTCAAACTTATTTTAGCAAAAATTTATTATTAAAAAGGAAGTAAACAATCCGGCACTTGCTAAATTTCGATTTAAAAAAAAAGACAATTTACATTTAATAACTTTCAACCATATTACCAATTAATTACTTTTAATTAATTTCAATTTCACAAGTGACAAATTTCCAAACTTATTTCAGCCTATTAAATGTCAAAGGGAACTAAGGAAATGAGCAATCCGGCTTTTTACTTTAAATTTCAATTGAATAAAAAGACAATTTACATTTAATAACTTTCAACTATCTTACCATTTAATTACTTTTAATTAATCTCAATTTAACAAGAGCCAAATTTCCAAACTTATTTCAGCCTATTAAATGTCAAAGGGAACTAAGGAAATGAGCAATCCGGCACTTGCTAAATTTCAATTTAATAAAAAGACAATTTACATTTAATAACTTTCAACTATCTTACCATTTAATTACTTTTAATTAATCTCAATTTAACAAGAGCCAAATTTCCAAAGCTTATTCCAGCATATTAAACGTCAAAGGGAACTAAGGAAATAAGCAATCCAACACCTGCTAAATTCCAATTTAACAAAAAGACACTTTGTATTTAATAACTTTCACCCCTTTTCGACCATTTCAACAATATTACCATTTAATTACTTTTAACTAATATCAATGTAATAAGAGACAAATTACCAAACTTATTTTAGCATATTTAATATCAAAGGGAACTAAGAAATTGATCAATCCGCCACTTGCTAAATTACAATTAAAAAAAAAGATTATTTGTAGTTAATAATTTTCAATCCTTTTCGACCATTTCAATCATATTACCATATTACCATTTAATTAATTAATTTCAATGTAACAAGGGAGACATTTCCAAACTTATTTTAGCATATTTAATATTAAAAGGAACCAAGGAAATAAGCAATCCAACACTTGCTAAATTTCAATTTAATAAAAAGACAATTTACATTTAAAAACTTTCAATCCTTTCCGACCATTTCAACCCTATTGCCATTGAATTTAATTTAACAAGTGGCAAATTTCCAAACTTATTTCAGCACATTAAATGTCAAAGGGAACCAAGGAAATGAGCTAAATTTCAATTTAATTAAACCCTCGGTTTAGCAGAAGCGGTCGGATGTGAAACCACGCTACATTATCGGATGTGTATCCGACAGTGGGAGAGGAAACGCTTGTTTTTCGCAGGTATTCACTTTTAGTCACTTTTCCGGACTCCCTTTGATTTCCGGCTTTGAGTTCGCGGAAAAAGATTCCTTATCACCGAATCGTTCATAACAATTTGCTCATTTGCTTCTTTCGTACCCACCAACTTAACGGATTAGAAAAATCAAAAAGAGAAAAAAAAAGATTTTTTTTTTTTAACTTTACTTTAGTTCAATTTTTTTTTTATAAATTTAAACTTTGATTAATTTTTTTTCAAATTTTTACTTTACTTTAATTTAATTTTTTTTTAATTTAAACTTTACTTTAATTTAAGTTAATTTTGAAAACTTCCAATTTTTTTTGAAAAAAAATTATTATAAAATTATTATTATAATGAAATTTATTTATAAAATTATTAACTACATTAAAATTATAAATTATTATATTTATTAATTTATAATTATATACATATATATATTCTAATTATTATTATATAATTAAAAAATATTAAAAAATATTAAAAAAAACTACTATATAATTATAATTATTTTAAAATTATTTTTTTTTGAAAAAATTATAAGTTTGTGAAATTTTTAATGAGGCAAATTATATTTCATATTTTTTAAATTAAATTCATATTAATTTTAATTTTTTATCCCTACAGCACGTTCTATGCCACATCACTAATTTGAGTAACTTTAAAATGGATAATAATTTAAAGTTCTTGGCAGAATAATTATTTATTTGTCTTATTTATTTATTTCATTTTTTATTTATTTAATTAACTTATTTTATTTTTTCATCGTGGACATTGTCATGCCAAAAACAACGGCGTTGACTCTGGGAAGATTTTCGATGGTAATTGACCCGCAGTTTTGAGCCGCATGTCAGAAAATTCAGCAAACTGACAACCAATGAGAGAACATGCATGCTTTGTCACACTTTCTATAGAGTCTCCTCGTTTATGAAAGTAGTGACTGCAACATATGGGACCAGCAGATTCAAAATTCAGCCTTTCTGCGCATTAGTAGCTAATGTGTAGAGTGCTTCAGATTCGAATTACTAAATGCACATTACAGCTGAGCCACAAATCGATCACATTTAAGGCATGACAATAAAAAAAAAACATCAACTTATTGATCAAAATTATTAAACCTATTCCTGCAACTGTATTGATTTACAGAATTAACAGTCATTTTTACCACATTTATCTGACCATTTAATTTGTTATTAATATGAGCATGGAGCTAGAGTGAAAAATGCTTCCATTTTGCATTAAAACAGTTGTAAATGAATATTCTCTATCGATTGAAATTTATTGTCACGGTCTTTTATTTCATACTAGTACATATAACACACGTTTTCCCGGCTTCATAAAATAAAACTTATTAACTCTTTTATATCAAAGAAATAAGTTGGAAAACATCATCAATAACAAACTGCCTACAAAGTTTTCCATAGAATTCTAATGCAAAAAATTATATTAAAAAGCAATTTTAATCGCAGATGCAAAATATTCAATAACTATCAAAAATAAGAACAATAAATAATGATAATAAAAATAGAAGCAAAATATCAAAATGGTGTGATGTTATTTTCTATTTGTATTTTCTATTGTAAATTTTCTATTTGCTAGTGCCATTAGGTGGCAAATGAAGTTATAAAATAAAATTTTTAAAAATTTAATTAATTGGTTTAATTTTTATTTTATTTTATTTTGTCATCGGGGACCTTGTCATGCCAAGAACAAGGGCAATAAAGAAAGGGCATTAACTTCGGTAAGATTTTTTGTGGTAATTGTCCAGTAATTTCGAGTCGCATGTCAGAATAATGAGAATATTAATAAGAATTTTTTTTCGTGGTTTTTGATTACTCACCAGATAAAATAGTAGAAGTCCGTTTATTTTCTTCGAAATGTTTTCTAGGAAATGCAGGTTTTCTCACATCTTTTATCTGGAGTGATACGAAATTAACAGTGCGTGATCAACTTCTCAGAAAGAGAATTGAATAAAAAAAACATAACGAAATTTAAGAAAAATCTGAAAAGAATAAAAGAAAGAAACTTTCGAGAATTAAAGCAAAACCTTGAGAGGTTTTTTTATGTTG
Source organism: Caerostris darwini (assembly GCA_021605075.1). Taxonomy (NCBI): domain Eukaryota; kingdom Metazoa; phylum Arthropoda; class Arachnida; order Araneae; family Araneidae; genus Caerostris; species Caerostris darwini. Next base: position 27,043 of record BPLQ01004589.1, read on the forward strand.
CAATGAGGAATATAAAAGTCAATTTCGTTGATCGCTGTGTTAAGATAATTAAGAACTTTTGAAAAATTTAGTTGAAATATATAGAATAAAATTTTTTAGAGCTTTGTGAAATTCAACATTTCTGATGAACCACTTTGCATTTACAATTTGCCAAATTGAAATATTTTGGAATACATTAAGAATTCTAAAGTTAGAATATATGGCAATTTATTTGAATTTATTATTTTTAAGCTACATGCTAATAAAAGCAAATAATTTTTCACGTTAAAGAGTAGAAGTAGAAGTAGTGATAGTAATCTGACAGCAGACGTTTTCCAATAATTGAAAACGTTGCAATTAAAATAAGTGCAAATGCATTATTTATAGCAAATAAATAAGATAATTTTTTTAAAATTAATCTATTAATTTGATTTATTGGGATTATTTTCCATGATATACCTTGGGGATATAGGGATGCAAAGGTAGCTTCACTACATCCAATAAAAGGGGGTGCCTTCTTTCTAACTTTAAGGCTAACTGGTTGTTGGCTTATATGCATGCAAGGAAAATTTAAAATATATATATATATATTAAAACTCGTTCCTAAGATCCTCGATACTGCAGGCTAATGTACTTTGATTTAAAGTCTTTCCCAGATATCAAGTCAGATATGGAACGTCAGATATGTAACAAATTAAATGTTTTCCAACAAAGTTCAGAGGGCTGCAATTAGTGAGTAGCAACAGGGTGGCAAGATGGGCAAATTACCACAGGTACCGGCCCGAGCAGGCAAGTTCAGACCCACGCTAGAATCAATAATGGATTCGCTCCACTTTTATACATGAAATTAAAAAGCCTTTTTCCATAAGGGAATTGGTTGATTTATGAATCATAAGGAATGATTTTTATGTCTTCAAGCTTTCCTGAAGTGAGGACTGCATTAATTGTGCTTAAATTATTAATTAATCGTAACGCAATTTCTGCGACGACGGCTAGTGCTGAGTGATCATTCTCAAAATTAAAATTGATAAAAACCTTTTAAAATATTCAATGGGACAAGACAGATTACGCAATTTGACTATTATCCACGGAACATTCTATGGTCCAAAACTTGAACTTTGATGCTTTGACACTTTTACTGATCAGAAAGCACGAAAAAAGAAATACTTTAGTACTTCATTAAGAAGAAAATACAATGATGATACTTTACATTGAAGGACCCCTATTCGAAAAATTTACCACGGGCCTCAGATGATAGAGTTGCGCCACTGACTGCAATACCACTCGTACAATGCATTGTAACAATTTGAAATCAGCTTCGCCTAATAGATCTGTACCTTCGTTCCTACTGGAATTCAGCAGAGGGATATTTTGCAGATTTAGATAGCACTTTATTAAAAAAGGAAATACAATGATGATACTTTACATTGAAGGAGCCTATTCGAAAAAATTTACCACGGACCTCAGATGATAGAGTTGCGCCACTGACTGCAATACCACTCGTACAATGCATTGCAACAATTTGAAATGAGCTTCACCTAATAGATCTGTACCTTCGTTCCTACTGGAATTCAGCAGAGGGATATTTTGCAGATTTAGATAGCACTTTATTAAAAGGAAATACAATGATGATACTTTACATTGAAGGACCCCTATTCGAAAAATTTACCACGGACCTCAGATGATAGAGTTGCGCCACTGACTGCAATACCACTCGTACAATGCATTGCAACAATTTGAAATGAGCTTCACCTAATAGATCTGTACCTTCGTTCCTACTGGAATTCAGCAGAGGGATATTTTTGCAGATTTAGATAGCACTTTATTAAAAAGGAAATACAATGATGATACTTTACATTGAAGGACCCTATTCGAAAAATTTACCACGGACCTCAGATGATAGAGTTGCGCCACTGACTGCAATACCACTCGTACAATGCATTGCAACAATTTGAAATGAGCTTCACCTAATAGATCTGCCTTTCGTTCCTACTGGAATTCAGCAGAGGATATTTTGCAATTTAGATAGCACTTTATTAAAAGGAAATACAATGATGATACTTTACATTGAAGGACCCCTATTCGAAAAATTTACCACGGACCTCAGATGATAGAGTTGCGCCACTGACTGCAATACCACTCGTACAATGCATTGCAACAATTTGAAATGAGCTTCACCTAATAGATCTGTACCTTCGTTCCTACTGGAATTCAGCAGAGGATATTTTGCAGATTTACATAGCACTTTTATTAAAAGGAAATACAATGATGATACTTTACATTGAAGGACCCCTATTCGAAAAATTTACCACGGACCTCAGATGATAGAGTTGCGCCACTGACTGCAATACCACTCATTACAATGCATTGCAACAATTTGAAATGAGCTTCACCTAATAGATCTGTACCTTCGTTCCTACTGGAATTCAGCAGAGGATATTTTGCAGATTTAGATAGCACTTTATTAAAAGGAAATACAATGATGATACTTTACATTGAAGGACCCCTATTCGAAAAATTTACCACGGACCTCAGATGATAGAGTTGCGCCACTGACTGCAATACCACTCGTACAATGCATTGCAACAATTTGAAATGAGCTTCACCTAATAGATCTGTACCTTCGTTCCTACTGGAATTCAGCAGAGGGATATTTTGCAGATTTAGATAGCACTTTATTAAAAGGAAATACAATGATGATACTTTACATTGAAGGACTATTCGAAAAATTTACCACGGACCTCAGATGATAGAGTTGCGCCACTGACTGCAATACCACTCGTACAATGCATTGCAACAATTTGAAATGAGCTTCACCTAATAGATCTGTACCTTCGTTCCTACTGGAATTCAGCAGAGGGATATTTTGCAGATTTAGATAGCACTTTATTAAAAAGGAAATACAATGATGATACTTTACATTGAAGGACCCCTATTCGAAAAATTTACCACGGACCTCAGATGATAGAGTTGCGCCACTGACTGCAATACCACTCGTACAATGCATTGCAACAATTTGAAATGAGCTTCACCTAATAGATCTGTACCTTCGTTCCTACTGGAATTCAGCAGAGGGATATTTTGCAGATTTAGATAGCACTTTATTAAAAGGAAATACAATGATGATACTTTACATTGAAGGACCCCTATTCGAAAAATTTACCACGGACCTCAGATGATAGAGTTGCGCCACTGACTGCAATACCACTCGTACAATGCATTGCAACAATTTGAAATGAGCTTCACCTAATAGATCTGTACCTTCGTTCCTACTGGAATTCAGCAGAGGGATATTTTGCAGATTTACATAGCACTTTATTAAAAAGGAAATACAATGAGGATACTTTGCATTGAGGAGCCTCCATTCGAAAATTTTGCCACGGGCCTCAGATGGTATAGTTACGCCACTGGTTGCAATACTACTTGTACTATGTACTGTGACAATTTTAAATGAACCTTCCTGCCTGCTGGAACTCAGCAGAGGGATATTTTGGCCAACAGTTTTAACGTGTCCGTTCACGTCACAGATACAAAAGGTTTCGATTCTCTATTGCATCTAGGATTTCGAATCAGACTTCTCAAGTAATCCAACACGTTATGTGCAAGGCTTCTTCTTCGTCTTCATGGGCGCAAACGCTTCATGGTGGGCCAGGGTCGTCTGCTTAATGGCAAATTTCGAGACAGAAGATGTTGTCTTTTTACGGATAAGATTGTCAGCCCTAGACCCAACACTCTACAGTCATATTAGATCGAGACCTACGGTTTAAAGTGAATTCCTAATCATTGCAAACAATAATGGCACCTGCCGGGACTGAAACCTAAAACTGTGGCACCAAGCACCAGAGTACTAATATGCACAATACTGGATCCATTTTAAAAAATAATTACCAAAGATTACAATATTTTTTTAATGGTGAGATTTCTTAATTGGAAATTCAGCATTGCCAACGTATAAATAAAAAAATAGGTGCCATTTTTTAAAATTAAAGTTAAGAAAGAAGATTTTAAATTCTCCTCAGTGATGCACTTATTAGGTTAGTGGGATTTCAACCGCCAACAACTGCTCACTCCAAATCCATTTACAAACATTGATTCACGCTCAATAGCATGCCATTTTAAAATTCCAATGAATAATCATTGCAAAATTTTGTCACGTACGCCATCGCCAGTTGCGGTTTTCTCTGTTAGTAAACATCGTCTCATATTTGCCATGGAGACATTAACCTCGTAAGAGAAAACGAGAATCTTGCGTAATCTCAGAGCAATCGCATTTACAAGAAACTGCATGTTTGAAACCGCTGGGATTCCGTAGTTGGCATGAATTTTCCTGTTAGAAACGACTCTGCTGTGATGCACTTTATGTCCATTTGCTCGTTTATGTCATATTAGGACTTAAAAATGCCATTAAAAAATAAATTGCAGGATCTGGATTTAATTATTAATTTTCTAGAAATTTATTAATATTTAATTTTCTAAAAATTCTGCATTATTATAATTAAAAATCAGATGAATAATAATGTGGATATTTATTCACCTGATTCTTTAATGATGAATAATAATGTGAAAAAAGGGGCTTGATGGCCGAGTGGCTAGTGCCACATGTTTCGTGTTCGAGCCCCAGCGGTGCCATGGTGGTTCGGAATCCACCATCGTAAGTCCCGGTCTAATAAGATTATAGAGAATCGGGCGTAAGACGGACTTTTACAGAAGTAGGCAAATTTCTTCGCTAGTTATGAATCAGCATGTGCAAGTGGATAAAAAAGGTCTGAAAGCTCTTTGTAGAAGGTCAAATTAGTAATTAACTAAGTACTTGTGAAGATTTTCAATTTTCTAGGAAATATGAATATTACAAATCTCTGAAAATATATTGCGCTGTTTTAAAGTTAAATTTCTTTTATGAGACAGCAAGTTCAGCAAACTTTTTTTGTTAAGAAAGTTGGAGGGACTATTATGATAATTTCTTTTTGTGGGGACATCGTCAATAAATCTCGATAAAGCAGGAATTGGTCAGTTTTATCAGAATAACGATCGTTTCGACACGTTGTAATAGTCGATTGTTTATATTAATTTGCTTTACAATGAATTTAATTCAAAATGATCCTATTCAGATGTGACTTTTAATATAGTAAAAATCTAGAACACTGTGCACATTTCGCCAAATTTGTGCCAAATCGCCAAGTAAACAAACAAAATGGCCGCCGCTCTTTTTAAACGTAGAAAACAACTTATTACTCACATTTTATTGAACTGCATCTTTAATTTATGCTTCTAACATAAAATACAGTAATAAATTATATGTCTTTAATAAAACGCTGATGAATACTTAAAATCAATTGCACTTTTTTTATCTTAGACCCACAAAATAAAGTTTCACTTCCATTGTTTATTGATAACTGTAGACCGTAAGCAATTGTAAATTTTTTCAATTTTACGTCACGGGTGAAAAAAAAAAAAAAGAATTTGAATTGAATGTGCTTTACTTAATCAGGGAAACTCGACTCGGAAACCAACAAGAACCGAAATGAATCTTCGTGTTTTCACCATGTGTGAACACGTAAAAAATTGTACACCAGAAATTTCGTCTTGTGAATTTGAGAAGGTTGGTGCGGGATGTTTGGAAATGTTATTCCAAATACTTTGGAATCAAGGAAAAACGTTGATCCAACAATATGATGCTCCGACTAAAAATCATCAACTTAAATATCCTACATTAGAAAAATTAACATTATAAATAGAGCGTAATATCCCTAAATTAGAAAAATTAGCTGAACCAGTATACAATAACTGTCATTTAAAATATAACAAATCACAATAGAAAAGGATCTTCGGTGGTGGGTTGTATCAACCCCCCCCATTTTTCTAATTTATTTATTTATTTATTTATAATTTTTTTTCTTTTTTCATTTGCTTCAAGAATCCAGCATTTAAATAAAGATTAAGTGAATATTAGGTTCATTGAAAAATTCGTTCTTTAGCTTTTTTAATCTTCTTTAATACTTTCATTCCTTAAAAGTTAAAGGATTGCACTTTTCCAGAAGCTTAGAAATAAAAATGTATGATTGATACGATAAACTTCTGAATTAAAAACTATATAAAACAAAGTAAGAAATATATGTATTTTAAAATAAAAATATAAAATGTATTTTGACTGATGAAAAATGTATTATAATAATTAACTATTATCACATAATAAATGGCTTCTAAATAGTTTTGATTTGATTAAAACATTTTTTTTTCATTATAATTTGGCTTCGAAGTTTGAGCGAATCTTTATAACAAAGAAACTAACTCCATAAAAATATAATAATATTAGCTTACAAATAAAACTTTCCATATGTCAGTTAAGAAATTACTGAAGTTTTTTGAAATTTTTTTTTAAATTTTTTTTTTTTTTTTTTTTTTTTATTATTTTATTATTATTTTTTTATTTTTTTATTTTCCAACAAAAAAAATTCATTTAGAAAGCTTTTAATTTATAAACTGTTTTAGAAAAGTGCACATCGAATATTATCGAATTAAAATGTAGGTCTCATTATAAAAATCATTGAGCTATATTTAACCTAAACAAATACAGTTTTTTTTTTTATTGGTTGAATATCAGTGGACTTCATGCTCCACTGATGCATGTCATGACAGTCAACTGACGGGTGATGGAAAGAGGACATTGCTTGCCAGGGAAACTTTTAAAGGCAACTGCTCCACATTTGCATTTAGTTTGACGGTAAAGGCTCGTTCCCACCGAGGCGAGAGACGTGAAGATTCAAGAGGCAAGCGACCAAATTTTTTCGACCCCTTCACAGCGAAACGTCAGAAATAGCATTACGCCTAGTGAAAAACCCCTTCGAGTTGAAAGTTGGGCAACTCCAAGCGGCGGGCTGCAAACCGGTTTCAGGCGACCGCGGTGAGGCTAGTGATTGGTCAAATTTTTTCGCTTGCATCTTCTCGCCTTGGTGAACACGAGCCTTTAATCCACCAGGCAGCTTGACTGTCGATGTGAGGTTATTTACACACGTTGTCACAAACACCATCGAATCTACTCCTTTCTAAAAGCAATTACTTCAGAAGCAGCTGAACAGCTATAACAACAGCTGAATATTGTTTACTATAACAATAACAGTAAACAACCTTTCTTTTTTTTTTTTTTTTTTTTTTTTTTTTTTTTTTTTTTTTATTCTCATCTATAGGTGATCAATTATAAAAATTTTAGATGAATGATTACTTCGAATAATTTATATAAGATTTTTATAAGGAGATATAAGAAAAAAACAAAGAATTAAATAATTGAAGAATAAAATAATTGTACACAGATGGTAGTTATCAACTAAAAAAATCCCTTCTTAGTTTTAAGTAAGAGCAGTGGATAAAACAGTGCACAACTTCAACCCTTTCTTTCCTAAAACAGCTGCTCTCCCAGCCTTTTCTCAAGAGAAAGAATTAACTGGTTTTGAAGCTCCTTTGCAGGTGCACCCTGACATCTGTCTTGTCCAATAAATAAATAAATATATAAATAAAAATTATTTATATCCGTTACTTTCTTACATCTTATTAAAAAAAGAGCATCAAATCTAGTTTAATTTGATTTGATATTCAGCACACGAATCTGTGCTCTTTCTTCTACAACCAATCAGTTAAAAGAATTAATTATTTTTCTCATTTAATGAAATGTTTATTATTGCGTTAATGACGAATTCGATTCATAATAGCTTTGTGAAAAAAATATGCGAGTATGTGAATTAGTTTTACTATTTAAAAAAAAAAAAATGAACGTGTCGAATATTACAGGTTAATTATCAAAAGAACATTTAATTTTAGCGTAGAATATGTTGTTGTTTCTATGCAATGTTGTTGTACTGGCAATACAGAGACAGTTAATCTTTATGCCACAAGGAAGAGCTGCACCGCTGTTACTCATTTAGCACTACCCGGGGGCAAGTGTGGGTTGAAAATATGTTACGGATGCAAGTGACACTACCACCACAATGCTCTACGGTCCTATTAGACCGGGACCTACGGTTTAAAGTTGATTCCGAACCACTACAAACATCCATGGCACTGCCGGGATTCGAACCCGATATCTGTGGTACCAAGGGGTAGACACTCGGTCATCATGCCCCTTTAACATAGAATATGCTTTATAAAATGTTCAAATGACTTGAAAGGTTGAACAAAAGAATAATGCTGTTAAAAAATGCAGTAGCAAAAATACAACATTTGAAATCACCAATAAGAAGTTCTACCATAGCAATTATAACAAAGAATAATTCGTTTTATCCTATGAAACCCTTATATTTTTTAATCTGATTTTTAATTAAAAATCCTGAAAAGACATTATTTAATTTTTTTAATTAAATTAAAATTGTAACTTATGATGATAAAATTATATTTATTAGTCCATAATCGTAATTTAATTCATGTATGATTCACTAAAAGGGCATGATAAAAATAAATAAATATTATATTATAAGTATTTATTACGTTTATTTATTTCCACATATTCTAAATTTATTGATATTTAAACAACGAATAAAAATCAAAATTAATACGTAAATGTGAGCATATATTTTGATGATAAGAAAATGTGTATGCATTTATATTAAATTATCTATGCGAAAGATATTTAAATTTAGAAGTATTTCAAAACCAAAACCAATATTTCTGAAAATACTTCGCCTTAAAAATTCGCCATAAATAGCCAAATGTGGCATCCGGTATGTGCTTGAATGTGCAGAAACATGCACGACCAACTGTAAAACTGCGAACTATTAATATTTACGTCACATCTCTTCAGCAAATCCTGGATCATTTGTGTATGACGTTTTTACTATGCCTCGCCTACTTTTTTTTCCGAAATAAGTGCTTTTCCTTACAATTGGCTATTTATCCCTTTTGGCGAAAAATAGCTGTGAAACGTGCAATGGCATCCGTTTTCAGTAAAAAAAAAGTAGATTCCAACAATAATTTTGCAAAACTTTATCATAGTAGAATTATGCGTTAAAAATTCAATTAAGTTATTAGTACAAAAGAAAATTCGTTGTTGTCGGAAATTTTTTGCATAAATTAAAATCAAATGGAAGTTGTGTTATTTGGATGAAATAATTTTAAATTAATTGTGGTCAAATGTAACGTAATTTATTTCTAACCAACTAAACATCCCCCTTTTTTTTTTTTTTTTTTTTTTTTTTTTTTTTTTGTAATAAAAGTATTTTAAGTGTGCATACTAATGCATACTTTAATAAAAAAAATTAAATAAATAAAATATTATTTAGTAATGTTGTTTGAATATCTAATTATTTAACTGAATTATAAAATTATAATTTATGTTCAAAGACATGCTATACCTATAAATAAAAATTGCAAATTTATGTACCTTTGCACATATTTTTTTAACGTTGTTATAAACATTATGATAAAGAAATCTTTTATAAAGCAAAAAAATATAATTACATAAATACTAAAAGTACATACAAATGTATCACGAAATACACGTAATTTTGCATAAAGAGTGTAGGTCCCAAATTGAATAAAGACATTAATAGCATAGGTCAAATGATCATTCATTCTATAGCTACCTTCATAAATTAAAATGATTCTGTTGTAACTAATGATGAGGTTTAATTTCTTCTTTAAATCTTTAAGAACTTATTAAGTTGTTAATATTTAATAAATAAGGCACTATGAATTACATTTATCTTAATAAGTACGTAATTTAAAGTGGCTTATTTATTAAATATTAATAACTAAAGTTCTAAAAGATAGCAATAATAATCATGTAGATACTCCACAATTGGTACATCCATTGCCCTCTCCACGTTAAACTGGATTCCCACTAGATGCTAAGATCTCACGTCAGAAAACGACAAGCAGTTAGAAACTCGATATTTTACTACTACAGGAGATCTTAGTATTAGGTAGGAATCTAGTTGAGGGAACATACATGCTTACTTATCATTCGTATTTGTTCCCTTTCTTTATCGACAATAAAGGCCAAGTAAATACTGCACAAGTTAACAGTTGAATGCTTAAATTAAACACTATATGTCCGTTAAGGCTTGAATTAAATACTACGAAGGCATGAGTGTATGAAAACACGTGGTGCTATACATCCTTGTCATTTTCAGGAAGTAAAAGTACAATATTAATCTCATTTTATATTTTTAAACAAAAAACTGCATTGCAAATTTCTAAACTTACTGATGCAGTTTAAAGCATTGGATACCGTTATATATATTCTACGTGATTGTTTTCAAAATTAATTTAACTTCAAAAAAAAATTTTTTTTTTTTTTTGCCACATATTAGTAGGAATCTTCATATTTAATCATTCATCATACTGATTTCTACTTCTTTTTCTTTTACTTTTTTTTTGTGATTTGCGATCCAGAACTGAATGCAGCATTTTATTAAACTTTTTTAAGTTTTATTTGTTCATTTTTTCTTGCACTGAAATATCTTCATAATTAACTTTCATTAACTATACTGCAATTCGTTTTATCACATTGCTTGTTGTTAGAATAATTATGTAGTAGAATAGTTAGAATAAATACTGAGTAGTTAGAATATTTGTTGTAGATTAATTATAGAATAGTTAGAATGATTGTTGTAGAATAAATACAGGGTAGTTAGAATGTAGTTACAGAATTAGAGAGTTAGTTAGTGTTACAATGTTGAGTTAGAGTTACAGTGTTAGACTTAGTTAGAGGTACTGAGATAGTCAGAGTTAAAGAGTTAGTTACAGCTATGTTAGAGAGTTAGAGTTAGAGAGTTAGTTAGAGTTATGCTAGAGAGTTAGTTAGAGTTACAATGTTAGAGAGTTAGTTGGAATTACAATGTTAGAGAGTTAGTCAGAGTTAGAGATATAGTTAGAGTTACAGAGTTTGAATCTTGTTGTTAGAATAATTACAAAGTGCAGATGATTATCTTATCCTTCTATCTTTATTTTTTTTAAATTAAAATTTGAAATTTTTTTATGTAGAAATAACATAAAAATAAAATACTTGAAAATATATATTGCACACCTCAAATCATCATCCAGTTAGAGGATTTCTCAAAGTCATAAACTGCACTCGTATACGTTTGCTTTATTAACATTAATTAAAAATAACGAATCTGTTTTAAAAATACCGTCTACATGCTAATAAGTGGCGTTTGTAGAAATTATTATTAAACAATAGAAGCATAAAATAAGTGACCTTGAAGTCAAAAATAAATATTTCCATTCCGATAAGGAAATTTGATGAAAGAGTTTTTGTAAAGTAAAATGGGCTAAGTAGGCTCTCTTCGGTCGCAATCTCGCCTTTTGATCTCGCCGACGACATGGAAAAAAGGTCTATCTCGAAAATAAATCAGTCAATGAAATACGAGTTGACCTTTCTTGGAAAAGAAAAGAATATTTACTACAGTTACAGAAACGAAACCTCGAGTCCTTTTTTCGTTCCAGTACTATGAAATGAAAAATGTCTCTCTTTCTTTCTCGTTAAGTCATTAATTAGGTAGGTGAAAAAAAAATTTTATGATGTTACAAAAATATGTACAACTTTTATAAAGTTTAAAGTATCGGAAAAAGCATATTATTTATTTAGCTTTTTGGTGTGTGTCAAATATTTTGAATTAAATTTTTTTTTTTTATTACTAATTTGTGTTCTCTTTAAGGAAAACAATTTGTCATACTGATTTTAGAAAGTGATAATGCTGTTTTCGAATTACTAGAAGCACTTAGTAGTCATTCGCTATCAGAATGACAGAGATATAGCAGATTTAGTGTTACCTAGAATCTACCATATCCAGATTACGCTATAATACACGATAGAATACCCATACACAATTACCCAGAATCTATACCAGAAAAAAATTACCATATACCATACACTTTTATCCAGAATATACCATACACTTTTATCCAGAATATACCATACACTTTTATCCAGAATATACCATACACTTTTATCCAGAATACGCCTTACACTATTATCCAAAATACACCGTAGATTACCCATACACTATTATCCAGAATTCATACCAAAAAGAAATTACCGTAGTCAGAATACACCATACACTATTACCCAAAATACACCATAGATTACCCATACACTATTACCCAGAATCCATACCAGAAAGAAATTACCAAATTCAGAAACTATAGAATATATTATACACTATTGCCAGAATCCATACCAGAAGGAATTACCATATCCAGAATACGCCATACACTATTACCCAAAATACATCATAGATTACCCATGCACTATTATCCAGAATCCATATCAGAAAGAAATTACCATATTCAGAATACACCATAGAATATACCATACACTATTACCCGGAATACCATAAACTATTACAGATATATATGGTGTATATATTCTATAATACTCCATAGAATACATCATAAACTACCCAAAATACCTCATAGAATACACCATGCATTACCCAAAAATACTCCATACACTATTATCCAAAATACACCATACATCATAAAAAGCCATGCTCAACCTTACACGGTCGGTGCATCCTATTTTGCAGCATAGTTTGGAACAGAGTTGTTTTATCGCTTTTCTATGGTTTGGAACACACATTTTCCAAGGTTATATATGGGGGTTGGCATCCTCCTTCTCCCCACGTCGAACTCAAAGAAAGTATTTTCAGGCATACAAACTCACCATCAAACTCATGAATCAAAACTTTCGATTTGGACTTCTTGGGTTTTAAACATGACTTTCCTAGTTTGGAAACTGTTGGATTAGAAACTCGACAAACGATACCGAATCGAAAGCTTTCGTGTCTGGGCTTCCATGTTGAGCATATTAAGCTGGAATCTCCACCCCTTAGTTTCGAGGCTAGAGGAGAGGAAGATGCGAATCCCCAGATATCAACCACACTTGGAGTTGTTGTTCGAAATTGCAATGACATGACTTCATCCACAACAGTCCCAAAATAGCAGTTTAGTTGTAGTAATTTGGAAATCCAAAGCACTGTCTAACCAAGCACATGAAAGGTGTAATTAAAAAAAATGTATTTTTGTTTTATTTTGCTTTACATTTTACTAATCATTTTTTTCTCTTTAGTTTACAAAGATTTTCTTTTCAAGTGACTTTGTACTAATGGTATTCTTTTCAAGAACGAGTCATAGGTTCGAGTTTTGCAATTCCGGGTTAATTTTCTGTAACGAATTAAAGAGCCACTTATGGTAAACTTAGTTTCGACCATCTTCAACGTTGGACTGATTGCCTGGATATTTTTCTGAGTTCTTCACTTGTAATACTGATAGAAACCAACTGCCTTTTTGCAATCACCATAAAGGCATTTCCATTTTCTTTCTTGGTACCGTAATGTAACAATCACTATCGTAGTGTATCGTGGGGGAAGCTGGATATGCTATAGTTCTTGTGTCGAGTAATTTAGATCAAGTGTCCGAAATTAAAAAATTATTCTAATGTATTTTTCTTTGGGGTAGAGATTTCTTTCTATAGACAATCTTCAAAATTAAAAATAAATTATAAATCCACAAGCTTATCTTTCACTGTATGATAAAATTTTCAAATCCAGGGTAACCAATTTTATTTTAAAACTTTTCTATAAATATGCGATTGCCATCTTCTGGTAAATAATGAAAAATACGACATTATCTTAAATATATTGAATAATAGTTCCTTAACATACTGTAATTTGGGGGATTTCAGTTAATCTGAATATGCTTAACTTATTTGAATAGAAAATTTCTGTATTATTAAATATATAAAAAAAATTATAAAAAATATTTGCATATATATATTTGAAATATATAAAAAATATTTGCAGCATAAAGCTGAATCATTCTATTGATGTAGGGTGAAGATTTTTGTTTTTATCACAGCATTTCTTCACGATTGCAACTGAAGACCTATTTTCTACTGTTCCATTTATTTATGACAAATAGAAGAAACAAAAATAAATTACAGTGAAGAAATCTTTGTTCTTCACAGATAATCTTCCTTTACAGTCTCAAGTACCGTTATCTTTCTTAAAGAATATTTTCAAAACACTTTATCACCTTCTCTTAACACTTTTTTTTTTATCTAGTAGATCAAGAGATTGTAATAGGGCTTTTCTTTATTCTTATATACTTCCTATTTTGTTGCCATAAAATAAATAAATAATATATGGTTTTCCTAAGATTATTTTACTGCTTATCACATTTTTGTCACACCAGCTCAAATATACGAATGTAGACCAAATAATTTTGGATAAATCACAAATGACTATACTAGGACCAAGAAGATATATAAAATCAAACATAGACATTTAAAGGAGGTTTTCTCAGACTGAACCCAAAAGTGCTCTCATGATTTTTTTCTACTTGAATTAACTTATGACATTTTTGCACCACATGCATAGATATACAAATGTAGGTCAAACAATTTCGAATAAATCACAAATGACTATCTTAGAACTAAGAAGATATAGAAAATTAGGTACAGACTTTTTAAAAGATTCATTCACAGTAAGTCCAAAAGAGCTTTGATGATTTTTCTACTTGAACTACCTGCTGACCACAGTTTTTCAGCACTTGCACAAATACTGATGCATATCAAATAATTTCGAATAAATCACAAATGACTATACTAGAACCAAGGAGATATAGAAAATCAGGTACAGACATATAAATCAGATTTACTCAGACGTGCCCAAAAGTGTTCTGATGATTTTCTACTTGAATTATCTTCTACTAATCACATTTTTGTAGTACGTGCACAAATATTGAATGTAGGTCAAATAATTTCGAATAAATGACAAATGACTATACTAAGACGGAAAGGTTATATAAAAAATTAACCATAGACATTTAAAGGAGGCTTATTCAGACTACTCTAATGATTTTTCTACTTCAATTATCTGCTACTAATCACATTTTTGTAGCACGATCACAAATATACGAATGTAGGTCAAATAATTTTGAATAAATCAAAATAACTCTACTAGGATCAAGGAGATATAGAAAATCAGGTATAAAGTTTTTAAGAAGATTCGTTCACTGTAAGACCAAAAGGATTTTGAACGATTTTCTACTTGAATTATCACATTTTTGCAGCACGTACAAAAATATACAAATGTAGGTCAAATAATTTCTTATAAATCACAAATGATTATACTAGGACCAAGGAAAATAACGTATAGACATATAAAAGAAGTTTACTCAGACTGATCCTAAAAGTGTTCTGATGATTTTTTTACTTGAATTATCTGCTACTTATCGTACTTCTGCAACATGTGCACAAATATACGAATGTAGGTCAAATAATTTCGAATAAAACACAAATAACTATACTAGGACGATTGAGATATAGAAAATCAGGTATAGACTTTTCAAGGAAGTTTTTTCTAGAAGTACTTTGCTGGATTTCCACTTGAATTGTTTGCTACTTATCACATTTTTGCAACATAAACACAAATATTCTAGGTAAAATAATTTCAAATAAATCACAAATAATTTAACTGGGGACAAGTAGGTACAGAAAATCAGGTATGGATTTGTTCAGGTTAAAAAAAACTCTGATATTCATTTATTGCTAATATACAATAAATATGATAAAAACCTCAGTATAATATATATTGCAGTAGCATGATGAAAATTGTTGGGAAGTTATTGAATTTCCCCTTGCTAAGAGGGCTCGAAGATAAAAAGTTGTAGTGCGACTGGAGACTGTAATCAATTAGTAATGTTACTTAAAATCTCTTATTGTTATCTTCCATTACTTATTGCGTTTTGATAACTCACAGGAAAAATAATATATAGCATAGATCCAATCTGACAGATAATTAAAAGACTGTAATTAGCCATTCGTGCTATAATGAAGGAAAGGCGCGAAACAATATATTGTATTAAATGTACAAAGATAAACTTTTCAATGAGTCAGGTTAGGTTGTTCCTATTATAATCATTCTCCATTGCCCGTTTACTTTAATATTCTTTCTTTCTACGAACCTCTATTGACCATTTACTTTAATATTCATTATATCTATGAACCGTCATTGATCATTTACTTTAATATTCCTCATTTCTATGAATCTTCACCAACCAATAAGTTTAGTATTACTTATTTCAATGAACCTTAATTCACTTTAATATTTTTTTTTTTTTTCTATGAACCATGCGCTAATATTAATATTTAGTTTAGGATTAGAATCTACTATGTTAAATTGTAACCAAAATATTAATGAAATTTTAGTTATCTAAGACAATTGTCAGAAGGCTTCAGGAAGGTTGTCAGAAAGTTTCAATATTTTTAATGTATATGTTTAATAATATTGTTACTTGTAGTAAATTTGATCACTTTTATAAAAATCATCTGCTCCAAACCCCACAGCCATTTTCGTACAAGAGTCTTAACAGCATCTTAAACCCGCCATTCTCATCAAAAGTATTCACTAATTAATGTACAAAATAATGATTCGTTTTTCGCTAGTGAAGTGAGTTAGAGTCATTGTTTAAAAAAACCAATAGATTATGCAGCATTTGTGACAGAGTATCTTGCATTGACAGCTGAGTTTCGTGTTTGGAGTTTTCCAGATTTTCTCCAATAAATTGAGGTAAGAAAATTAAATTGGTTAAAAAATGCTCACAAACATTCTTCTCGAAAGGCTTACTACCCGCTCTTCTAATAATTGGTATAATGTAACAATCCAACCACCAACGAAACGCTGCACTACTTTAAGTAGAGCTACTACATCGATCGCTGTATAAAGGTTTATATTCTGTAATTTCACTGTATAAATAACGAATAACAAAAGTCAAAAGTACCCAGTATTGAAAAAAATTAAATTGCATGAAAGCCTTTTAAAATATGTTAATGAATAGTTTCTGCTTGAGGCCTGCAGGCGGTGCCAGTCCTGGCGGTGCCATGCGTGTTTGTAGTGGTTCGGAATCCACATTAAAAGGCATTTATCGGTCTACTATCTCTGTAAGAGCATTCAGTGTGGGGCTGAGAACCATACTTTGTAAAAAAGAAACGATCTCTTGTCCCGAAATTTGCCAATAGGCAGACGGCTTTGGCTCACCATGGGGCTGTTGCACCAATGAAAAAGTTTTTGCTTAATATTTATCCACTACATAATTACGATAACAAAATAGACTTCGCGTAATTTCATAATATTACCAGCCAACTATAAAATGATAAATAAAATAAATAAGATTTTAGCAATATACTTGAATACAAGACTTCTTATCTTTCCCTGATTTCTTGTTTAGAAATTAAAATTTCCTGGCTTTATTAAACTAATATTTTTTTTTATTCATTTCACAGAAGGATATGCGTTCAAGTATCTTTCCTCTAATTACATTCGTAATTTATATAACCTTTTCCAGAAATTGTTTAGCTTCCCTGTAGAACTGATGAGTGTATAGATGAGTTTTTCTGCATACTACTTGAAAAGAAGACTCCTTATTTTCCCCTGATTTCATGATTAGAATTTAAAACTACCTAAAGTGTTTTTAATCAGCATTTTTATTCATATCTCAAAACATTAACATTATTAGAGAGTTTTTGCATAACGTTTTTTTATCGTCCGGTATTTTTTTTTCCCTAGCGCGCAAGCTCATAGGAAATATTATTACAGATACGCATGCTCAATTTCCAATGAGCATGCGCGCTGGGAGAAAAAATACCGGACGATTAAAAAAACGTTATGCAAAAACTCTCTATTGATTGCTGTTCATAATTGATGTACTCTTTTCCAGAAACCGTTTAGCTTTCTTGTAGAAATAATGATGATCTAGATGAATTTTTCCGTATATTAATGAAAACAAGAGTCCTTCTTATCTTTACCTGAATTCTTGTTTAGTATTTAAAATTACCTGAAGTTTTATGTAATAAACAGTTTTCTTTGGACATAACTATTTTAATATGTGAGCATTTTTCTTTTTTCATTTCGCAGAAGGGTATGTGTCCAAGTATCCCTCCTCTAATTACAGTGGTGGCTGTTCGTAATTAATGTACATTTCCAGAAACACATTAGCTTTCACTATGCAACTGTGGAACAGATTAGGGTCTAGATAATTTTTTCACGTCATCGGCAAGTGGTTTTCTTACGTAATACAGCAAGCCTGTATGTAATGGTAGGCAAACTTTTAGAAGTCAACGACATCTAGTCAAGAACTTAATGACGTTTGTTTTAGAAAAAAATCCACAGAAATTGAATATGTTTCATATCAAATGCAAGATATTTAGGAACATTAGATCGTTATCTTACTAATTTTTGTCGTCTAATTTCAATGCAGGGGGAGATTTCTAATTGAGTTTGTAGAAAGTTTGCAAAAATTTGCGTATCCCTCAGTTAAATGGATATGTTCAGTTTATCTTTCAGTTTCTGTAATAGTAATAGTTTCAGTTTTAGAATGATCAGTTTCTTCTACTCATTATTGGGAAGAACCATCTGAACCTCTTACCCGAGAAGAAAAAATCGTATAATCAAAAACAGAAGCAAATAATAAAAAAGGGCGAAATAAAAAAGAAGTATACATTTCAAAACAAAGAAGGAAAAGTACGAGGATCATTCAAATGAAAACCTTAAAAAAGCTTTTAGAAATAATTCATTGAGCAAATGAGGAAATCCGTAAGTGTCATTTTTGTCCATCATTCTCCAAGTGCAAAATTTAAAAGAGGGCTGAATTATTCTGGAAAAAGGTTCTTTTGGTTGTCTGTGCAGCCAATAACAGACCTCTCTTTAAATCTCCCCCCTCCCCCTTAATTGAAACTCCTCTCTTTTTTTTTTCTTTTTTTTAAACTCTGATTTTGTGTTGCCACTGATGGAATGGCATCGCTTTTTGAAAGGACTTTTAGACGTAACTCCTTGCATTTACATGTTGTATGGTAGAAAACCTGGAAAACTCCCTTACATTATCGTATCATCCCAATCGTATTAAATCTATTCGTTTCTGAAAGCAGTGACTGGAAAAGCAAAGGAGACAGCTGAATATTGTTTATATTACCTTTTTTGTTCACAAGTGTAGTTATAAAAATCTTTAATAAATGAATAGTGACAGCGGACTCGAATCTGGAGTCTCCTGCAAACAAGCCGATCCCTTTACCACTGGATTACGAGTTGGCAGCGAAATTGATGTTTGTGACTAGTTCTTCCAAAGTCACTCGGCGATTTTTCTTTTACAATGCTTCAACAACACCGACTTTTGCAGAACAATAAATATCCTTGACCAAGATGAGGAACGTCTTTCACAAATATCGAACAAGTAGAATTTTTCTACTTCATTCATACACTTGTTATTGCCATAAATATGCATCAACACTTTGCACCATAATTCATTTAATAATGAGTTTTTATGTCTTAACTAGTCAAAATCTTATAAAAGAATGATGCTGTCCTTTTATCGAGTATTCTCGTGTAACTTACATTACATCTTTTCGGAGCACCACGAGTTAACTTGGGCTAAAATTAATTTTTAATTCTGGAGTAAAGCAAGTACTTTCAGGGATCTTGTATTTTAAAGCAAACTTGATTTCTCTGGAAACAGACGCTATAATATGTCGATTTACAGACATTTAACAGGACACCTTTCAGTATCCAAATGATTGAAGAGAATCTATATGATATTTAATGAATATTACGACTTGCATTCACTTTCTAATATTTTTTCAAAATGAATAAAATATGAAGACATTTTTGTGCTAGTGTTCACGAAAGTTCTGATGATAAACCTGAGAATTATAATTCTGAATCTAATATACAATCTGAATGACTAAATTTATTCTTCTTTAATGGCGTAACAGTCTCATAGTGGGCCAAAGCCGGTTGCCTACTGGAAGATTCCGAAACATATATATATATATATATATATATATATATATATATGTAGTGTTCGGACCCACAGGTCTGGGGTTCGAATCTGATGATACCATGGATGTTGTTTGTAGTGGTTCGGAATCCACTTTAAGACGTAGGTCCCTGTCTAATATAACGAGCTTAACAGAGCCCAGTCAGACTTCTCACCTTCATCATTCCAAAACTGTGTAGGAGCAACTTAGTTCTAGGCACAGTGATGAGGTGTGGTGTAGTAGAAGAAATAGTAGCCCTACGCCCAACGCTCTATAGTCATATTAGACCCGAACCTACTGTTTAAAGTGGATTTTGAACCACTACAAACATACAAACAAAAACCAAACCAAAAAAGGCCCCAAATTTATATTTGTTTTCCTATAATAAAAAATTAACAAAACATGCTAATTATTCTAACGTTACATATTTCCGAATTTAGTAAGAAAATTATTCTGAACCAAAATTAAATTTGGAAAAAAAAATATGGTTATTTAAGGCATGCAGTAAGCTAATGCATTTATCCGGTGAAGCGGCAATCTTAGTGAGCTCCCATCTCTATTACGAGGATGCTTGTTTACTCTACACACGTCTGTTACCAACTAGATATTCTTTACACTACTACCAACGATATCAACAACATTAAAAAAAAAAAAAATCTGTAAAAGCAACAAAAATCTTATTGGCAAAAAGCACTTTCTTCCTGCATCAATTGCTTCAGAGATGGCGTTGACATTTATGCTGCCATAAAACAAAGAAGAAAGAAAGCTTTCGGCTCAATTTGGGATTACGATGTTGTGTATAGGAAGCTTCCGAGCGCATTGACCTTGCCTTCCAATTAGAAGATCACGCTTACTAGGACAGACGGGCAATTGCGGTTTCAGCATTGTTTACGTAAGGAAATTATTAAAGCACGATCGTCACCACTGCATGTTAAAATATCCTTTAAAGGAATTGCAGTGTCTTCAACCACATTGTGACGGCCTAAGTAATTTTTACCACTGGCATCAGTAAACTGGCATCGTTGAAGAAGACACTGCAATTCCTTTAATTAACAGCTTTAAAATTATGAAAAAGGTATCTTTGTATTATTTTGTCCGAGAATTCAATTTGGTGTTAAGACGTCCACCATCATAAATATTACCTTGGTTGGTAGAATTTTCGACAGTAAATTTAGAAATTTATAACAATCCTTTTCAATTTAAATACAAACCGAATGTCACCATAAAGGGTCTGACCATAAAACCACTCGATTATTTGGTGAAGTTGAAAATATGTTTTAAATAGTGTGCATAGCAAGTGGTAAAAATTAACCATTGTGATGCACATTTATGCACATTTGTATTACATTATGATGGCCTAAGTAATTTTTACCACTGGAATCAGCAAAATGGGATCGTTGAAGAAGACATTGCAAATCCTTTAATTAACAATAACTTTAAAATTATGAAAACGTCTCTTTGTATTATTTTGTATGAGAACTCAATCTGGTGTTAAAACGACGACCATCATAAATATTACCTTGGTTACATTTTGTTAATGCCAGTGGTAAAAATTGCTTAGCAATCACAATGTGGTTCTATTTAAAAATATTTTCAACATCACTAAATAATCGGGTGGTTTTATGGTCAAACCCTTAATGGTGACATTTGGTTTGCATTTTAATTGAAAAGGATTGTTATAAAGTGTATTCCCAACCACTACAAGTATCCATGACATGGCCACAATTCAAGCCCGAAGCTTGTGGTACCGTGCGCTAAAGCGATAGTCGCTCGGCCATCATCCCCCTATCTAAACTTTCTTGGAATGAGCGAAACTCATTTTATCAAAACATGAATTACAAAAACTTTACTGTATTATCAATCTACGTCATGACAGCCAAAGCATTCTTTATGGCTTTTGAATATATACTAAACATCGAAATAACATGAAATAAAGAATCATATTAATAAATTCAATAATAATGAGCAGCATCAGTTGAACAGTCTTGGGTAATTGTTCCAAGTACAGAAAGTACAGTACAGATCAAACATGGCCTCTTAAGTACAGTACATAAGTTTGTCTCATCAAAATAATTGTCACATTCGGCTCTTAGCATTCAGACCAGATATGGCCTATTACATTAAATTATATGTATCCCCGTCTAAGTTACAAATTGCAAAATTGTAAGCATTGCAAAATTACACAAGTTTACAACATTGCAAAGTTGCACAAGTCTACACCATTGCAAACATTGCAAAGTTGTACTAGTTTACCCCATCGCAACATTGCAAAGTTGTAAAAGTTTACACCATTGCAAAGTTGCACAAGTCTACACCATTGTAAGCATTCCAAAGTTGCACCGTTTACAGGATTGCAAAGCTTCACAAGTTTACAAGTTTGCGAAGTTACATTGCAATTTGCAACATTGCAAATTTTTTGTTTTATAAACTAGTTATGTTCATTATTCATGATACCAGAAATTTCATTAATGAAAATTGACTTAATTGAAGTGGTTGCTGCACGTACGGGCCTTTATTTTCATGTTACATAAAGTCCAGGAAAATTAAATAAAATCTAACAACTTATCAACAACATGAATATTTCCAAATAAATCAAATAATTTATATTTTCTCCCCCAAAATTAAAGGGCTTTAACAAAAATGTGATATAAATGCATACGAATATTGCTTTGAAAAAAAAAAAATACTGTTATTAACGTACATCTCAAAGTGATTGCTCAATTTTATCACTTATATACTGGCCTTCATATAGAAAGAAATTGGCCCCGTAATTTAGACTGAGCTCAAAACTTCAAGCTATCTTAGTAATCTAGCAGATAAATAAAAAAATAATAATAATAAAATTGGTCATGTAAAATTAGATAAATGATTAATAAGATAAATTAAATTAGGCCACATCAAAAAAATTTAAATTCTTTCAAAAATATAGTACTTAATAACAAACTCTTAATCAAGTTTTATTACATGCTATATTTTTGAATGAATTTCTGTAAAATTAATTACTGTCAAATTGAATGCCCATCAAAAAATGCTTTCAGAAAAAAGGAGACTCGGTGGAGATTGTAACAACGTGTGTAAAATGTTTTGCATTGATCGGACTGTTGCTCATAGTACGCATAAATGAATCACGAGGCCCACTGATGTCCAACAATAAAAAATGATAGTGCATGCTAACTAAAATTCAAATGTACGACTCAATTCCTGTTTGTGATGTGTGCGCTACAATTACTGCTTTAAAAAATGAGTAGACTTGATGTAGAATATTTCACACAGGCTTGCACTACTGGGTTGAAAATTTCCGCTTTCTCTATTATAACACCCAAATGCGGGCAGCTAACCCTAAACATCTTATCCGAATTTCCATACACACAGTCCTGATGAATTATATTGGCCCAAATAAAATTCTACTTTTTATGAAGTCATTGAAGAGTTTGCAATTTTATCGATTAAAATTTAAAAGACAAGATAGTTATGAATTTGTTTATATATTGCTGGATCAAATGTTTGCACTAAGTTCTTGAATAAACATTTTTGTTTTCTTAAAATTCTACGATATTAATTTCATTTTAACCTATCTTCAATGATTAATTCTTCAGTAACTTTTAACAGAAAAACTGCAGAAATCTTTTTTTATTTTAAATGCTAAATGACAGATTTTTAATATGCTATAATATATATATTAAATATTGCTCATAATTTTAGTTTTTTCTAGTATGCTGGGACTTATTGCATTTTTGCAAATTTTATTTAAGATTTATCATTGTTATTATTCTGCAAAAGGTTGTTTGTGAGCTGGTATTATTTTGTTTTATTATTAATTAATTTAAATTTATGATGCAAAAATCCTTTTTAAAAAATCAAATGTCAGTATATTAAACAGAAAAAGGCTTTATTGTTCGTTATACTTTAATACTTGATTTACTTTTTTAATTTATGGATAAAAAAAACAATAACATTTTTTTCAACAAAATGGTGCTTAATATGAAATTGTATTGCTTGTGAATAAATATCCTTCTATAAATAACTACGCTCACATATTTGCATTTATAAATTTAATCTCATTTAAAACAAAAAACAATCCAAAGCCCTTCCAAAAAAGGTCATCGACTAGAAACTAACCCAAGATACTCTAACATTCTTAGTACTACTCATCCTACACTATTTCCGTAAACGCGCCGTACTAAACTATCACTACAAACAAGAAAGATAAAAAAAAAAAAAAAAAACTATACTACATCACTTAAGAAGAACACTTCTTCCACCAAAAAAGAAAAGAAAAAAAAATCAAAACAGCGCCAAATCACACATCGAAAACCATCGCCAAAAAGCCAAAACCTCAGAGCAAAAGCAAAGCGGCAACCCTCCTCTTTTGCCGGACGTGACGTAGCTACCTGCATGGCGTAACCTAAGAACCAAGTAAATAAAGATAAGCAGTAACAATAATAAAAAAGAAAAACCTAAAACAGGGAGGGTAGTAAAAAAAAAAAAAAAAAAAGATAAAAATGCTAGTGTAACAACATTCGCTGCTGGGCTGACGAAGAACCAAACAAAAAAGAAGAACCAACCAGAAAAAGAAGAAAGAAAAAAAAAGTTCTACCGCGTCCTCCTTTGCCTTGTTTACAGCGAGAGCGTTCGAACGAGCGAGGCATTTAAATGGTTGCTTTCGAGCAGTGTGGACGCCACGTCGGGTCGTCTCGTTTGATGCCCGTTTGAACCAATGGGGGACGCGGCTGCAGTGGGGATTTTGAGGCCCGACCCTGGCCCCGGATTACTATGGGTTCCGAACCCGATCCGGGCTCGGAGATGTCTCTTCGGCCCTCCGGATCACGGCACCACGGAAAATTTTCTCGAAAGTCAGACTAAGATATTGGAGGAAAGAAACAAGGAGCGTTGGAATTTCGATTTTATTCGAGGTGCACCCTTGCGGGGTGGACGATTCGCATGGACTCCGGTGAAGAAGGGCGATGAGAAGGATGGTGATGGTGATTCTTCCTCATCGGAGAAGGATGGTGATGGTGATGGGGGTGGTGATTCTGGCTCCTGCACAGCACAGACGAAAGCGTCACAAACACTTATAACAGGTATGTGTGATTTGCAATTATTTTTCTATTTTATTTTCTGTGCAATGTTGTTTATGATAGCTCAGCGTCTGAGTCTTGTTATGCAATGTGTGTGTGTGTGTGTGTGTGTGCCGTCGTGTTTACGTTTGGCTGAGTGGTGTGATTGCCGTTATCGGTTATGTTTCGGTAATGATTGCGGTTTTTTGTTTACATTTTATGCAGCGATTTTGATGATTTCGTTTTTATATAATTTTTATGTCAGTGTATGTTTTGCGCGGAGAAGACAGTTTGTAGTATCAGATGTTTTGATATCTTTTATTAATATTTTATGCATTAGTTAGTAATTCATGCTTAGATGCTTTCTCTTAAATATATATGATTTCCTGCAAAGTGATGTAGAAAAAAAAATAGAAAGGAAGATTTATCTTTATTAAAATATACACGCAGATACTACTTAAGTGACCACATAGTATGTTGGAAAACGTTTCACGTAGTGTGCTTGAAAATTTCTGTTCATAACAAAAGTGTGTATTCAAATGCAATTAGTTCAAACGCTTTGATGTTCTTATATATATTTTGATACTTTATGCATTAATTAGTAATTTATGCATAAATGCTTTCTTTTAAATATATATGATTTCTTGCAAAGAGACATAGAAAAAAAAGAAATACTTATCTTTTTAGTTTAGTAAAATATGCACGTAGATGCTACTTAACTGATCACATAGATTTTCACATAGTATGCTTGCAAATTTCTGTTCATAACAAAAGTGCGTATTCAAATGCAATTGGGTCATATATTTTCTAAATATTTTGATACTTTATGTATTAATTAGCAATTTATGCATAAATGCTTTCTTGTAAATATGCATGATTTCTTGCAAAGAGACATATAGAAAAAAAGAAGAGAGAGGAAGATTTATCTTTTTCGTTTATTAAAATATGTACGCCAATGATAAGCAAATGATCGCATATGCTTGAAAATTTTCTCATAGTATGCATGAAAATTTTTGTTCATAACAAAAATGTGTATTCAAGTGCAGAAAATTGAGACGCTTTAATGCTTTTTATATATATTTTGATACTTAATGCATTGATTAGTAGTTCATGCATAAATGCTTTCTCTTAAATGTGCAAATATAATGTAATATTTTCTTGCAAAGAGACATAAAAAAAAACAAGACTTATCTTTTCATTTATTAAAATATACACGTAGATTTTACGTAAGTGATCACATAGTATGCTTGAAAAATTTTCACACAGTTCGTACGCATTAAGATTTACGTTCATAATAAAAATGTGTATTCAAATGCAATTAGTTCAAACGCTTTGATGTTTTATATATATATTTTTTTGATATTTTATGCATGAATGCTGTCTCTTAAATATACATAATTACTTGCATAGAAGAAAAAGAAAGGAAAACTTATTCGTTTAATAAAATATGCACGTAGTTGCTACTTAAATGATCTCATAGTATGCTTGAAAATGTTGCACGTAGTATGCTTGAAAATTTCTGTTCATAGCAAAAGTGTGCATTTAAATGCAATTAATTAAAACGCTTTGATGTCTTTTATATATATTTTGATAATTTATGCATTAATTAGTAATTTATGCATTAATGCTTTCTTTTAAATATGCGTGATTTCTTGCATAGAAAAAAAAAGAAAAGAAGACGTATATTTTTCTTTTATTAAAATATGCACGTAGATGCTACTTAAATGATCACATAATATGTTAGAAAAATTTCCACGTATGCTTGAAAATTTCTGTTCGTAACAAAAGTATGTATTCTAATACAATTAATTCAATATTTTGATATTTTTTATATATATGCTGATATTTTATGCATTGATTCGTAAACTACGCATAAATGATTTCTTGCAAAGAGACAGAAAAAAAAATAGTTTATTAAAATATACGCGCAGATGCTCCTTAAATGACCACGTAGTATGCTTGAAAAATTTTGTTTATAGTGTAATCAAATGCAATTAGTTCGATATTTTGATATCTTTTATATATATGCTGATATTTTATGCATTGATTAGTAAATTACGCATAAATGCTTTCTTGCAAAGAGACAAAAAAAAAAATTTATTAAAGTATGCACGCAGATACTACTTAAATTATCACGTAGTATGCTTGCAAATTTCTGTTCATAACGAAAGTGCGTATTCAAATGCAAATTAGTTCAGTTATTGTGATATCTTTTATAAATATTTTGATACTTTATGCATCGATTAGTACATTATGCATTATTTAGTAGTATTGATTAATTGATATATAAATGCTTTCTTTTAAATATGCATGTTTTTTTTTTTTGCATTAAAATGCGTTTTTCGTGCATTAAAATATACACACAGATGCTACTTAAATGTTCACATACTATGTTTAGAAGTTTCTATTCATTTCTAATGTATCAACATTAGATAAATATATAAAATATATGCATGGTAGCAGCTATCAATTTGAAATAATTAATGAAATATGGATTATAATATTTATTAATATAATTACATAGTTTATACTATTTAAAAACCTTTAATGAATTTGCAAAAAAACAGTTTAAGTTGGATATTTTATCAATAATTTCAGAACTTAAAATAATTATAAATTTTTCATAAAGGTCGATATTGATTAATTTATTCTGTGAAAAAATTATTAATTTTATTTCGGATAATAATTATGAAATCATTATTAAACGCTATGGTAAATAATCAACGCTGTTGTAGTAATGCTGTAATAATAATAATTTTTCTAACGAAAGTAGTTATGAGTACTGCCTTTAAATAATTAAAAATAGCTTGTATTATGCATGAGTTTTGTATTTTTGTCGCATTTAGGGTTAATTTCGTCGACCATTATTAGATCGCACACTTTTTCATAACACGGAAATCCTTATATTGATCCATTGCATGCCAATCTCGATTATTGACAGATTCCTTATCCGTTTTCCTTATCATCATAAAAAAAATTCCTGATTTCTTATTCATCCTGTCTTTTCTTTCCTGCTACCTCGTGTTTATATTTCAGTTTCCGTGTAACTTTTCTGTGGTTCATTTTTATTATTATTGCAAAATTATAAGTAACATTTGAATTTTCGTTTATTCGCAAATGCAAATGCATCGTAATAATTAAGAAGTTATTACCTTTTATCATCTTCTAAAATATGTATCTCGAAGTTATTATCATTATCTTTTTTTTTCCTTCTAATGATATTTGTAAAGTAAAACAAATGATTTAGAGATTATGAAAAAAAATATAGGTTTTAAATTTAATTTTATTTTAAATTAATATATTTCGTTACTAATCTTCTTATATCATTTTAATATTTGCTTTAATGGTATAATACACTAATATTATCGAAATATTTTTCATTTAAAAGCTATTTGCAGCGCCATGGTATCTAAACATGTGTGTATATAAAACAAAGGATTTCATAATTATTCTTGCTTAAATTAATTATATTATAACTATAGATGAAAAAATTCTATAAACATAAACCTATAATTAAAAATACTGTATCTGAAATTATTGATCTTTCTTCCATATAACAGTATGCTCTTGAAATTTTTAACTCGAACTATAATTGCTAACTCGATATTTTATGCATTCAGTTATTGTTAATTGACCAAAGCATATTGTAATTTTTATTTAATTGTGTAGTTTTAAATCTACTTTGTTAACGGTCATTTTATAATTTGTTTATAAGAGTAAATAAATAAAAGAATAAAAGCTATATTATTTGTTTGAATGCAATACTTATTTTTACTCGTATAAAATGAATAAAAATATTATTAATTTTTTTGCGTTTTTTTAATCATAGAATGTAATGAGTTTTTAATTTAACGCATTATTATCGTGCAAAAAAAACCCAATTAGAATGATATTTTTTAAATCATGGAAGGAAAAATGAATGTTTAATAATTAATTAAATAAATAAACCATCTGTATGTAGAAATTATGATGAAATTTTCGACTAATAAATTTCATTAATATCATTAAATTTTCAACTAATCTATATGTAGAGTTAGTAGCGTTGTATTTTAGCGTTCTACGAAAAGGCATTGATAAAAAAAAAGCAGAAAGTGATATGTAAAAAACGTTCAGAGATAAAGAAGGATAAAATTTAAATTTAAAAAAAAAAAGCAAAATGCAATTTCAAATTATTTGAAAAACCTTATATGAAATTAAAAAAAGTATAATTTTTAAATTAAGTTATAAACAATATAAAAATAATAATTCAATTATCTATGCAGTACTCGTAAAATATAGTTTTCTTCCCACTTGTCATAAATTAGTTGAATAATAGAGTATTGAATAAGTAACTAATAAATATTGGTTTTAGTAACTAATAAATATTGATTTTGCTAGGTTGTACATTATTATATTAAATTGGGGAAAAAAATTACATGCTCAACAAATTCCTAATTCATGACTCTGTGGCAACGTACAAAACTAAAGTACAGGAGTGACTCAAAATCTGCATAGCGCTTCGGAACGATAATCACTCTGCCTCGTGGTAGTTTTCCGAGTTTTCTCAGATATAACATGCAAATGAGTGGACTTTTAAAACTACCTTAAGGCCTAATTAAAAGACAATGTTCTTCGTCTCATTATCCATCAGTGAACTATCGTAGCCCACCGATGTTTAAAAAAAATGCAAACACGTGAAAATAATAATCCGCATGTTAATTTGCATAGAATGCAAATAAATCTCTTTCGAAAGAAATTTAATAAAAAAAATAGAAAGGAATTTATAAAATACTTCCCATCTCTCGCATACCTCGGGAAAATCTGAATAAACAAACACCCTCATCATTTCTCATACATTTTTTTGTGCGCAGGCAAAACTGACTGCGAAAAACAGAGGAATAAAAATGCGAGCCAAGGTCGCGTCCCTGGCAACATTTCTTCCAGCAAGTAATAAATTTAATCAAAAGCAATAAAGAATAATAATAAAAGAAAAACACACAATGAATAACTAACTGCCTGTGCACGTATCAAAAATAACGTACTTCCAATTCCATCCGTCAATATTGAGAACTGAACACGAACGCTTGTTTCCGAATCAAAAAATAAAATTAAAAAAAAAAATATATATATATAAATATAATATGTGTCGGTGGGGAAACGTGACCCGTTTCAATGTCGAGACGCTAAGGCAAATAAATGGACTGATTTTTCTAGACTTCCGCGTTCTGAACTTTATTCAGTACACCCACTTAGACAGTGGCTCACTTAAGGATTCGGACAGATCTCGGTGAAATCCTTTTTGTGCATTCTTTCGCTGTGCTGTTGTAAATTAAAAGAATTTTTCTTTTTTTTTTGTTAATAAATAATTATGAAAAAAACTGATAGTGAAGAAAAAAATGTAGGTTTCTTGTGTATATATAAAATTATATGTATGTCTACGTGTGTGTGCGCGTGCGTGTAGGGGGAGGGGCATTTGTTATATTTGAAATATTTGCATTAAAATCTTTGTCATTGAAATCTTTTGCATTTTTATGTGTAGCTGTTCTAAATTAAAAAATGATTTTTTTTTAATGTATAATTATGAAAAAACTGATATTGATGTAAAAAAAAAAGGGGGTATTTGTACATATATAATTATATATATGTGTGTGTTTGTGTATGTGTGTGTGTATGCGTGTAGAGGGAAGGGCATCTCTTATATTTGAAATCTTTTGCATTTTATGTGTAACTAACTGTTCTAAATTAAAAAATGATGTATTTTAATAAATAATAATGAACAATTTACATTGGAAATAAAAAAATTAATATTATTATTATTTATTTTTTTTTTTTTTTCATTTCATTAATATCGCAGTTTTAATTGGTGTTTCGTGTGAAAGTCGTTGGTGTAACAAGAAAAGATTTTAGTGCCATTAATTTAATTATATTTTTAAGAAATACCAAACACACTAAATGTTTTTATTGAAATTAAAACTCTTAAATTATTAAATTAAACTAAATTTTTTAGTAAATGTTTTTTTATTAAAATTAAAATTAAACTTATCAAAATTAATGATTTTATTATGCTGTTATATCAATGCCATACTAAAAAAAATTGTCTTGATTTATGAGTGCCTAGCTGTCATACCATTCACAGAAACTGAATGAAATTTTGGTTTCAGGTATTTTGAGGTATGTACTCAAGAATCATATGAAAAGCAACAGTTAAATTTTAAAAGTTACGGTTACAGTGACACGATTTCGAAAATTCCAAATAGCAGCAGCTACTTTTTATTGGAATATGATCTCCATAGTGAAAAACCATAAATAGCTTTGGAATGGTACCCGTAACATGAAAATTGCCGGCTCTAGACATACTAAACAGAAAAGTGAAAAATAATTACAGAGTAGCAACAGGAAGCAAAACATTTTAATGTGTTTCACAAATTTTCCGCGTGACCTCTTTCACACGGGGATACTTTACATGCGGCAGATGGTGGATAGCACTGAAGCAAGCAAGAGGCATATCCTGATAGCAAGAGGAATCTGTTGAACCTGATGTCTGATGGCATCTTTCAAATCAGATGCAGTTTATGAATTAAATGCATACACTTTAGATTTCAGGTATCCCCGCAGCCAGAAATCCATTGGAGTAAGATAGGGCTACCTTGATGGCCACGGAAACGGAAATGTGGGGAGATAATTCTGTCACCAAGCTGTCGTGTTAAGTAACGTTTGGCAGAAGACCTCACAAATGGGGAAGCGTCATCTTGCAGCATCACGACATCAGATAGTGCATTTCGCTGTAGGGTATACCTGAAATCTGAAGTGCATGCATTTAATGTGCGAGATACATCTGTTCTGGAAGATGCCATCAGACATCAGATAGAACATAGTTCTCTTTGCCACATGGTACGTGCTTCAGTGCTATTCTCCATCTGCCACATGCAAAGTATTAACGTATGTAAATGAGATCGCGTGCAAAATTTGTGAAACACATTAAAATGTTTTGCTTTCTGTTGCTACTCTAATTATTGGTTGTTTTCACTTTTATTCTTAATGTCTAGGTACGGCGCTAACACTATTCCAACGCTATTTATGTTTTTCATTATGGAGATCACATTCCAATAAAAAGCTGTTGCTATTTGAAATTTTCGAAATTGTGTCACCGTAACCGTAACTGTTAGAGTTTAACTGTTGTTTATCATATGATTCTTGAGCGCATACCTCAAAATGCCCTAAACCAAATTTCATACAGTTTTTGTGAATGGTATGATAGCTAGGTACTCATATATCTAGAAAGATTTTTATAATCACCCTGTATATCTATATACTGCATATATGTTACAGTAAATGATATACGCATACTAAATAAACTGCATTTTATACTTGATAAACTTATTTTTATTTACTACATAATGATAATTGATAAAATTGATTACATAAATTGTTTATTCAAGTATTCCCATTTTGTCAGGAAGATAATCTTGGAAGAAAAAATGTATTTTTAAGTGATAAATTTGGTTAAATTGACGAAAAATCCAGATAAAATAAATCTAAATGAAATAACTAAAAAAAATTGCAACCTGATCCTAACAATTATTAATATTTTATTGCAAAATTTTAACATGGTATGCATTTTATACATGTTAATAAACAAATTATCAGAAATATATACTTCTTAACGTCATAATTTATAAGTTTTTAGCGTCATATAGATGAGAAGTTGTATTGATATTGGTTCACGTAAATTGTAAGATAGGTAGGTTAAAAAATTTGGAAAAACAAATCTAGCAAATTGCACGTAGAAATAGTTTTACTTTTAGATTTTAAAAGTACATAATTAACTTTAAAAAAATAAAATAACTTCAAAATTGACTTTGACTTGAAGTAATTTTGATTTCTTGTTGAAATTTTTATTATTATGTTAGAATGCCTCTTAAGTTACATGAAATCTATACCTCATATTCTCTCAAAATAGCATATAAGAACTTCATTAAAAAAAAAAAAAAAAAAAAAACAGAACATGCATTGGAACGTGGTCCGATATTCGGTGTTGTTTATCACTCTATTTTTTTAATGATTGCATTATTTGAGTATCAGTTGTCGTCTCGCGACACGACTAGACCTTGTCTCATGAGCGTCCTGTTTTGCCATGTTTTCAAAAATAATCTCACACAAATTGTCAGACGTGTAGCACTTTCATAACCCTACTTGCGAAATGAATTGCGAATTATTCTGACATTTCATTTATTTATCTTTATGCAAGAGGTGTGTTGTAAGTGTCGTCTTCCACATCTGCAGTTTTACCTGTTGCAACGATTGGTATTCATTATCATACAAAGTGTTGATATAAAGGCGTTCTTCTTTTTATATACAGTTTTGTCTTTTAATGTTAATGTTATTTAATTTTAGGATGTATACATTTTAGAATGACGTGCAATTCTTTTTGCAACATTTAATCTAAATAAGTCATATTTTTATATCTGGGAAAATGATTTCAACATTATTGTGAAAAAATTTTCCAGTTTTTGGAAATTTTAGTTTTGAATTAGTGTATTTTTCTCAGGAAAAAAAATTTTTTTTTTCATTCAATTTATAAAAGAAAGTGAATGGCATAAATCTGAGTTGTATTTTTTTATGGTCAGAGAATAAATAATTATTATTGTAGTGTTGTGGGTTGTGCAGCTGGATTGTAACTGGGTGTGGTTGGGTTGAGACTTAAGACACAGGTTTGAGAAATAGCTTTATTTACACGCGCACAAACAGCACACACGTACTATTAACTGCAGACAATATTTAGCTCATTTAAAGACATTATTTAGATAATTATAGATTCATGGAAGGATTCCACGAATAAGCCGAACATAAAGATATTCAGCTACGCGCTGGCTGCGCAAAATATACTTCCTCTTCGAGTGAGAATCTGTAGGCCAACTATTACTCAGGATTGAGTAGAATATATTTCTTCTCTGGATGAGAGATTACAAACTAAACGCTTCTCAGCGGCAGCGCTGGTTGCGTAGTAGTTCCTTTCGGGTGAGAGTCTCGAGGCAGTGCGTAGGAGGAAGCACGGTTACATTATCAGAATACTTTTATTTCATTTAGTGCATATTTTATGTTAATATTAATAAATAAGTCTCAATGACATTTTTTATTATATCTGTAATTTAAAACTAACTTAGGAAAATCGAACTTATAGTTTTCAGGTATCGTTTAAATTTTCGTTTATTTATTTTGAGAAAGAAAAAAATTGTGCATTTTGTTTACTAATCAAATAAAAGGTACAGAACTTTATCTTTTTCTGTTAAAATATATTTTTATCAATTTAATTTAGCCTATGGATTGTTAAATAATGGAATTTCTTATTATTTAACGATTTATTTATAAGCGTTTAAATCACAGATGCAATAGCATTTGCAATATTTTCCCTATTTAAATAGGTAAAAAATGCAAATGCTTTCCCTGTTTAAATAATCCAACCCATATGCATTTATAAACCTGATAGCAAATACGTTTCCATATTTAAATAATCCAACGCGTATGCATTTATAAAACTGTTAGCAAATGCGTTTCCCTATTTAAATAATCCAACGCATATGCATTTATAAATCTGTTAGCAAATGCAATGCAATATTTAAAACAGTCTCTAAACCATTTTTTAAAACGGAATAATTCCAAAACTTAAGATCTGAAATTTATACTAACAATTCAGTTTGAAAACGACATTTTTTTTTAAATAACCCATAAAAATAAAAATAAAAATTTTCGAAGCACAAAAGTACGAAAAGACAAATATTACAGTCTTTTATAAGTAAAGAACCGAACCATCTTAAACCCCGTAAAGGTATTGTTGAGCAGCGATTGAAAAACGCGTGAATCTGGGATCGCTATCTTTAGATGGAAAACGCGCCGTGAGGGTCTTTGGAACGGTGCCAACTTGTTCCTTTTTCCCATTTTATTTTATTTATTATTTTTTTCTCTCTTTTCCTTTTTCGAATGCTCCAAATAAACAAGCCATCGTGTTGACGAAATGCACCTGCAATGAAACACAACGCACGTGCTTTGCAACGGATTTTTCTTTTTTTATTTCTTCCCTTTTTTTCCCTCCTTCAAGGAGCTATCACATTTGAAATCTCAGGAAAACAAATTCAGGAAGAATGAAGGAAGAGAGTCAATTTCGACTCTTTAAAAAATTTTTTATCTATGGAAGGCAGTGATTTCTTCGGATTTAAAATCGTTATCTTCTTTATTTATCAATAGAATTTTGTATGGCACGCACAAAATATTTGTGTACACGCGTGTTTGTTTTTAGTGTTTCTGTTTAAGTTTTTGTATGATAAATGTAAATTTCAATTATCTGTAAATAAAGATGGGTTTCTTTTTTTTAAATTGCATTTCGGCAAACAGTAAAATTAATAATTTTTTTTAAAATCATTAATGGATTTATTTATTTTGTACCTAACTGCGGAGAAAAACAAAAAGGTGCTTTTTAATTAACTCGCTAAATTAAAAATAAATTTTTAAGAACAAAAAATGGCAAAAAAATTACACAACTAGTATAAACTAGTACAAAATAAGTATTAAATTTTTACAGTCTGTAAGATTTAATTGAAAATTTCAAATATCAAAATGACATGATTTTTTTTCCGTAGATTAACGAAATAAATGTTACATTCTTATAAAATTTCAAAATGAAGTAAACATATTAACAGAGTATATCAAATGAATATTTTTCTTGGCCTAATGCCGAGTGATTAGTGTTCTGGGCCCTCGGTATCACAGTTTTCGGGTTTGAGTCCCGATGGTGGCATAGGTGTTTGTAATGGTCCGGAATGCACTTTAAGCCGTAGGTCTCGATCTAATATGACTGTAGAGCGTTGGACATATGGCTGGCAAACCTACCCCGCAAAAATCACGGAGCCAAGCTCCATCACAACAAAGCGGCTGATAGCCAATTGGCTAGCGTTCTGGCCATTGGTACTACGGGAATCCTGGCGGTGGCAGGGATATTTGTGAGTGGTTCGGAATCCACGGTAAACTGTAGGTCCCGGTCTGTTTAATCCTCGTGTACACAAGATGACCGTAGAGCGACAAACCAAATCAAACCATCACAACAGAAGCTACCCCCGCCTTTCCGTCCTTCCATGAGACTACACGGGATGTTGGACTTGGTCTAGATGTTGATGTCTACCAAGTAGGATAAAAAACGACTGTTATATATATATTTAATACATTTTTTTCTGTTCTTTTTGCGTTTTTTAAAATTTCGTACAATTTTTAACTTTATAAAAAAAGAGATTGTTGAATTTTCCAAATCGTATTTCAGATTACAAAAGCTAAATAATTATTTTTCTCTGAAAGCTACTGAATGTCCTTTCAAATCTTAATTTTACCGCAGATGTAATTAAATTAAACGACACACAAGCCTTCACCAACATTAAATCAGTCAGTTAAAAAAATTTAAATGATGCTGTTTGCTGTTCACTTCTGCATACACAAGGTCATTTATCCACAACTTACGATGCGTGGCAAATATGTTGAAACTATGCTTTTTAAATTTTTCTTCTTTTACCACTTCGTCATCATCACCATCACAACAGCTACTGTATGAACCCAGCTGTGAATCGGGGTCATTCGATGATTAAAGTTACTGTAAGAAAGAAAAAAAGAAAAAGAAAAAAAAAGGGAAAAGTGTTTTTGTCAAAATGGACTCCGCTAACACCCGCGATTCCATTGCGTCACTTTTTTCGCTGTCATCGCCTGTTCTCGCTAAAAACGCGAACTCGTGTGACGCAATTTTTAGCCGCATCCGTTAATTGGCTGGAGGATCTGTGACGTAGGCTTATAGACTTCCAGGATATGCTACATCCTTTTTCGAATGGTTGTAGTGTCCTTTTAAAAAATTATGATTTTTTTTTTAACATTTATTATCGTGACAAAGAATGGTTGTTGAAAATTTATATGAATCCGACCTGATTTGATGTTTTAGGGATTTTTTAGAAATAAATTGTTGATTATTTGTAAAATTAATATCTAAATATATTTTACATATTCAAGATTATTGTAAATATCGTTTACATATTCATGATTATCGCAAATATACTCTGTATATTCAAAATTATCGCAAATATGTTTTACATATTCAAGATTATTGCAAATATATTTTACTTATCCAAGATTATTGTAAATATAGTTTACATATTCATGATTATCGCAAATATATTTTGCATATTCAAGATTATCGCAAATATGTTTTACATATAAGATTATTGTAAACATATTTTACATATTCAAGATTATTGCCAATATATATTACATATTCTAGCAAATTTATTCTGCATATTCAAAATTATCGCAAATATGTTTAACATATAAGATTATTGTAAACATATTTTACATATTCAAGATTATTGTAAATATAGTTTACATATTCATGATTATCGCAAATATATTTTGGATATTCAAGATTATCGCAAATATGTTTTACACATAAGATTATTGTAAACATATTTTACATATTCAAGATTATTGCCAATATATATTACATATTCTAGCAAATTTATTCTGCATATTCAAAATTATCGCAAATATGTTTTACATATTCAAGATTATTGCAAATATATTTTACATATCCAAGATTATTGTAAATATATTTTACATATCCAAGATTATTGTAAATATATTTTACATATTCAAGTTAATCGCAAATATACTTTACATATTCAAGAATATTGCAACTATATTTTACATATTCAGTTATTTTCTGAATAAAACTATTCTTCATACTTAAACATTTCTAAATGAATGCAAAATATATATATATATTATAACTACGCTGTTCTAGTGATTTGCAAATGTGCAAAAAGTAATGCAACATAGCTTCGTTTCTATTGATAATTACAATTCATGTTTTGAAAAACGAGTAGATTCAATGACAGTTGTACTAATTAGCATCAACAGCTGGATTACCTGGTTGAAGTTACCCAAGTTTTCTCTAATAAGGCACAGAAATGCAGGTTCGTTCGAAAAATCGTTATTACCCATCCTACCATTTAAGGAACAATTATGACACACTGAAATGATGTCTTAAAGATGTCAACAACTTAGTAAATCGCGAGCATCAGAAAAAAATTAATATTTACCATATCATTTAAAATATTTACTAAATATAATTAAAATTTAATCTATATATTTTCTAGTTCTAAAATAAAAAGATTAAATCACTTAATTCACGTTTTAAAAATATTACTTTATTAAAATATCGATCTAATCAAGTATTTTGATATCTTTTATCGTATGCATATTAAAATAAAATAAGCAATATTTTTGAATGCAAAAAGATATATTTTATAATGCAACATTATTATTTTTTTTAATACAAAATTAATAAGCTTTATGATGCATTAATTCTGTAACGAAATAAGCGCTCTCAGATGACTAGGTTTTTAACATCTCAAGGTCATTCATCATCAAGGTTTTTTTAACATCTGTGTTGGATTGTGTAACATCTCTTTCAGTTTGACGGGAAATACAATACAGTGTCGTGTTAAAAATATGCTGGATATGTGTTATTAAATATGCAACATATAGCATCATTTTTTTACAAATAAATAATTTTAAATTAAAAAATATTACAGTTTTTTATTTGCATGTTTATTATTATTTTTATTATTATTATTATTATTATTTTTGCAATATTTAAGCATATATATTTATGATTATTGCATTCTGTTTTATAAAATATAGTCAGAAATGTTCTAGAAAGAGTACATAATAATCAATACTATTTTTAATTGACTTTTTATATTTATAAATAGGCGCTTGTTTTACTTAAATTCATCATTTAATGGTTCGTTTCAAAAAGAAAATAATGCCTTATTTGACTTGTAACAAACAATGGCTTATTTAAAAAAACAATGCCTTGTTTAAAAAGCTAACATTAAACATTGAAAAAAAAAAAAAACTGGCGGGTTATTGATTTTTTTATAGCTATGTGATTTCGAAAAACTTCAGTTTATGTTGAAAAGTTCGTAGTGTATTCATTTTCTATATGCCATATTCTTTATTATTTCTCAATATGTCGTTTCCGACACAGTTATTAGAGAATTTTTGCATACCGTACGTTAGTTACCGTAGGACGTCCGTTAGCTTTTTCTCCCTAGCGCGCATACTCAGTTTCCTATGAGCATGCGCGCTAGGGAGAATAAGCTAACGGACGTCCTACGGTAACTAACGTACGGTATGCAAAAACTCTCTATTATAAATTCGTTAATTCCCGTTACAGTTATTATAATTTCTATAAGTCATTTACCGAATTATTTATCATGTCATTTCTCTCTTATTAAATAGTTTTCACATATGTTTGTGTTATTTAATATTTTCCCATATATTTGTGGATAAATGGGGAAATTAAATGGAGAAATCTATTCTTTAATTTTGTTTTCAAATGCCAGACGTTTTAACCTTCGATCACTCGTCACCAGAAACGTGAATGTGTAGCAAATTCAACGTTACCTATGAGGCCAGCTAACTGCATCCACATTTTTTTGCCATCGCAGTTTTGCATGAACACTGTCGTGTGTGGCCTCTGGAGTAGCGCTCTCTCCGCAAGCCAAGGCAGTCTAATGGCCAATTAGCTAACGCTCCGGTCTTTGGTACCACATGCCTTAGGTTCGAATCCTGGCAGTGGCAGGGGTGCTTGTTAGTGGTTCGGTATCCATGCTAAACAATAGGTACCCGTCTAATTAGCCCAAAATGTGCAGAAGATGACCGTAGAGCGACAAACAAAACTCTCCGCGATCCAAAGTAGCCTGATGGCCAATTGGTTAACTAACTGGCCTTTGGTACCATAGCCTTCAGGTTTGAATCCTGATGGTGGCATGAATATTTGTTAGTGGTTCGGAATCCACGTTAAAAGCTGTACGTTCCTGTCTAACTATGATCCAACGGGAAGACATTTCAACCTACGGATTTATCTTATTCATCCCCGGTATAGATACGAGACCTTTCTGTTTATATACCTCTCCAATTCATATCTTTTTCAACAGAACTAAAAATTAGCCCTATTAAAGAAGCTAATTTTATTAATTGAAATTCATATTGATGTTTTAAAAACAAATTTACCACATTTTTGTAAAAGTGAGCATTAGATATTAGCAAAAATCATGAGCTATATTTTTTCCTGGTAAGTCTTCTAATTAAACGTATTTTACGTCAAATTTTTTTTTCAACTTGAAAATGAAAAATGCATTTATTAATGTCAGTTATTTCCAGAAATTTGAATAGGATTTCCCGTACGAAGAATTCCGCGTGCATCATAATGCAGGGGAAAAAAAGTGCGCGCGCACGCTCTCTTATTGATCGTGAGCTATGGGTCCGTGAGTGTGCGCAGCTGCCCCGATCATGGGTTCGTGATCGGGTTTTAAAAAACGGCACCTGCGCAATCACCCGAACGCTATCCATCTACGGGCGTTGAAATTAGTGCATGCTGTTATCACCTCTCGCAGTTCCTCGCAATTTTCGCAGAAGGCAGGTTGGAACTTCGTGATTCTGTGCCGGTTTAAGTTCGTGAAAGAGCCTTATGCGTCTGTTTTAATTCATCATCGTGTGTTTATTCTGATGATGCAACGTATTAAAATAGATTTTTGATTAATACTCTTGGAAACATTTTCTTAAAAAGAAACAAAAAAAATTTTATAATGTCGAGTGATTTTTTTAATATGGGATTTGTAATTAGTTCTTTAATATTGCCAAGTGACTTTTTGTAATGTGGGATTAATTAATGGGAATGTGGGATTAATTAGTGTCTTAATGCGGATGCAATAATGGGGGATTAATTAGTACCTTAATATTGTCAAGAGACTTTTTTTTTATATGATTTTTAATTAGTACCTTAATATCGTCCAGTCACTTTTTGTAATATGGGATTTTTAATTAGTTCCTTAATATTGTCACTTCATTTTTTTTAAATGTGGGATTTCAATTAGTTCCTTAATATTGTCAATTGACTTTTTTAATGTGAGATTTTTAATTAATATCGTAATATCGTATAATTATTTTTACCGTAGCGAAAAATATCACCTTTCATTGAATTTTTAACTGCTTACGTCACGGTTAATTTTAACTGTAATAAACCAGATGCTAAACAAACATGCAATCAAGTATTATAATTTTCATTCCAACAACAGTTTCAAGGTTTTTAAAAATGTAAAAATGTTGCTAGAGGAAGTCATTAAGATTTAAAACAATGAAAACATAAAAAATAAAACAAATTGAGACAATTTATTCAGCTGATATATGAAAAAAATTATGAATATTTGCTACATAATGAATTATCAATATGTTGGAACCTGTTTACATTAATACATTCCTGTGAACAATCATGAATATAAACAAATTTTTAAAAAAATTGACCAATGAAAGTTGCAGAATTAATTTTCTCCTGACTGTTACAGAAATCAAATCAGATATCAAAACTATTAACGTTAAAGTTAATAAAATTTGAAACTGTGCAATAATATTGTATTGCAGTATTATTGCAAAGTTTTAAATTTTATTAACTTTAACGTTAAAATTCGACATTAGAGAGTTTTTGCATACCGTACGTTAGTTACCGTAGGACGTCCGTTAGCTTTTTCTCCCTAGCGCGCATGCTCATAGGAAACTGAGCTACGGACGTCCTAACGGACGTCCTACGGTAACTAACGTACGGTATGCAAAAACTCTCTATTATCTTTCGTTTTTTAGCAATATATATATATATTTTTAAATTGTGAATCTAATGAATGCATGGCTTTAAATAAGGTTATTCATATATCATTGCTTTTAATGATAGGGCGTGGTTAACTACTTCAAAACCCATAAACAGCTTGTTAAAAGTCATTGATTGAACACTTACTGTTTTTCTTCGAATTGCGCTATGTGTGTCGCCGTATGCGTATTTGAATTGAGACACAGAGATGCCTTGACTTCCGCCCCGCAACCTCAATTGCATATTAACTAGAAAATGACCCTTTTCTCGCTTCCGCCCACTGCAATATGTAAACAAGCGCAATCGCTTAGGAACTGGGTTACTCCTCGACTTTTATCAAATGGAGCGCGCGATAAGCATGTAGTACTCGAAATTCCGCTTCTGTTTTTAACTGAAATAGATAGCGCCATGGAAATTATAAATAAACAAAATAAAAATAAAAAAGATTTTCGGTTTGTATTTGAGTTCTGTTTTAGTAAACCATTAAATAAATTTTAATATGCTTTTATTGGTAGATCATTGCTGTATGAATTCCTTCCATTTTTGCGGCCTGATAGCCAATTGGCTAGCGCTGTGGTCTTTGGTACCACAGGCTTCAGGTTCGAAAATCTTGCCGGTGGCATGGATATTTGTTTGTGGTTCGGAATCCACGTTAAATTGTAGGTCCCGGTCTTGTGCTCAAAATGACCGTAGAGCGACAACTCAAACCAAACCTTCTGTTTTAAAGCACTTTGGAGCCTGAGTGATTAGCGCTCAGTGCCACAGATTTCGGGTTCGAGCCCCGGCGATGCCATATATGGTTGTAGTGGTACGGAATCCACTTTAAAAGTAGGTCCTGGTCTAGTATGATCGTAGAGCGTTGGACGCAGGACTAACAACTCTACCCTTTAAAAAGATAACATCTCCTGCCTGAAAATTAAAAAACTGAATTTCGGAATCTGGCAGATGGCATGGTAAAAGATAGACTGTAGCCAAGGAGTTAGTTAGCTAGTTATTAAAGCGATATTAATAGTTACATATTGTACATAACGCATCGACATTATGTAGATATAAATCGTAGAATTTATACCAATACA
This sequence comes from Caerostris darwini, assembly GCA_021605075.1. Lineage (NCBI taxonomy): Eukaryota > Metazoa > Arthropoda > Arachnida > Araneae > Araneidae > Caerostris > Caerostris darwini. Next base: position 69,667 of record BPLQ01004589.1, read on the forward strand.
TGGAAGATTTTGTTATATTTAATAGTTTTTAATTGTTTTGTGCATTATTTAATTATTAGCTTGCGAAAGAGTAATTTGAATAAATGTTATGTATAAAAATTATTGTTATGTATAAAAAAAATTTTTTAATGAACCAATAATAAAAGCGCATGAAAGAAATAAAAAATTTAACCAATAAGAAACATTGAAAGTCGGCATGAATAAAAAAATAATTGATCAAGGAAACGAAAAACTTCGCTCTATCCATAATTTTATGAGTAAAAACTGTAATCTTGGACACCTTGCTTCAGTTTAAGATATCATACCATTTGAAATGCAAATATCGTAACATTTAAAAAGTAAATATCAAAACATTTAAAAAGTAAATATCAAAACATTTAAAAAGCAGATATCAAACCATTTAAAAGTAAATATGATAGCATTCAAAAAGCAGATATCAAAACATTTAAAAAGTAAATATCATAACTCTTAAAAAAGCAACAACACTATAATTATCAAGGAAACGAAAAATTCTTCTCTCCAAAACAATATCCATAATTTTATGAGTAAAAACTGTAATCTTGGACACCTTGCTTCAGTTTAAGATATCATACCATTTGAAATGCAAATATCGTAACATTTAAAAGTAAATATCAAAACATTTAAAAGGTAAATATCAAAACATTTAAAAGTAAATATCAAACCATTTAAAAGTAAATATGATAGCATTCAAAAAGCAGATATCAAAACATTTAAAAAGTAAATATCATAACTCTTAAAAAAGCAACAACACTATAATTATCAAGGAAACGAAAAATTCCTCTCTCTAAAACAATATCCATAATTTTATGGGTAAAAACTATAATCTTGGACACATTTCTTTAGTTTTAAATATCATAACATTGAAAAGGCAGATATCATAACATTTAAAAGGCAAGTATATCATTTAAAAAACAAATATCAAAACATTTAAAAAGTAAATATCATAACATTTAAAAAGCAGATATGATATTTACTTTTTAAATGTTTTGATATCTGCTTTTTAAATGTTATGATATTTATTTTTAGATGTTATGATATTTATTTTTAAATGTTATGATATTTACTTTTTAAATGTTTTGATATCTGCTTTTTAAATGTTATGATATTTATTTTTAGATATTATGATATTTATTTTTAAATGTTATGATGTTTACTTTTTAAATGTTTTGATAAGATTTAAAAAAGCAACAACACACTGTAGACAATCGTTTCCAAACCGTTTCATTTCAGAACACAAAACACTATATACCAAATTTCCCAAACCAAAACATTCGACTGTGTTTTGCCACTTTCTCTTTTCTTTCCCTGTCATCATGATCAAGCGTTCTTTCTACTCTATTTGTTTATTTGATTCCTCTTTTCAACCGGTCAACCATCTTTTATAGTAGGTGTCGAACTTTCGAAAACGAGTTTTTAACTCGGAAAGTAAACACTACATTTTTCTTTTTCGAAAAACAATGAATCCTCTATGCATTCTCTCACTAAAACTTTTAACCTTTTTATAAACAAAACACGCATTGAATGTGGAAAATATAATAAAATAAATTTTTTAAAAAGGAACGATATATCGACTGAGGGGTTTTTTCAGAAGTTGTTAGTATCACGATAAAGTGTCCTCACTTTTGGAACAAGAAAAATTAGATTGGCCCCTTCCCCCCTTTTTTTTTATCCCCTTGGAATCTTCTCTTGAAAAGTGATCATGGACAAAAAAAAATTATCAAGGAAACGAAAAGTCCCGCTCTCTAAAACAATATTTGTAATTTTATGGGTGAAAACTATAATCTTGGACACATTTCTTTTGTTTGAAATATCATCACATTTAAAAGGCAAATATAACATTTAAAAAGCAAATATAACATTTAAAAAAGCAAATATAACATTTAAAAAAGCAAATATAACATTTAAAAAGCAAATATAACATTTAAAATTCAAATATCGAAACATTTAAAAAGCAAATATCATAACATTTAAAATTCAAATATCGAAACATTTAAAAAGCAAATATCAAAATATTTAAAAGTAAATATCATAACATTTAAAAGTAAATATCATAACATTTAAAATGCAAATATCATAACATTTAAAAAAGCAACAACACACTGTAGTAGATCGTTTCCAAACCGTTTCATTTCAGAACACAAAACACTCTATACCAAATTTCCCAAACCAAAACATTCGATTGTGTTTTGCCACTTTCTCTTTGCTTTCCCTGTCATCATGATCAAGCGTTTTTTCTACTTTATTTGATTCCCTTTTCAACCGGTCAACCATCTTTTATAGCAGGTGTCGAACTTTCGAAAACGAGTTTTTAACTCGGAAAGTAAACACTACATTTTTCTTTTTCGAAAAACAATGAATCCTCTATGCATTCTCTCTTCCAAAACTTAACCTTTTATAAAACAAAGCACGCATTCGATGGAAAATATAATAAAATAAAGGAACGAAATATCGCCTGGGGTTTTTTCAGAAGTTGTTAGTATCACGATAAAGTGTCCTCACTTTTGGAACAAGAAAAATTAGATTGGCCCCTTCCCCCTTTTTTTTTATCCCCTTGGAATCTTCTCTTCCAATAGAAGTGGGGGGTTGTTCACCTGATTTCGAGATGTTTGCGATGCCGATGTCCCTGTCACCTTGACCCTATGAACTAGAAAACCGGTTTTTAGATAATAATTTTTTTTTATATATATATACACTTCATTGTTGGATTTTTATTTATTTCATTTCATTTTTATTTTATTTTATTTGTATTTTTTTTCCAACCGTGTGTAAGTGTTAGAGAGTAGGATCCGGAATAGATACATAATACATAGGGAACATTTAAATGAGTAATGTACGGTAATTACACGCTTTGGCTCGTAGTACACGCCTTTTTCAGTTGTGCGTGGATTTTTTTTTTCGCCCGGTTTCGGTTTTGGTAATTGTGCTGGAGGAAAGAAAGGGTTATGAGGTGTATTTCTTCTTTTTTTCGCCCCCCCCTCTTCTTTTTATTTTTTATTATTTTTTTTTGAGGTTGTAAGAATTATGTAAGTCATGTAGCTGTTTTGATTTTTTTTTATAACTGTGCTTGGTCAATGTTAGGTAATGCAAATTCTGAGAACTGAAATTTAGTGGATAAAGAGCATCTACATAATTGTATAAACAAATGAATTTACATCGTTAAAATTACTATACATATTCATAATCATCAATGGCACGATAGCCCAGAGTGGTTCAGTACTTTCCTTTGAAAATATTTCCATGCATTCTTCTAAATGACCACCACAACAAACTTAAAAATAAAAAGGGAATAAGGGGGAAAAAATGCACTACTCAGAACTTCCATCTTATCTTCGTAATTCTGGTCTCATTACAAATAATTCGTAGTAATAATATAATGCAGCAACTTAACGATTGACAACAACTTTATTGATTTAATTATGCAAAATGAAACTAATTATATATTTTAAAAGTAGTTGCTTGAGCAACGAAAATTCTACCAAACTCTTACGTTTTGAACTGAAATGTGAATGCAATAAAGTGCAATGAATGCAATGAATACAATGAAGTGCAATGAAATACAATGAAGTTAAGCAATAAAAAATGATTGGAATCACATTTCATTGCTTAACCTTTCTGCCCCGTCAGATTACAAATAATTCATACTAATAATATAATGCAATGTACTAATAATTATGCAAAATGCAAAAAAATTATATATTTTAAAACTAGTTGCTTGAGAAACGAAAATTCTACCAAACTCTTACGTTTTGAACTGAAATGTGAATGCAATGAAGTGCAATGAATACAATGAAGTGCAATGAAATACAGTGAAGTTAAGCAATAAAATGTGATTACAATCACATTTCATTGCTTAAACCTTCTAAACACAAATAATTCGTACTAATAATATAATGCAATGTACTAATAATAATGCAAATGAAAAAAAATTTATATATTTTAAAAATAATTGCTTGAGCAACGAAAATTCTACAAAACTCCTACGTGTCATCTTGTAATCACATTTCACTGCTTAACCCTTCTGCCCTGTCAGAGGTCTAGTACTACAACAAACTAAAAAAATAAAAAGGGAATAAGGGAAAAAAAAAAATTGCACTACTCCATCATCCATCTTATCTTCATAATTCTGGACAATTTACAAATAATTCGTTCTAATAATATAATGCAACAACTTAACGATTGACAACAACTTATTGACTTAATTATGCAAAATGGAAAGCATTATATATTTTTAAAATAGTTGTTTCTGCAATGAAAATTCTACAAAACTTTTACGTAATCACATTTCACTGCTTAATCCTTCTGCCCTATCGGGGTCTTGTACCACAACAACAAAAATTAAAAAGGAATAAGATAAAAATATACACTTTTCAAACTTCTATCATCCATCTTATCTTCATAATTCTGGACTCGTTACAATTAATTCGTACTAATAATATAATGCAAGAACTTAACAATTGACAACAACTTATTGACTTAATTATGCAAAATGGAATTGTATTGTATACTTTAAAAATAGTTGCTTGAATTACAAATGAATCGAGAATTATGAAGATGCAACAACTCATTGATTTACAACAATCCAACAACTTCGATGCAACGACTTATGCAACAACTTATTGATGCAACGACTTATGCAACAACTTATTGATGCAACGACTTATGCAACAATTTGTAACAACTTATTGATGCAACGACTTATGCAACAATTTGTAACAACTTATTGATGCAACGACTTATGCAACAATTTGTAACACCTTATTGATGCAACGACTTATGCAACAATTTGTAACAACTATGCAAAATATTTAATTATGCAAAATGAAAATAATTATATATGTTAAAAATAGTTGCTTGAGCAACGAAAATTCTACAAAACTCCTACGTGGCAACTTGTAATCACATTTCCCTACTTAACCCTTCTACCCTGTCAGAGGTCTCGTACCACAACAAACTAAAAAATAAAAAGGGAATAAGAAAGAAAAAAAAATGGCGTGTACTCAAAACTTCCATCATCCATCTTATCTTCATAATTCTGGGCTCATTACAAATAATTCGTACTGAACGCCCAGGGGGGATCCATTACACAATCTTGCAAAGTTCCATCATGGCACTTACACACCCCTGAAGATGAACTCTTAAGAACTTACGATGCTAAAAAAAAAAAAATAATAAATAAATATAAAAAATACATAAATAATGCAATAGAACAAACCGGTTGGAAAGTTGTTATTGTAGAACGAAATAGAAGGGGGAAAGAAAAAAAATGAAGAAACAAAAAAATAAAAAACGTGGATAAAAAAAAAAGGGTTGAAAGAAACTAAATAGCAAAAAAGATTCCAAAGCATCAGGGGTCATTGCACGACAGTGAGTGTGTGGAGGATGGAACGTTCTTTCAGAATCTCTCGAATCACTTTTTCGCTCACACACACACACTCATACATAGTGGGGATAATTTTCCATCCAAGAAACTGGCGGCGTGTGGTCAAGAATAAAAGGATATACGAGATTTCGGGAAGTTGTGCTTTCTTCTTCGTCTTTTAAAAATAAAAATGGCAAGGACTTGACTTACGAGAAAAAGAGGGTTGGGTTTTCGGCGATTGTTTTTGTGAATTTCTTCTTAAGCTTGTCCGGAATCTGCGCTGCGAGTTGCTATTTTTGTTCTGCACAGCTTTTTAAGTTCATTCATTTTATGTTTTGCCATTTTTGCTTGATGAGGAAGTGCTTCGATATGCAAAACTCATTTGAGTTGTTGACTTTTTATTTTCTTTGATGCTTGCGTTTGTTGTTTAGTTTTTTATCGTCGCTGTTTTCAGCAGGAAGTTTTTGGATCCTTTTATGAATTGAACTTTGTTGTGTATATGAAGTGGTTTTTAAAAACTTCCTTTCAAAACTTTTTTCTTGTTTTTTTAATGGAGCTCAATTTTGAAAAATGTATTGTCACTATTTAATGACTTCGAGTGAAGTGTGGGCTCCACCTTGACCCGATTTATAACACTTAAAAACTAGAGGATATTTTTTTTAAATATTATTTATGGAATTAATTAATTTTATTGAATTGCATTATTGAATTATTGAATTTTGATGAATTCTTTAATACTATTTATTTATTAAAAAATAAAAATAATTGTTATATATAAAATAATAATTATATGTAAAAGAATAATTATTATTTGATGAAAACTGATAGTTAATTAAGAATTTAACGTGTTCATTAATAAAGAATTTAACTAATTCATTAATTAAGAATTTAACTCGTTCATTAAGAATTTAAGTCGTTCATTAATTAAGAATTTAATTCATAACTCGTTTACTTACTGTAAATTAAGAATTTGACTCGTTCATTAATTAAAAATTTAACTTATAACTTTACCGTAACTTATTTAGTTATCGTAAATTAAGAATTTAACTCGTAACTTGTTAACTCGTTTACTTACTGTAAATTAAGAATTTAACTCGTTCATTAATTAAGAATTTAACTCGTTCATTAATTAAGAATTTAACTTTACTTACTATAAATTAAGAATTTAACTCGTTCATTAATTAAGAATTTAATTCGTTCATTAATTAATTTAATTCGTAACTTGTTAACTCGTTTACTTACTGTAAATTAAGAATTTAACTCGTTCATATCAAAATTTAACCAATGGGCTTTTTATTTCGCAATTCCTATTTGAAATATTTGCGTAATCTAATTTACATACAAATAGAAAATATTTTGATGTATTTATAAAATCTATTGATCACTTAAAACAAAAGAAATGGTATTTATTAATTTCTTATAAAGTTAAAAGTATCTATTAAATAACATGAAAATAACAGATCATTTACTTTCTGTTTATTATTTTAGATAAAAAGTTAATTTATATAGAAATTTGAAAATTGCCAACTTGTATTGCACTGAAGACGTAAAATTGGATGGATATTTAATGCTATCCAGACAAAAATTAGTTGTTTAATAAATAATATAATGAGAAATAAATTTAAATTAAAGAAGTTCTTCAGATTATAAGATTGGAACTTATTTATTTCCAATAAAAAAAACCCATTTGCAATTTTCCTTTGATTGGAAGAAATAGTTTTTACTTCCTGTACAAGACATTTTGTCTCCACATGGGTTCGTAGAAATTCCGATAACTAACTGCTGTGATTTGTAGTGGTTGTGGTCCCATGTCCGCTCGCTGGTTTACATTGCGAAACTGCCAACTTGTTAAAGTCAGCAGTAATTGGCTCTCTTCGCGGGAGTTTGGGTTTTGACCCATTAAACCCAAGGTGGGCGAATGAGCAATTCAACTTCACAATGTGGGACGAACTCATGAATTCTATTCTGCGCCACCACCTCCTATTTATCTGGGGAAGTCAACGATCGTTTTAATGAGTTTACCAATTTGCTGAAGTTCCAAAACGAACTCGTGTTAAGCATTGCATGGGCAGTGAAAAATGGGCTTGGCTATGCTTGCTAAGAAAGTGGAATAAATTGAGAGCAATAAAAAATGCATTAATTGGTAAAAGAAAAAAATTAACAGTTTTTATAAAAGCCTTTCACTAGTTAATATTCAAGAATCTTCTATGGAAAGAATAAATCTGTATTATTACATCTGATTTTATTAACTTCGATTAGCATTCTTTTTTTCGAACTTTTATATGCTTGTTGTATTTATTTTATTTACTCTCCAAGAATCATTTCAAGTTGTTAATATCTATAAATAAATATTTATTTTAAAAACAAATAACTGTAGTGTTTAATTTGCTGGAGATGCTGTACAAGCAAATGTTAATTGAAAGAAAGTTACTGATTTCTTTTTTTTAATATATATTGAAAAACATATTCTGTACTAATTTCGTTGAGAAACAGTAAATAATTATTTTTTGCATACTATATTTAAGTTGTGTCAATTAATAAACTGGCTATTTTCTTTTCATATGAGAATGAAATTAATGTGAACCAATCTTTTTTAAACTATATATCGAAACATATTTTTGTTGTGTGTGTGTAATATAAAAATCAAACAAGTTTCAGACAAGTGCTAAGAAACAAGAATATTCTTTTACATAAATTACAACTATTGTATAATGTAAACATTGATTTTTATGTTGAGATTTTGAAAATACCAACAAGCCATTCTAAAAGTTAAAAAAAAGCTTTCAATATTTTAAATCAGTTTTAAATTTTTCCAATATGCATCATTTCACATAAACATTTTATCTTTAAACAAAACCATTGCTCATTACTTAAATTCAGCAAAAATAAAGATATTTGCATGGTACATTGTTTTTATCAGCATATAATGATGTAAATATTTGGTTTTGAGAAATGCCATATTAGAATAAAGTAAAAACTAAACAAACGAGGAAAACAGGGTCTCCTTGACATACTTTTAACTCCTATTATTTAAATGATTTACGTGCGGATAAATTTCTCAGTGCTGACTTTAAAACTAAAGAATTCAAAACATCCGCATCTAAGCAAAAAAATTTAAAGCAATGTATATATATATATATACAAAAGATTTCTGAAAATAATTATACAATTGTTTTGACTAACACCACATAAAAAAGCAATCTCAACATCCGTTTTGTAACATAAATAATGATGACTACTATGGTGGTAATCTTGGCTGATGGAGATTTAATCAGGACATCTCGCTGTTACGAGATGACATCATTTTTCTGCTAAGTTCAAAAGCATGATATAATGCTTGCTGCTAATTCTTATACATTATTTTTTAATATTTCCGCTCAGTTTGCGAGTTATATTCGATGTTATATTCAATGTTGTATGCTACAAAAGTTTTAATCATTTTGAAACTTTTAATCATTTTGAAAAATAAAATAAAATATTTGTGTTCCTAACTAAATAATGTTTTTGTCGTTTATTTCTTTAAAACAATTAACATGTAAAACCCATTCAGCTGAGAATAACTTATTTTTAGAGATTCTTATTTTAAATCTTTGTGGGGAGGCAAATTTTTCAAGTTCTCGATTCACAAGGTTCCATGTGGTAAATTTATTTCTAAATGGAGCATGCACATTGTTAAAATACTTTGTGATAAATGAAATTTCATTTAAAAAGAAAGTTCTGTAAAATATCTAGTTAGAAGGAGGCAAAAGTATTTTTCCAGTTAATGTTAAATTATCTCTTTAAATATTAATAAAACCAAAAATAATTAACAATTTTCTTTGTTGTTAAAATGTATACTCAAATTTATCGCATGTTTATTAATTTGGCATGATATCCATAATCAAAATTACCTGTACTACCACGAGAAAATGTTTTACTAATAATGTAATAAAATAATTTACTAAAAATTATGCTTATTCTGCTATTTTTTAAAATTGTGTTATCCCGTTATAATCATTAAACCACAATCAAAATGTGACTTTATGATAAGTATCTCATAGCCCATTTCCCATATTTTTAATTACAAATATTTATTATATTTAATAAGCAAATTTTTATACTCATAAAGGTAAATAAAATTATAATAATTCGATTCGCATACTCAGTATAGAAATATTCTAAAAAATAATAATAATAATAAACAATCAGTGTTAGGCATAACATTCTGTGTCGTAAAATCATCATTTTCTGAATCACAAAGGTCAAAAGAATTTCAAGAATTCTTAGCTCATAAGAAACCGAATCAATTAGGACTCCTTATGGGCATTTATTTCTAATGTTTTCACTACTTTTTCAGTAGTTTACGCAAACCGCAAAAGAGTTGAATGTCCGATACGTTTTATGACAAATCTAACCACAAGTAACCTTTGAACTTATTAATAAGCTTGGTGTTAGTGTTGATATACTGAGAGATAAAAAAAAATTTAATTTTACTGAGTGCAAGAGTATTAGAATTAAAAAAATAACGAATTCATAACACCAGGGTGTTTAAAAATATATTTTAAATTTTTAATAATCATTAATAAAATCATTTCCAAATCACCAAAGAAAATATATTCTCTCCGATATTATCTAATAATAGGGAAGATGCTGTTAGTTTTTCCAGTATGTTTTTTAGCACTTTTGCTTTATGTGAAGTTTGCTAATTTCTAATTAATTAATTAATTCGTCAAATGATTCAAATTCTAACACCAAAAAACTTTTGAATTTACCTTTTTATTTTAAATTTACCTTATTTCTTTAGTTTCTAATAATATCACGTAGAAATTTTTAAGAAACCAGGAAGCCTAATAAATTGCAGTCGAACTGAACTGGCATAGTCATTCATTATTAAATTTTAACATTTTATTTGCTTTGAACGAGGAAAAAAAAAACTCATACGATCATTTTCTTAAAGATTCATAATTTTGCCAAATTCTACCCACTTTTGTAACCATCTGATTCAAAATTATTTGTATTTACAGACATTAATCTCAATTTAAATTTTTGATCTCCTGTACCGATTCTGGCATGCAAAAATTCTTTATTCGCTGCTTCTATTATTTGGTTCAGATTTCCTTCCAATTATATTATCATACGGAATTACCAAAAAATATATATTGTATATGACACTAAAATCTTAACCAATCAGGATTAAATGCAGAAAGTACTCGGAAAAAACTAAAAAGTTGCTGTCTGATTCAACTTCGAATCAGTCATAGTGTCCGATTTATCATAGAAAATTTTAGATACGATTGTTAACCGCAACAAAACCTTCAACGACCAGAACTACCCATGACTGCGTCTCTTTCACAGCCTCTGTAATATGATTTTATATGCCACTAAAATCCTAACCGATCAGGATTAAATACAAAAACTACTTGGCAAACTAAAAAGTTGCCGTTTGATTCAACTTCGAATCAGTCATAGTGTTTGGTTTATCATAGAAAATTTTAAACACGATTGTTCACCGCAACGAAATCACCACGACCAGAAATTCGCATGGCTGCATCTCTGTCACATCTTTCAGTCATCTACATATTCACACCAAACTGTACCGAGTGTAATGGCTGGAATAGCCTAATGGCGAAAACTAACCATGCGTGTATCTTCCAGATCAATAACCTGAGGAGGATAGGGAAGATTAGAATGATTGTTTTCTCTCATGAAGGTCAATTTTTCTTGTCATTATTATTTTGTAACTTTGTTTGTTGAACTCGCTACTTCAGTTTTTCAACTATCAAATATTTCAGGCCATCAATTTTAAAAAAGATTATATAGGACTTTAAAAAATTCAATCAACCATGACAGGATACCAAAAGATAATGAATACTGGATATCAAGACAGGATAAGTACTGGATCATCAAGACGGACAATCTGGTATCCTGTCTTGATAAGGATAATCGAGACAGGATACTAATCAAACAAGATATAAAACATCCTATATTTTTTAAAACCGAAGGTTCATTTTCCCAACCAATCATAATATTGGTTATCATCAAAATAAATATGTGTTTATACTTCAACCAGTGAGAACTAAAAACAAAAGTTCTTAACTTTTTTGCAACCCAAAACGTTGTTGACTGATTCGTTTTCTTCTATACTTAATGTTCCTAGCATTGAAAAGAATTGTTTTTTTAATGAGATTATTTACTAAAAGACAAAATAGTTGTTATGGTAATAGTTGGTTCAACTTTCTATATAGTCAATATGTTTGAATCATCAAACAAACTTTTAAATGTATACAATTCCAATCAAGATTGAATTCGAAAATACTTTTTCTTCTCAAAGTTAAAAGGATATTGTCGGATTTATTTTTATTTTCCCATCCAATCAATAAAAGAAAATGTTAAATAAAGTTGTGTGTACAACAACAACAACCGGTCAGGACTTCCTATGGCCACAACTTTCTCACAGTGGCACAGGTTCCCGCCAAACCTTTCAAGAGTGGAATGGCCGGAATAGCCTAATGACACAAACACTAACCATGCGAGTATCCTCTGGATCAACAACCTGAGAAAAGGATGTTGGGTGAAGATTCGGGGGATGGTTTTTCTTAGTGAGAAAGTTCTCTTGTGATAAAAATGCACGCCATTCATGCTTCCGATTCATTATTATCTCGCGGCTTTGTTTGTGGATTGTTTGTTCTTAACTGTCACGCTATGGAATTCATTTTGCTTGCATTTTTAAGATAAGTTTCAATAAGGTTATGGCTTCATAAGTGAACCTGACTTGGCTTAAGTGTTCCGTTTAATTCAAAACAATGACTCGGTTTGTTGGTGTGTCTTATAATAATAAAGCCTTTGAATGGGCGTTGTCGTTTGTGTGAAGTCTACTGGTGCGGTATTGTAAAGGATTGGTGTAGAGTTATAAAAGAATGTATTTTGCATAGTTACAGTATTATTAAAAGCCTTGTTTAGAACCTTTATGTTAGCCTTGTTGAGAATTTTTTTTGTTAATTTTTGAACAAATTTTTAAATTATTTCTAGCTTAAATTAAAAAATTAAATTAAAGAGGTTTTTTTTTTATGAATGTAATTTTCTATATTTGCAAAAGAAATTATTCATTTTATCCATGCCGGTTTCATTTGAATTTAAGATTTTTTTCAATTAATTTTAAATTATTTAATGACGCTTTTCTAAATGTTTTTACATTTAATCCAGATTAAATTTATTCTATACAATTTATATTTGTTTGAATTTTTCATTATAATTAAATTTAAGATTATTATAAATATACCTTTGAATAAGTGGAGCCATGTATTTAATAAAAATACATTAAAAAAAATAATAATGCGTTTTTTAGTTTATGAAATAAGTATAAATTTAAAACATCTTCATGGAAAATGCATGGGAATTCAATTTACTCACTGAATTTTCATAAGCAAAAAAATAAATTTCGTTCTATTACTTCCTTCTTTTTCTTCACTGGCCCTATGGTGAGCTAAGGCCATCTGCCAAAAGGTATCAAATAAATAATTAGTATTAATAAAGAATTAATTAATAATAAGGAATATAAAAGGATTTGAAAACAATTATATGATAAATTATACAACAACAAAACCTCGATAACTAACTCCCTGCACTACAGCCCATGATGGACCAAGGCCTTCTGCCTATTGACAGATTTCAAGATAGGAGATGTTTTCTTTTTACGGGATAGGGTTGTCAGCCCTATGCAGCTTGCTCTAGAGTCCTATTAGACCCTGACCTACGGTTTAAAGGGGATTCCGAACCACTACAAACATCCATCGTCAAAACATGTCATCGTCCACAAATATGTCACGTCGGAACTCGAACCTGTGGCACCGAACGCCAGAGCTCTAATCACTCTGCGTCCAGGCCTCTATATTATGCCCTACATCTATTTAATTACAGTAGATAAAAGATTCAACAAAATGCCTTATAATAAATTGACCAATACTTTTTTTTCTTCTTCTATAACAAAAGCATTTTTTAACATCTGTTTTGCTCGCTTCATAAATTAAGCTATATAAAAACCGAATTCCCAAAATTATATATATAATGCATTTTCTATAAAAGCCTGTTATATACATATATATTATAAAGGTTACTACTCGTTCTGCACCAAACACACTACATAACAATGCCCTCCTTCAGAAAACTGCATGGTTTGGTTGCCAAAAATGGCACACTGTTCCATTGAGAAATCTTCACGACATCACGGCGAGTTTAAAATGATGGCATTCGAAATCACGAGCACATTTTGCTGGGATGATTGGCAGAGCGCAACGAACTATGATGAATGGTAGGGGGTAGGGGGGCAAATGAAGCAGCGGGAGCCTCAACTGGGGCTTGACCGTTGAATTATGGATGAGAGATGCGCTTGAGAACACTTGGGCTTCTTAGACACGCTTGGGGGCCCTGGGCTCTTGTTGAGGCAATCTGGTTTTTACTTTCGTTTGAAGGCCCTTTGCTTATGTTGGTGAGTTCGTTGGGGAAAAAGTGAGGTGGCAGCTTCTAGTGATGGTAGGTTTGGATTCTGACATTGAAATCTTTGAACCTCGTGTTATTTTGGGGTTGTATGTTTGCAAAGATATTGCACAGAAGTATTCTCTAAGGAACTATTTTATCAAAATATTTAAAACAAAATTTTTTTAATGCTATAGCGTTAGTTTCATGTAAATTTATTTATTTTTAATTTATGTAATTAATATTTCGAGATAAAAGTTGCATTTTGAACCATTTTTAATTTCTTTTCACAGTTAATCACTTAAAAATTGCTTAATTAAATTTTTTTCTTAAATTTATTTACCTTATATTTTCCTTATTAATAATGATTTAATTAATAAAAAATTAAGTATAATTTTTTTTTTTTTTTTATTTTGACAGAAAAGACAAATGAAATGTGAAGTGAAATTGAATAAATAATAAATTGAATAAAATTGATGAATTCTAAAATTAAAAGAATTTTTTTGGGCAAATGATTAGAATTATAATTATGTGTGTTATATACATATTTAAAAAAAAATGAATTTATATAAATATTTTGATCACAATAATTTTTTTTTTTTTATTATTCTTGAACAAGCAGTGTCGTTTAAATTTTTTAATTTATAAATTATTTTTATTATTATTAAATTTATTTATATAAGGATAGACATTTCTTATGTATACCTTTTCCAGTGTAATTTTTGTAAAAAAAAATTTTATGTGATTTATAGAAATTATAAATTCAAAGAAAATTATTTTTTACAATATATTATATGTGTTATGGTTTGTACCATAGCATAGAAAAAAAAATAAAATACATATTTTTTACTATGCGATAAATATTTTTAAAGCTGTCAACAAAATATTTCTTATATTTAAAAAAAAATTACTCTGACAATTTTATTCCTAATTTCATTGAAATAAAATGTGTTTATAGTTTTCATATCAAAGCATGAAGAGATTTTCTGAATGAAATTATCTGTTTAAATATTACTAGATAATATTAGCTCTATGCAAATGAATACACATATCACAATACCTAGATGCGTGGCGTGGTGCACTTGCTTTGATCCAATTGGACGATGAGAACGTTTACATCTTTCTGCATTCAAACTAATGCATGATATATGAGATCCTTTGTTGTAAGCGAACATCTGGCATAATTAAAATTGAAGTGTTTTTTTTTTTTTTTACGAGAGCGAGAGAGAGACCGATGACTAATTTGTCATTTCTTTTCTTTTCTTTCCTCATTCAGATTTCATGCGGAAGCGGAAGTTATCAACTAATCACAAGGAGATGACGCCAGAGCTCAGCGCGAAAAAAACAAGGCGGAGCTTCTCCACATAATGTCACCTTTATTTACATTTCTGCACACCAAAAATATCTTTCATCAGGTAAATTGAAAAAATTATTTATTATTTATTTATTTATTATTTTTTATTATTAAAATTTATTTATTTATCTAAATCAAAATTATTTTTTTCTGCATAACTGGTGAAAGCAGAAATAATTCCAAATTAAATGAAATAAAAATCGTTTGGTTATAAATATATTTACAAAAATCAATTATTTTCATGAAATTATCACACGTTCTTTTTTTTATAACATATATTGAGTGATAATTCTATTCTATTTTATTTGATATTATTATACAATCCATTAAGTCAAGAAAATATCATTTTATGTAAAGAAATCTGAACTGTTGATTTATTTATTTTCGAATCAAACGTTTTTTTGTCACAATTAATCACGGTTTATCAACGATTAATCGATTAGATTTAATCGAATCAACGATTTTTTTTTTATTTTATTATTTTTGAATTAAATGATTTTTTGTCATAATTAATCACGCTTTATCAACGATTAATCGATTCGATTTAATCAAATCAACGATTTTTTTTAGTATTTTCGAATTAAACGATTTTTTTTTTGTCACGATTAATCACGGTTTTATCATCGATTGATCGATTCGATTTAATCGAATCAACGTTTTTTTTTCCCACCAAATAATCACGGTTTCTAAAAATTACCAACATTTTTCCAAATTATATATTAGTCAATTTTTATGTTTAGAAAATGATACAAGGTTATACTTTTTATCAAAGTCGATAAAAAAAAAAAAGAAAGAAAAACAGGTTTCCTTATAATAAATCATTATTTTCCGCTTAAACTCGAGTTCTAATTCAGTGATTTATTTGATCATACAATTTTTTTTCCCTTTCTCCATTAATAAAGTCTGCAGAATATTTATTGTAAACAGTAATTCTATCTTGAAATAAATATTGTATGTCAGTGAATTTTTTTTTTAAACAGAGTAGGCTTAAAGTTCAAAAATAAATAATGTTTTATTCTATAAATAAATTGTAGCAATGATTAGATCTTTTAGATATAATTTCTCTAATTACCATAAATCTTTATACTTAGATAGTTATCTAATATATGAATTAAAATTTACAATTTTCTTTTTTGGGTATATTCGCAAAATAGCATGGAGGGATTTTAGTCAAATCCTTCGTAATAGCATAATAAAATACTATTCTAAAAAAAAAAAAAGGATTTTTTAAGACCTTTGATTAATTAATTTTTTTGTAATTAATTATTGTAAAACTATGAAATTTATTAAATGTTATAATTATTTGCATATGCACATATTTATTCAGTAATATCTTAATAAATGGCTCAATAAATAATTTTTTGTGAGGTATTTACGATTTAAATATTTTTAATTCATGCAAAATATTTTTATTTGCGTATTATTTTTTAATTAATTCATGTACAAAATAATAACACATTTTTAACATTTACTTTTGAATGTAGATGTTATTTATAAATGTTTTCGTATTATATATATACTACTATGCCCAAAAAGTAAGACCATTCCCCCCCAAAAAAAGCTCTTTATTTTTCCAAATATGCAAGTTTTTTGCTCATTTAATTCAGACATTTCAAAAATCGCCGGAATCCGTTTTAGCGTCTCACAAAACCAAGCGCAATTCAAACACTAACGAATATTTTGACGTGAAATTTCACACAGATGTCGAGAACAGTAGCAGCAACCTAAAAAAGAAAACAAAATTGAAATTCTTAAACCCCGGGAATTTTAAATTGAAAATTGGTCTTACTTTTTGGACACAGTATATAATATATATAATTAACCATACGATTTTTTAATATTTTAAAAAAATATTTGCCACGTCTCGTTCAAGAAAAAGTGATTATTTGGGGTTGAGAAAAATCTAAATTTAACGCTCAGGCGTTATTTCTAAAAGTCATGCCCTCTGGGAAGATGAACCACCCCTTGCAAGTAAAAAATTGAGTTGAAAGCGTCTGAAAGAGTTTTCCTAAAACTCTAAAAATAGTTCGTGGTCTGCATGCATGCAGTCTGTGCTTCGTTTACTAGTAGCCGGAAAAGATTTATTATTATTATTATTCTGCTGTCAGCTAAATGAATATTTTTGTCCTTCGTAAAAATAACAACGTTTTATCTATGGCATAACTAAATCATTAATAAGTAATCTAATACTAAAATTATTATTTTTATTTATTTAAATGAAATTAAATTGCACCTAACGTTGACATTTAAGAGATTTTAAATTTATTGTGCAGTAATAATTAACTTCATAACAGTCCTTATTCTGTGTTAATAGTTAAGTTAATATATTTAGTAAGCAAAAAAGATTAAATACATGTAAATAATTCTCCCGTCCCCCTAAACTATAAAAAAATAAGGCAAGTTCTTTTTTATTTATACAGCGTTGTTATTGTAGCAAAAATTGTATTTATAAAGTAGATTCTGTATGAAAATGCTTTCTAATTAATTCTTTAATTCTTTAAATAATTCTTTATTATTATCTTTATTATATTCTTTATTATTCTTTATAATTCTTTTTTATTTCTTTAAATTATTAATTCTTTAATTCATTCATTCATGTATATTAAGTATTCATATACAACTAAAAGCTTTATAAAGAAGTCCTCGTGTAAATTTGAGTAAAATTTATTACTACTTATAATAATGACAAAAAATACTTTTTTTTTTTAAAATTTAATCTATATAAATAAATTTGTAACCGTGTTTAAGTTTATGTAGTTGATAATATGCATAATTTTTGTATTAAATGTTTATACTACAATCATATTAAAAATACATGTGGCCGACTTCGTGGTTCAGCGCAACTCGGTGAACATTATGGTTCAGTTCGCTGGCATCTTTGTTATAGACACTGTTTCAAAAAATTAGGAGACTCTATGGAGTTTGTGATGTTCAACATCTTGCCTCGTTAGTCGGATTACCTGGTGGGAGTTTTCTCTCATACGATATGCAAATATCCCCTAAAAACCCTCCTTCTTCAGCTACACGGAGTCAAGTCAGACATCTACTTACGGGTTCTTCATCACAACAGGAGCTACACCCTTTCCCTCCTTCCATGAGTCCATATGGGTTCTTGGACTTGGTCTAGATGTTGTGGTCTTGGTCTAAACTAGACTTTGTCTAGATTTTTAAAAAAAAAAATTTTTTTTTATCTTAGTAGGCAAGTTGGATAAAAAAAATGCATGTAAACAGCTATTACGGAGTGGAAACACTTACATTTGATTGTAATATAAATGTTTTACAAAGGACTTAATGAATTCATAAACTATTAGAATTTAAGTACCTTACTTTATATCTTTATGGAGCACCAACAATAGATAATGGTGAATGAGAAAATTTATAATGAAAATTGATTATGATTTGAATGATTGAATTGATTATGATTTCAGATTTAAGGAATAAATGTTTTATGATTATTTTTTGTTCTTTTCAGAAACACTTGCTAGAGTAATCTACAGGACGGAGGTTACGCAACATGAGAGAATTCAAAGGGGAAATGGGGAATTATTAACTTCACTCCTGCCTGTTCGTTTTCCCAGTCCTGCTCCCGCAGTATTTATCGTGTACCTGGTTCGTTTTTGTGGCTGTCTGTCGGTGATCAAAGGAGATAATATATAGAGATAGAATTATTTATAATTTATTAATTCTGTGTGTGATGATATCTGTGTGCCTTCGCCCAATTTCTCTGTACAATAATTCCTGTTTCTGTTCAGAATCTTCTTTTTTTCCTTTTCATATGCTGTGAAAGTTCTTTTCTGTATTGTGCAGTGGTGGCCAACGAAGCAATTCTTGTTAAATTATAGGGGTTTTTTTGTATAAAACGTGTAATATTATAAGTTAATGAAGAAAAAAAGTATTAGTCTTTGCTTGCTGAAAATTCTAGAATTTATTTTTATTCGTATAATCATTAACTGTTTGGTTAAAAAACACATGCAAACTGGACTTTTAATTAATAAACATTTCTTTCAGAATATAAATAAAAAAAAATACTATTAATTTTAGAATATATTATTAGAAATATTTCTTATTAAACTTTCTTTTGTTTTCAGTTAATAATAATGTAAAAGCTTTTCAAACTGCATTTTGTAACTTCTTTTTTTTTTGGGGGGGATTGGTGATAAAAAAAATGTATCACTTTTAATTTATTATAGAAATTTCGAATATTAATAAGTTGGCCACCTCTGATTGTGATATATAGTAAAGGCACATCAGAAAACGGAGGTACAAATTGTTGCTTTATGATTGGCTCATGTGTCCAGATAATGAAGGTATCAACCAATCCCAGTAATAACATTTGTGATTGGTTAATTTTGTATCTCCATTTTGTAATGCCGCTTAAGAAGAAACCCAGTTTGTATCCTTGATAATGCAGAAAATCTGTACGAAATCTTTGTGGCTTTTTATTTTCCGGAATATTGTTTGTAAATCAGTGCATGTCGTTAAGGGGAAAATGATTATATTCATGTAATTGTTTTATTTTCTTTTCGACAATTATAGCTTGATTTGTACAAAGTGCACAGAATATGTAAATGTATATTTGTGATTAATTTTTTTTTTATTAATAATTGTATTGCTTTGTTGATATTTTAATAAATTGTGTACCTTTATAATGTAATTTGATTCAAAAGGGGAACTTGCAACTTCAGTTTTCGTATGTGATTATATAATCATATTAACGTAATGTTTTGTTTTTCTTGTATATGAGTTCATTTAATACATCTTAAAATTGAAAAATAATCTTTAATTTTTTATGTAATTTTTTTTTTACTATTATTAGTGTTAAAAAGGTATCAAGTTAATCATTTTAACAATTTTTAAAATAAAATATTAATTTGCCCAAAAAGGAATATTTAAACATTTATTTTAAATTTATTACCATTGAAGATCTGCATTTATAAAAATCATAATAATAAAAATCTTGTAATAATTTAATGAATTTTAAAAATATGACATTATAAAAATTAATGTGAAAGTGACCATAATAAATTAGTATGACAATTAAATAATGATAATTTTTAAAATAAAATATTAATTTGTCCAAAAACGAATATTTAAATATTTATTTTAAATGTATTAGCATTGATAATCTGCATTTATAAAAATCATAAAATAATAAAAATCTGGTAATTATTTAATGAGTTTTAAAAATATGACATAATAAAAATTAATGTGACAGCAAATTAATTGGTATGAACAGTTAGTTAATAATAATAATAAATTGGTATGAACAGTTAGTTAACAATAAATAATAATAATAAATTGGTATGAACAGTTAAATAATGACATGGAATAATGTCGATCAATCGTTATTTCAATGATGATATTTTTTTTTCCATTCTAAATTTGTATTCTGATTAAATGCAAAAAAAATCAGAACTAACTAGTTGCCTGTTCCCCTTTTGTGAGTGCCTATATGTGATGTCAAATGCAAAAATTAACGCATCTGATATTGAAACCATAAGTACTAATTGTATAGTAAAATTTTTCCGATTGTATAAGAAATAAAAATACGGGGCAAGTGCAAAAAACTACATTGAGTGGATCAAAGCTACGGGACAGCAGTGCAATGAACAACAAGGGGTGGTGCTCAAAGAGCTGTTTTCTTTCTTTTTTTTATTTCCATCTAACAACCATAACCACGGTATAATGGTCTACGTAAGCCTTGCAACAAAAAAAAACCATCTCTTTATTATTTAAATTTAGTAGCTGCATTTGTAATTTATTTACTTAAAATTGACTTTAAATCACTATTTAAAATTATTCATAAACAATTCTAATAATTTGTTTTTTAAATTGTTTAATTAAAAAAATGGTTTATAAATATCCCTTATTTATTCATAAAAATTCTAATAACTTGTATTTTAACTGTTTAATTTACAAAGAAAGAAGATACCAAAACTTGTTTTTAAATTGTTTAATTAAAAAAAGATTTACAAATATCCCTTATTTAAAATTATTCATAAAGATACCAATAACTTCTATTTTAACTGTTTAATTTTAAAAAAAGGATTTACAAATATCCCTTATTTAAAATTATTTATAAAGATTCCAATAACTTGTTTTTTAAATTGTTTAATTAAAAAAATGATTTGCAAATATCCCTTATATTTAAAGTTATTCATAAAAATTTAATAACTAATTTTATCTTTATTTAAAAAAAAAAAATAACTTTTAAAATTTAAATTTTTTGTTACTTGTAAAATTTTAATGACTAAATTTGTTGCACATTTTTTTTCCCCAATATCTGTTTAAAACATAACTTAAAATATCGAATATCAATAGGTTTTAAAACAAACTTATCTGGTTCTAATAATATATCAAATGAGTAATAAAATGAATAGTTATGAAAATTTGAGTGCCCCATAAAATGGGAAAATAGAATGTCGATTTAAGGAAATAAATACAGTTGCAGTTAAAAGTTGATTTATTATTATTTGAATAACTCTTGTTAAACATTTCTGTTTGGATTTTATTTCCTGATCAGGTGTTCTTAACCAGATGTTCGTCAAATGTTAACCATTGTCTCTGTTTGAGACATTTTTTCAGCTGGATCGTATTGAATATTAAAACAATGTATAAAAACAATAATACGATGTATCTATAGCAATATAAATCAATATAGGATAGTATTATAATGATTCATATTAATTTATATTTTCACAATTTCGTATGTTAATAACTAAACTTATTTTAATTAATGAAAGAATAATATCAAAAATACATAAAATCAAAATAACTTTGAAAATAGCATTAATAAATTTTAAAAATTAGTACCTACATTTGCAAAAATATTTACTTGAAATCAGATGTAAACCTCATTACTTAAAACTAATTCATTTAAAAGTTTATTGCTAAATTTGGTTCATTTTAAAATTTGTAATAAAATCGTCTATAAAAGTCCAACATAAAATTATTAAAAAATATAATGACAACATTTGTTTTGTTAGTAAAATTTTTAACTAAAATCACTAGTAAATTTTTAACACAGTTATCGATAAAAAAAAAAATTAAAACAGTAAAATTTCTTTAGATTTAAAATTTCTTATATAATGATAAGATTGAACAGTAATCTAATTAATGATATTAAATCAAAATTAATTAATTAATTCACTCTAAGAAGAGTTTTTTACGTTCATAATTTTTTAAAAGTTAGGAATGTAAAAACTGAGATATGAGAGTAGAAAATGTATTAATTTTGTGATTAATCTAACTTAAGGTGATTTTTTTTTTTTATTAGGCTTCATTTCTGTCTCTTTTATATGGTATGCGGTATTTGAGAGGCACCTAGTTTTTTACCATCCAAAATTATTTGGAAAAATTTCAGATACTGATAAAGAACTGAATCGATTGTATAAAAGATTTTTAAAAAATAAAGAAAAATCTTGAAATGGAACATCACATTGAGATTTAAGAAATTCATTGCATTGTTTTGTGTGCGTTGAAATTTGGGTTCCTCTCTTTTATATTATTATTCTTTTATTTATTTATTATTTCATCTGTATTTTTGTTTTCATTATTATTTATATAGAGATCATATTTAAACAGTAGATTATTTGTGTTTATATGTATTCATAGGTTGTATTAACTTATTTTTCATTTTTTGTGTTTGATGGAAATGAATTATTTATACACATTTTTATTTCTTATCTTTTTTTCTTTATTTTGATTTTTGGATGTTTTTGAAGTGTTTTTAATGAGAATTTTTTTTTATATGTTTAATTATTTGTGAATGAATATATATGTGAATCTGAATATTATTTTTAAAATCTTATTTAATGATTGGTCATTTAATAATTCATAATTTTGAATAACTGATATCGCATAATTATAACTTTATTAGCTGCTTAATCTGTAAATCTCTTTCCTGAAATTATACATAAAAAGTTTAATGTTAAATTTGCTTTATTGTAATCTTTATGAGCTTGCTTTTTTAATAAAGGCAGATCCATTATAGTAAGATAATTGAAAAAAAATTTAAGGTTAAGATTTTCTTTTTATACATTTAATATATATTATTTCAATTTTATAACTTTATAAAATTTTACATTAATTTTTAAAAAAAGAATTTAAATAAAATTTCTGAAAGTTTAATTATGCACTTTACTGTATGTTCTGGCACAATTCGGTGCAGTTTAAACCGGTGATTTGTAAATTAAATATATCATTGTATTGCTTTAAAAATTCTTTTTTTAAGTTTATGTATGTATTTAGTGTGATATGGACGTTTTTGTATATAGAGCTATAGTTTTATTTCTGTATTAGTGCTTGACGTTTGCATTGCAAAAAAAATTATATATTTATCTATTTTGTAAATAAACTTATTTATGGTTGAAAATATAGTTTCGGTTTTTTTTTCTCTCTTTTTTACTACAACACTTATTATTTTGAAATTTTGCTGATTTTTATCTTATGATTTATTAAAATTTTCAATATGCTAATGGAGTTGGAAGAATAATACGAGAGAAGGAACTTTTATTTAAAAATCTGATATTTTGAAAAATTTTCAAAAATCTAAAAGTAATTGTTTTTTGTTTCGTTTTGAAGAGGAGTAGAAATTGACAGTACTTATACAATACAATATTTATTGACAAGCAATATTTAGTTACAAAAAAAAATGGTTTTATTTCAAAATTTACTTTTATGTTTACAAAATCAAGACAAATAATTATAAAACTACAGAAGCTATTGGTGCATACCTTAAAAACTATAAAATTTTGCGGTATAATTTTTATTCTATTATTTATTACATTATTAAACAGATAAAAAGAATTGAAGCAAATCAAATATGAATTTAATTCATTAAAATTAGCCAAAAAATTTTTGAAAATACATCAGCGTTCATGTGTTTTTAAAAACACGTAGTGTACAACACATCAGTGATTTTATTATTTATTACATTACTAAACAGATAAATTCTTATTTGATTTGCTTCAATTCTTTTTTTTTTTTCTATTTCGTTAAAACTAGCTAAATTAAAAAATAAAACACAGAGATTAAAAAATTCGGTGTTTACTTATTACTCTGTGTTTCATAATCATCGGTTCAAAAGTTTTTATTTTATTTAATACAAAATAAGGAATTTCTTATTTATAATTCCTCTTTTTTTTTTTCCTGAGAAATCGGAAATCGTAACTGTGACAACGCGCATACACAAAACTTCACTCATCAATAATACAAGTTATTAAAATATGTTAATAAATATCGAAAAACATCTATCGTGAATGAAGTTGTCTTGTGGAAGTTTTCTAATTTTCTCCTAGACAATACTCAAATGTAGGGTAGTTAATCTTAAATGTTCTCTCTGAAGTAAATCCCTTCATCAGACGTCAGTGGTATACAAGAATAGAATCTTAGATAAAAAAAAAAAAAAAAAATACATAACCAAATACAAATTTTGGAAAATAGATTTCTTATAATACAATACTCAAATGTAGGGCAGTTAATCTTAAAAGTTCTCCCTGAAGTAAATCCCTTCATCAGACGTCAGTGGACCGTTAGTGGTATACATGAATAGAATCTTAGGTAAAAGAGAAAAAAAATACAGAACCAAATACAAAATTTGGAAAATAGATTTTTTATAATACAATACTCAAATGCGGAACAGTTAATCCTAAAAGTTCCCTCTGAAAGCAATCCCTTCATCAGACGTCAGTGGACTGTTTGTGATATGACTGAATAGAATCTTAGGCAAAAGAAAAAAAATACAGAAACAAATAGAAAATTTCTTATAATAGATTTTTTATAATACAGGACTCAAATGCGGAGCAGTTAATCATAAAAGTTCCCCCTGGGAGCAATCCTTCATCAGACGTCAGTGGACTGTTTGTGATATGACTGAATAAAATATTAGACAAAAGAAAAAAAATACCGTAAAACATATATAAAATTTATTCGAACATATATAATATTTCTTATTTCAATATTCAAATGCGGAACAGTTAATGCTAAAAATTCTCTCTGAGAGAAATCCCTTTATTAGACGTCAGTGGACTGTTTGTGATATACCTGAATAGAGACTTAGGCAAAAGAAGAAAAATGCATTAAAACAAATTCAAAATTTCTTATAATAAAATAAGATATAACAAATTTCAGATACCAAGAAAATGAACAAAAATGTAAAAATTTTCAATAATCAAAAAGGCTTATTCAATATTGCCATTTAATGCACCTTACAATTTTATTCATCATTAGAAAAGTTACGCAGTTTCATTTTTGGAATAATTATTTATATTGCATAACTACAAGAAATACATTTAATTTTGTAATTTAGTAAATATTATTGTTAACTCAAAAGATGTGACTTACGTAATATTTGCAACCCTTGAAAAATTGTCTAAATTGTTAAATGTTATTATTTGGAATTTCTGGAATTCATGGTAATTCACATAATAATTAATTAATAATTCATATAATAATTAATAATTCACACACATACATAATCAATCTTTACGTGCATCTTGGCACATAAAGATTGATTGTATGTGTGTGTGTGTGTATGTGTTTAAACAACATAAGGCTTGGATATAATAGTTACTTTAATTACGTACAATAATTACTTTATCTAATCATGCGCATTTATAGTATTATCCATTAACTTAATTGGACAACATAAAATAAACTTCATCCATTTTGATAGCACCCTCATGTAACATTAACAAAACTTGTGTACCATCTGTCATGTTTTTCCAGTTGGTATTATTATTATTGTTGTTAAATATTTTTGGCAAAACATCTGCTCTAAAAATTTCGGTTGCTTCATTAACTAAAGGATATATAAGATATCTGAGAAATGATAGGATACATTAAAAAAATAAATTTGATAAAATGGAATAGATAGAAATGCCTTTTGAACCTAACAGTGTAACTTAAAAAGATAATGAATTTTGATGTTAAATTTATTTGATTGCTCGTAGTACGTCTAAACCAGGAGTGCCCAACCCAAATGATCTTGCGGGACACTTCGGAAATGCATCCTAACTCCGCGGGCCACATATAAAATTATATACTATGCCCATTTTAGATTTAGACCCACTATAGACATTTTTTTGAAGTGAAAATTTTTAACATAATGAGTTATTATTTTTTGTGTTTACTATTATTGTTACATGTAAACATAGATAATATAATAATAATGATACTAAACTCACATTGTAAAGAAATATATAACACTAAAAATGAAATATAAAAATATATATAAATATAAACGAAATTAAAAAAATGAAATCATTAAAAATATTTATTTTACTAGTGCGATACTTGTTCCTCCACTCTTTCACTTAGCTTTTGCAAATCGATCTCAATTTGGGTATTTGCACATCGTAATTGATGTTGCAGGTTAGCGTCCGTTATGTTTGAGAGTGTTTGTGTTTGATCAATTTCATTTTAGACAAAAACGATTTGCAGGTATAAGTTGAACCAAAACAGCTAAAAACTTCATTTAAGAGTCTGGTTTGCTCTGCTATCAGCAATCAACTGTAAACTCATAAATAAAACAGGCAATATATATCTGTCCTATATTAGCAAGAATATTATTTTAAAATCAAAGTTAATTTTTTTTTCATAATTTCTACATTTAATTTTGGAATATATGGATGCACATATGCATTTTTTTAATACATTAGTTATTTTGACCGTTATAAAATAAATGCATTTTGTAAAAGTGTGATAAATCTCACGGGTAGGAAAAATATTCAAGGTTGGCCACCCCTGATGTATGCATTCTTTTATTATTATTT
The DNA here is from genome assembly GCA_021605075.1 of Caerostris darwini. Lineage (NCBI taxonomy): Eukaryota > Metazoa > Arthropoda > Arachnida > Araneae > Araneidae > Caerostris > Caerostris darwini. The sequence continues at coordinate 96,626 of BPLQ01004589.1, forward strand.
AAATGAATATATATATTCGTTTGACCATCTTTACATTTACTTAATGGAATCCTCTTCCTTATGTATGTTGTGTAAAAAATGAATTTTTTGTTTAAATTTCTTATTGGTTTCATTTCTATTCACAAAACCTAGTTTTTTTGGCTATGTGGCATCGCCGGGACTCGAACCCCAAACCTGTGTCAACGAGCGCTAGTCACTCGGCCAACAACCCTTCTTAAGCTTAACTGCTTACTTTTATTATCTTGTTTATCAAAGTGATAATAGCAGTATTCAATCGCGTTAGAAAAACTTCAGAACTAAAATTAAAATTAAAATGAATATCAATGTGCTTAAAATGCTGATTATTTTAGGGAAGACCATAAAATGCTGGTGATTCATTACACTATCACTGAACAATTTCTTGAATTGTGCTTCAAGTGTATTGAGGAGTTTCTTTTTCTTCATCCAAAAAAGAATTCTGGGAAATATTTGTGTCTCTCTAGACTGCTCAACCAAGACGACTCGCCATTAGCCTACGCCGATGTTATGAGAAACACTGAAAGAAGTTACGAACCAGAAATTCTAAACAATCATTAATGGAAAAGTAACCATTTTTAATCTTACTCTTCTAGACATCTGTTACAGATTGAATGCAACATTGTTGACTGTTTTACTAAAGAATAAAAAGTCCAATTCTAAACTATTTGCTATTTGAAAAGATAACCATGCTACTGTCTGAATTGTTTATACTTAGTAAGTATGGCGTCTCTTATAAATTGAATAGGTTTCCACTTTATTTACTATCCTATTACGAAGAATTTATTATTATTATATTTATTGAAAATCAGCCTAGAGGCCTGATGGTCGAACACAGGTTTGTTTGTAGTAGTTCGGAATCCACTTTAAATCGTATGTCCCGATCTAATATGGGAGAGCGGCCAGATGGTTAATTGGCTAGCGCTTTGGCCTTTGGTGGCACAGGCTTCTGGTTCGGAATCCACATTAAATTGTAAGTACCGTTTAATTAATTTTAAGTTTAATTAGCCCAAAGTGTTCACAAAAGACCGTAGAGCGACAAACCAAACCAAAACTAATATAGGCATAGGGCTGCTAATCTTACCCCGTAAAAAGAAAGCATCACTTGTCTAGAAATCTGTCAGTAGGCCCCCACCATGAGGCTGTTTGCCCCAATGAAGAAGAATTACCCTATTATGCAGAATTTGTGTATGTTTTAATGCATTTTTAAGTCTACAGGGTGGGCATAACTAAACCAACACTACACAGAGTCTTCTGAAATTTGATCTAATAGCTAGAATAAAATGAAATTTGGTTAAAAGATGAATAAACACAGACAAGTAACATTTGGCAAAAAATAATAATAATAATTAATTGCTAAGTCGCTCATAAAGGCTTATATTGGACATACTAATCAATTGCTAGTCGCTGATGGTGGAAACCTGACGTTTGCAATAAAGGCTCATATTGGACGTACTCATCAATTACTAGTCGCTGATGGTGGAAACATGACGTTTGCAATAAAGGCTCATATTGGACGTACTAATCAATTACTAGTCGCTGATGGTGGAAACCTGACGTTTGCAATAAAGGCTCATATTGGACGCACTAATCAATTACTAGTCGCTGATGGTGGAAACCTGACGTTTGCAATAAAGGCTCATATTGGACGTACTCATCAATTACTGGTCGCTGATGGTGGAAACATGACGTTTGCAATAAAGGCTCATATTGGACGTACTAATCAATTACTAGTCGCTGATGGTGGAAACATGACGCTTGCAATAATAGCTTAAATTGGACATGCAAATAAATTATGGTGACGTAGCTGAATGAAGACATTCAGAAATTGTCTCATGTACTGAAGGCTCTTGTTCTTAATATACAAAATCCAAAAGTCGATATATTTATGAAATTACTGATAACGTTTTTGCAAATAAAATCACATACGTAAAATTGCAGAAAAATATACTTCAATTCTTGTTCTACAGAAAATGCCGCAATGTCTGGCCTTTAATCTTAATTTTAATTCAGGTAAAGTGTTTATAGAAAAAGACGCTGTTTCTCCATCATGTCGCTATCGTTAGAGCAACGACATTTTATTGTCCAACAGTTCATTTTCAGCTGTCATGCATAATGAATTGGGTACAAAATTCTCAACAAGAAAAAGGCCAACAAAATTGACGGTACAAATAATTGGTACCACAACGGATCAAACATTACTCTATTTTTTCACTTAAATAGCATGTATATGTAAATTACCCTCATATTATTGAGTAAGTTCTAAATAACAATGAATTTGAATTTAATGTCATTCATTTCCAAAGACATCTGAAAGTTTTTCAGTAATTTATGCAAATAAAAGAGCGACTCACATTTTCAGCAATTGCTATGATTTCTTATTGTGAAACATGAACTGAACCATGTTCACCTATGATTAGAAGCTTTCATTTTTAAGAAAAGTCATTATTAAATTCATGGATATATCGACTTCTAGACCCTACTGTGCTTAACGTTCTTGTCTTCTAGGTACTTGAGGTTAATTTTCTCGATTTACTTATTTACTTGTGCTTCTTGTTCTCAGTGTACTCACCGTTCTTGTTTTCAATGTTCTTGTATTCGAACTTACGGTTCTTGTTCTCAGTGTACTCACCGTTCTTCTTTTCAGTCTTCTTGTATTCAATAAACTTACAGTTCTTCTTCTCAGTGTACTCACCGTTCTTGTATTCAAACTTACGGTTCTTGTTCTCAGTGTACTCACTACTCTTGTTTTCAATGTTCTTGTATTCAAACTTACGGTTCTTGTTCTCAGTGTACTCCCGTTCTTGTTTTCAATGTTCTTGTATTCAAACTTACGGTTCTTGTTCTCAGTGTACTCACTACTCTTGCTTTCAATGTTCTTGTATTCAAACTTACGGTTTTCTCAGTGTACTCACTACTCTTGTTTTCAATGTTCTTGTATTCAAACTTACGGTTCTTGTTCTCAGTGAACTCACTACTCTTGTTTTCAATGTTCTTGTATTCAAACTTACGGTTCTTGTTCTCAGTGTAGTGTATGTTCTTGTATTCACTACGTTCTTGTTTTCAATGTTCTTGTATTCAAACTTACGGTTCTTTTCTCAGTATACTCTTGTTTTCAATGTTCTTGTATTCAAACTTACGGTTCTTTTTCTCAGTGTACTCACTAATCTTGCTTTCAATGTTCTTGTATTCAAAACTTGTTCTCAGTGAACTCACTACTCTTGTTTTTCAATGTTCTTGTATTCAAACTTACGGTTCTTGTTCTCAGTGTACTCCCCGTTATTGTTTTCAATGTTCTTGTATTCAAACTTACGGTTCTTGTTCTCAGTGTACTCCCGTTATTGTTTTCAATGTTCTTGTATTCAAACTTACGGTTCTTGTTCTCATTGTACTCCCCGTTCTTGTTTTCAATGTTCTTGTATTCAAACTTACGGTTCTTGTTCTCAGTGTACTCCTCGTTCTTGTTTTCAATGTTCTTGTATTCAAACTTACGGTTCTTTTCTCAGTATACTCACTACTCTTGTTTTCAATGTTCTTGTATTCAAACTTACGGTTCTTTTTCTCAGTGTACTCACTAATCTTGTTTTCAATGTTCTTGTATTCAAACTTACGGTTCTTGTTCTCAGTGTACTCACTACTCTTGTTTTCAATGTTCTTGTATTCAAACTTAATCAGTGTACTCCCCGTTATTGTTTTCAATGTTCTTGTATTCAAACTTACGGTTCTTGTTCTCAGTGTACTCACTACTCTTGTTTTCAATGTTCTTGTATTCAAACTTACGGTTCTTGTTCTCAGTGTTTCTTGTTTTCAATGTTCTTGTATTCAAACTTACGGTTCTTGTTCTCAGAGTACTCACTACTCTTGCTTTCAATGTTCTTGTATTCAAACTTACGGTTCTTGCTCTCAGTGTACTCACCGTTCTTGTTCTCACAGTACTCGTGGTTCTTGTTCTCAATGTACTTACTGCTTTTGTTATCAGTGCACTCACGGTTCTTCACTTAGAAATATGAAATTGGAAAGAAAAATATGCAAATAAAATATCAATATCCATATGAAATTGAATACTGAAGACAAGTTGATTATCGATGTCAATATTTTTTGCTTTAGTAAGGCTATCTGATTGATTATTGCCATATTATCCTATATGTGCTTTAGTCCAAAACAATTTTAATCAATAACACTGAATAATAAATGAATCAATTACTTTGTGTGACATTCATCAAAAAAATTAATCATATTTGTTAATCATAATAATGCAACGAGTTCCAAACCAAATGGTTCATTTTTTTAGCTGTAAATAAACGTAAATTTGTAACCATGTTTCCTCCTACGCATATATGAGGGCGCCCCCTGTGGCGTTCAGAAGAAATGGTCCGTTGGCCTACAGACTCTCACTTGGAGAAGAAGTATATTTCGCGCACCCTGCGCGTAGCCGAGTATCGGTTTTCAGCTTAGAAGTTGAATTCTTCCACAATCAATAATTATGCTTCTTTAAATGTGTTAAATATTGTTTGTCTCTAATTGTATGCGTGGGGTGTCTGTACGTGTGTCAATAAAGCTGTGAGTTCTCAACTTATGCCTCAATTATCTCAATCCAATCAAATCCAGTTATAATCTAGTTGCCCAACCTGCACACTACAAATTTAATTTTTCTAAATATTTGGCATTTATATTCTATTAATAAATTTTCTTCTGTAATATTTTTACTCCAAAATGATTAAAATACTCCTTTACGTGAACTTTTTGTAATGTTTTATTATATTCTTTATAAAATTGTCAGAGTTTTGTACAAAATAACATTTCTTATATTTATTTACTTTTAAGTATATACTTAAATAAAGGTATGACTTGAGAAGAAAAATTTCAGAAAGAAGAATTATAGCGTTAATTCTAATATGAAAAATACGCGAGGGGTTCCTTTAGAATGCCTCCAAATGATCTATGCCAGGGGTGGCCAACCCAAATGATCTTTTGGAAATGCATCGTAACCCCCGGACCGCATATAAAATTATAAATTCCCATATTAGATTTAGACCCACTATAGATATTTTTTGGAGTGAAAAATTGAAGCATAATGAGTTATTATTTTTGTGTTTACTATTATTATTCATACCTGTAAACATAGATAATATAATAATAATGATACTAAACTCACACTGTAAAGAAATATATCACACTAAAAATGAAATTTTAAAAAATATATAAATATAAAAAATAAAAAAAAATGAAATCATTAAAAAAATATTTATTCTACTAGTGCGATATTTGTTTATCCACTCTTTCACTTAGCTTTTGCAAATCGATCTCAATTTCGGTATTTGCACGTAATAATTGGTGTTGCAGATTAGAATCCGTTATGTTTGAGCGTGTTTTATGCTTGGTCAATTTCATTTAGAAGAAAACAATTCGCAGGTGTAAGTTGAAACAAAAGAGCTAACAACTTCAACTAAGAGTCTGGTTTGCTCTGCTATCAATAATCAACTGCAAACTCATAAACAAAACAGGCAATATCTGTCATATATTCCCAAGAATATTATTTTAAAATCAAAACTAATTTTTTCACACAATTTCGACAGTTCATTTTTGAATATATGGATGCAACGTATGTATTTTTTTAATACGTTTGTTTTATCTTGAGCGTGTCTTGTGTTTGGTCAATATCATTTTCAAAAAAAAAATAATAATAAATAAATAAATAAATATTCGTAAGTGTAAGTTGAACCAAAAGCGCTAACAACATCAACTAAAAGTCTGGTTTGCTCTGCTAACAACAATCAATTGTGTGTATCTAAGGATAATTACTGCATCACTGAAGTCACTAAAAGTAAATTGTAAAGATATAACCTGTTATATTAGATGTTCCAAGATGCGCGGTCATCATGAGTTCGCAAAATATAATTTAATTATCATGCGAACTCACAAATAAAACAGGCAATATCTGTCCTATATTCGCAAGAATATTATTTTAAAATCAAAGTTAATTTTTTCTCCTCATTTCGATGGTTAATTTTTGAATATATGGATGCACACATAATGTATTTTTTTTTTTTTTTTAGTAAATTGGTTTTTACTACTTTAGCCATTATAAAATAAATATATTTTGTAAAAGTGTGATAAATCTGGCGGCCTGAAAAATATTCAAGGCGGACTGCATGCGGCCCGCCACCCCTGCTCTATGTGTTAAACCGATCAAAAGAGGAAAAACATTTTAAAAAGAGAATCACATCTAAAGAAAAAACAATAGAAAAAAAACATTTAATAACCGTAAAACATAACAATGAATCAGTTGTATTAAACATTCAACGATAAACCATTGACTTCAACATCAATTCAAAAATTGTTTTTTTTTAATTTTGCCGGGTATCTATTATAGATTATATAAGTTCCTAACTAATAGTTGTTTAGTCTATCATGGTGAAAATGCTTAATTCTAAATATTTTTGTTACTTTGTAAAGTATCATCATATCTTTACCACTATTACGAGCCTTATAATAATAAATAAAAAAAAAATGTCAGAAACTGTCAGTAAAAAAAAATTACAGTGGATAATCACGTTAAAAAAACAAAACAGAAAAAGCATTGAACTAATCATTATAAATATTCAACAGTAAAACATAAATTCCAGGTTCGATTTTTTTTTCTCCATAACAGCTATTACAGACTATAAAACTACGCGGCATAGAATATTAGCATGCATATTATGGGTAAAAAACAACTCAATTTTAAACTATTTGGTATTTCAAAAAAAATATAATAATCATGTTATCGCTTGAAATTTTTTTTTTTATTGCAGCATTTTTCTGCATGCATGCTATTTTCTTTCAAAAAATTCTTGAAAAACTGCTTATTAAGAATCAAAAGTAGCCGAAAAACATGCCGGAAAATAATGATGCAATAAATAATATACGATATTTTGCATCGGTTACGTCCAGTAATTGCTAAAACAATATTATCTGATTTAAAAAAAAAAAAAAAAAAAAAAAAAAAAAAGAGGGAAAAAATTCGCAAAATATTCCTACCATTTTGAATAGGTAATCGAACAGGCTAACCAATAGTTGCCCCTGAATTTCCCAGCCTAATGGTGGTGACCTTGAGACAAAAGGTCAAATCATTGTCCTTTTCATGGGTCCCCATTTTTCAAAACCTTGACCAATGTCAATGAAGACGCCATTTTTTACCACACTAATATGATTAAATACGATGGTTTTATCCATAAAAAAATTTTTAAGAATATTATGGTAATAATTTTGTATTTAGTTTTATTAATAAGAGTAATTGTACATTCATTCAATACATTCATTGTAATTTTCCTACGTAAAATATTCGTTATATATTCGTTATAAAAATATTCATTATTTCCAAAATTACAATACAAATTCATTATTATAATATCATTTTAAATGATATTGTAACAATGAATTATCTTCACAAATTTATTTACTTTTAAAAAGCAAACAGAAATATAAAATAGATTTTCTTTTTATTGATAAAATAAAAATTATAACATTTTAATGTTTGATATTTTTAAAAAGGGGTACTCAAAACTATAATATATTTTTCACATAGTAACAAAAGAGGATAAAAAAAAAAAAAATAATAATAATACAACCGAAAAATTATAACAAGTAAAATTACTCAGACTTTTGAAAACTAAAACAATTTCTAAATAACATTAGCACCTAGGATACAATTTGATGTAGCATCAATTAAATGCATCATCATATTATTACAATTCATATCTTTTATTATTACTGAAAATAATAAAAGATATATCCATATCTTTTGGATTATTACTGAAATTAAAATTTGGAGAGCTTTCTAATTTTAAAAAAAGTAATAAGGAGAAATTAGGGAACTTTTATGTTTGAAATACGTTGCTTTTATCACCTTTTTATGTGATAACCATGCATCTATTTAAAATGTTAGTTATTTTTTTTCTGTCAGATATGTTAGAAAGAGTGAAGTAGTTACTATCGAAAGAATGAACATTTTTCATTAAAATACATTATTTCACCTACTTTGTATAAAAACCTTATTTAAATTACCGTTTTTACTTAACCTTATTAAAAAATCAATTCAAAAAGAGATTTTATTTACAGAAATTGGTAATCGCAAACGATTTTCGAATAAATAATAATAATAATAATAAAATGAATATAATTTTCATTTAAAAAAATTTAAATAATTTTATGTGTTTCGCCAATAATTGTTTTACTTATTTTATTTATTCGAAAATCGTTTGCGATTAATAAAATAAGTAAAACAGCCATTTATTAGCGTAACACATAAAAATAAATATAACTTTTATGTGTTACGCCAATAAATGATTGTTTTATTTATTTTAAAAATTCGAAAATCGTTTGCGATTAATAAAATAAGTAAAACAACCATTTATTGACGTAACACATAAAAATAAATATAACTTTTATGTGTTACGCCAATAAATGATTGTTTTACTTATTTTATTTATTCAAAAATTGTTTGCGATTACCAATTTCTATAAATAAAAAATTTTGTTAAATGGACTTTTATGTGTTACGCCAATAAATGATTGTTTTACTTATTTTATTTATTCGAAAATTGTTTGAGATTACCAATTTCTATAAATAAAAAATTTTGTTAAATGAATTTTTTTGCTAAATGAATAAAGAAAAGAAACACTGAATGTTTTAAAAAAACTAATGGCCTTGGTAGCTAAAAAAACTAATGGCCTAAAATACGTATATTATGTTAAAAATTTGTGGTAGGAAAAACCAAATTTTCATTTTTTGCAAGTCATTTTCCTAATTCTAATTACATAAATTTCCTTTTTTTTTGTTCCGTTTTATTTAATATAAAAAATTATTCAAATGTAATTTTCTAGAAGCAAATCTTCCAATGAAAAATCAAGTAATCGTTAAATTAATGCATTTAATTCTCTGTAAATGCAAAGCAAATGTTTTTACTCGTAAATCAGTAAGTTGTAGTAAGTATTAATAAACATATTCTAAGCTGAGAGTTTTTAATATTCAATTCAATGTAAAAAAAAAAAAAAAAAAAAAAAAAAATTAAATTGAATTGATTAAGATTCCAAAAAAGTACATATTCTTCGATTAATAAAATATTTTTTACTGTTATCATCTTACAGAAAAGTTGATTTATTACTTCAGTGAAAATGACAAAAAAGGGCATTCACATAAAATGAATTTAAGAGGGCAATTTAATTCACCTAGTTTCCAAATTGGAGTCTGATGGCCGATTGACTAGCATAGTAAACACAATAATAATAATAACGCATTATGTTTAAATTTTTCACTCCAAAAAAATGTCTATAGTGGATCTAAATCTAATATGAGGACATATAATTTTATATGCGGCCCGTATAGTTATGATGCATTTCCAAATTTGCCAGCAAGATCATTTGGGTTGGCCACCCTTGGTATATTCGAATAAATACTTCAGTGGTAAAAAATGGCGTTCGTGTTCAAGTTTGTCGTTTTCCGAGGGCTTTCTTCAGTGGTCAAAGAGATGTAATCTTTATTAAAAGTGAAAACAATGGCAACAGATAGTACCGCGAGATGGACAACAGAGAGGTCGGCAGACACCATTGTTTATTGTTCATTGAAACTGGTAATGCACAGCGGAGATAAAAGGAGTTTTATTAACAAACGGGCATGAAAAATAATGATGCTCATCTTGTCTTCTTATTGTTAGGCATTTTCATCCGAACCAAGCTTTTCATTCCAGAAGATAATTTTGACAAAGAGAAAGAGAAATTCTCTTTCCTTTACGTAAGGTTCTTTTCAAATCGACTGACCTCGAGTTTCGGCTCTATTTTTCACTACATTTTGAAATTATCGTGTTTAATGTATATTATTTTGTAATTCAATAGTAGGAGAAAATCTGCAAAATATTCCTTTATGTAATGATCTCTTTATTTCTTTTCATGAATAGCAAATGAATGTCTTTTTATAAAATATATCTGGTTATGAATTACTACATGAGACAGGGCACCTTAACCTCTGTAGCATTTTTTTTTTTTTTTTTATAAGAAGGGTTTTGGCATTTCATTCCCAGAAGAGAGGTTTGGTTTGTCGCTCTACGGTCATCTTGTGCACACTTTGGGCTAAACAGACCGGGACCTACAGTTTAAAGTGGATTCAGAACCACTACAAACATCCATGGCACCGTCTGACACTCGAACCCGAAACCTGTGGTACCGAGTGCCAGAGCGCTAGACCACTCGACCATTCAGGTCCCCCAGGTTTGGTTTGGTTTGTCGCTCTACTGTCATCTTGTGCGCACGAGGGCTAAACAGACCGGGACCTACAGTTTAACGTGGATTCTGAACCACCAACAAACATCCATGCCACCGGCCAGGATTCGAACCTGAAGCCAGGGGTACCAAACAGTCCCCCAGGAGAGAGGAATGTATGTTATTTGACAAGTACATAATAACAACCCATCACTCAAATTTGTCAGCAGACAAGCTGCATTGTGGATAGTTATATTACATGCAATTAATTTTTTTTGTACTAATGAGAACAACCTGTCGCTCAAATCTGATAGCAGATATTCGGTATCATGTATAATGAGACTCAGGAAATTAGCGAATATCTATGCGACCTTCTCAGATCGGAACAACTACAGATTTAATATGAATCGTACCAAGTGTTATTCCATCGTAATTGGCGATAGACCCCGAGCTGAGAAATATCTACTCCAATGAGAAGTGAGGGAAGTTCATCCCCCCACCACCACCACCACCACTTGACGGATCGTCTTAAAAGGAGGTTTTTGGTGAAGTGGTTTTCTTCTTGAAGTCTTTATAGGTCTAATATAGGCCGAGACGTTACACCGCCAATATTTCACATCCATCTATTTCAACATGTTTTGTGTGTAATTTTTTCTGCTAGTTAAGTAAATGTTATGCTAGTAATAAAAATCTCCAGAGTATAGATTTGACCGTGTTGGAATATATATCGATCCACTTTAAACCGTAGGTCCCAGTCTAATATGATTGTAGAACTTTGAGTATAGGTATCCAGTAAAAATAAAACATCTCCTGTTTCAGAATCTACCAGTAGGCAGACGGCCATGGTCCAACATGGATTGTACTGCCATAGGAATTAGTTAATTAGCAATACATGTCGATAGACTCTTATTCATGGACAATTATAGTAATATGGATAAATTACTTATAGGTGGCTTATATCTATATGGTATTATGATGACTTATATCGTTGTTATTGGAAACAATTTTTATCAAAGTTAAAAAGATAATGTTTAGTTTTCGTAACTGTATCTAAGAGAAGTGGTTATGGATCGATTTCATGTAAGTTTAACATGGGCCATTTAAAAAAGTGGTTTAGTCTTCGGAAGAGTGAATAAGTAATTTCCTTAATGATACAAATGTATAAATAATGTAATACAAATGTGAAACCGTTGAATTTAGGGGAAAAAAAACTCCAAAAAACTATTTATCTTTCCCTGTTTTCATTTTGAAGGTGAATCATAGTAGAATATTTAGTTGCCAGATCTGTAAAAAAAAAATATGAATGTCTATTCTCAAAAATATAAAAAAGAATGTCTTTCAAAATCTATACTAAGATTTAAAATGTAACAATCATAAACACTACAAAGATCTATTTTCACATTATATGTTTGAATAATATATTATTGAAAAATGTGCTTCTAGTAGAAACAATCTCCATTCCAGAACCTTTGTAATATTATATATATATCATTTTGATAAAAATCCACGAAGTTAAGACATCGCGTGATGCACAGTAATTTAAATGCTTCAGGAAAGATTATCTGATTGCTTGGTATGGAGCTTACTTGATCGATGAACTGAGAGCTACAATAGAAGCTTCTTCTTGCTTTTCTAATGATTTTTAGGGTCAGTGGCCGGCGTTAGAAAGTAGCCACTGGCTCATGTGCGTGCAAAAAATCAAACAAACTAGGTTTGGCTTGGTTTGGTTTGTCGCTCTACAATAATGTTTTGCACACTTTAAGACGAAATTAAACATCGTATTCATTTTATGAATATGATGTTTAATTTCGTGATATTGTAATATCATGACAGTAAAACAATAAATAAAAATAATAGTTTGTTTAGTAAATGAATTTCTTATAATAATAATATACGTGAATAGATGATATTTGTATCATTTTTTTTTAATTTTAGTAATTATATAAGACGAATAAGTTCGAGTTCGTGTATTTTTTTTCTTCAAAAACGCAATATTACTAAATTAAACATCATATTCCCTTTATGAATACGATGTTTAATTTCATGATATTGTACTAATATCATATCAGTAAAATAATAATTTATTTAGAAACTGCATTTCTTACAAATATCTTCATCACAAATATTATTACATCATTTTTTTTTTTTTAATTTTGCTAATTGTGTAAGACGAATAAGTCTCTGCACGTACATGTATTTTTTCCAAAGAATAACGTTAACCTCCAGTTTAATTTCCTGATAATAGAGAGTTTTTGCATACCGTGTTTTGGACGTCCGTTAGCTTTTTCTCCCTAGCGCGCATGCTCATGGGAAACATTATTACAGATACGCATGCACAATTTCCTATGAGCATGCGCGCTAGGGAGAAAAAGCTAACGGACGTCCAAAATACGGTATGCAAAAACTCTCTAATACATCTCATAGCAAAAGAGTGTAACCACTACATTGTTCCGAAAACCTTTTTCCTATATATCTCTACTTCTACAAAAAAGGATAAAAAAAAAAATTAAATTATTCAACGTCACTGTAACCACGTGTTTTTTTTTTTCTTTCAAAAATAGGTCAATAAAAGGAACTAGATTTTTAATGTTATTTAATATCTTGAAAAACTAACATCGCTACAGTAAAATCATGTAACTACTAAATTTTTATTCACATAAATCAATATCCAGCATACAGCGGCGTAACTATACCAACTGAGGCTCGTGGCAAATTTTTTGAATGGAGGCTCCTCAATGTAAAGTACATCATTACATCCAGTACTAGATGAAGGTATCTTTAGGTTTGCAATGTTTGTTTTCGATCGCAAACCGTTTCGCTTGATCATTTAGTACTTTAACCCTTTGCACTCGAATTTTTTTTTTTTCATTCGTATTACGAGCAATTCGAAGCGATTTTAGTGAAAAAATCCTATTCACATGTAAGTTTGATATACGCATTATTTATATTGTTATTTTCATTGTCTCCGTAGCGGAGCCCATCGAGCTTGAAGACACATTTTAAATGTCTTCGCTCCGGAGCCCTCGAGTGCAAAGGGTTAAAATGACCCTTATCAGTAATGTGTGACGAGGATATAATTTTCTCCAAGTCAATTTCAGTCACTTCACTGTGGTTTTGGTTATGTGTTTCGCTAGTGAATGTGTGGTGACTCTGAATCAGTGTTGTCAATGACTGCAATACTATCACTTTCAGTTCGACTCATTTCTTCATTTCCACCATACTGTTCGTTTATTTCTTCCTCACTCTTAAAGTATTAACTTATTTTAGGTAACTTCTTATTTTTTTTAAAAACTCCATCTTTCTTTTTTGTGAATATGAGAATTCCCATTATTAATTTTTTAAATACCTATTTAATAATCAGGGGAATTCCTTAAGAAGTGGATTTAAAAATGTCCCAGTGGCACGTGGGTGTCAGCGGAATTCCCCACTATTTATTTTGTAAGTACCTATTCACGAACCTGAAATCGGGAAGTCCCCTAGCATCGGGATTACCCGCGCGAGTAACTATTTCTATTATTATTACTGCCAGATGCGATATATTTTTCATACAAATGAATACTTTCAAATCCTTGATACACATTTAAAAAAAATTTATTACTTACTTTAGTAACTTAAATTTATTAACTACAGAATCAATAAATTTTAATTTATTTTGTAATAATAAAATGTCAGACCTTTCCGGTACTCATAGCATATCTGCTCGGGCCGGGGCCGGGGCCCGTGGCAATTTGTCCATCTTGCCATTCTATTGTTGCATCAGAGCCAGCATATCTACCACTATATGAAAAAAGATTTGGCTTAGTTTGTCGTTCTACGGTTATTTGAGCTCCCTTTAGGCTAATTAGACCGAATATGGACTCCGAAAACAACACTACAACAAATAAACATCCATGCCACCGTCAGGATTCGAGCCTGAAGCTTGTTGTACCAAAGGCCAGAGCGCTAGCTAATCTGCCATCAGGCCGCTTATAAAAGAGGGAAAATAAGTCATGTTAGTTGAAATCACTTATATACAAAAGGGTAGGATGTTTTTACGAATGTAACTTTAATTTATTGATATTGTAACCATAGTAAAAGGGTACTAGACTAGTTTGCGCCCAAAACTATTTTCTCATACCATACCATAAATACCGTAGTTCTATACCTGCATGAAAGGTTTGGTTTGTCGCTTTACGGTTATCTTATGCACACTTCAGGCTAATTAGACCGGGACCTACAATTTAACGTGGATTCCGAACCACTAAAAAACATCAATACCACCGCAATTGACAATTGGCCATTTGGCTGTATATGAAAGAAGTGGAAAAATAAGCCTGTTAGTTGTTATCACATCTATACATACAGATAAAATGTTTTTTTCTGAGCACAGCTTTTCTAACACGGGGCCTGATGGCCGAGTGGGTAGCGCTCTGGCGCTCGGTACCACAAGTTTTGGGTTCGAGTTCCGGCGGTGCCATGAATGTTTATAGTGGTTCAGAATACACTTTAAACCATAGATCCCAGTCTAACATGATCGTAGAGCGTTGCGGGGGTAGAGTTACTCCACGTCCGTAACTTATCTTCAAGCTACTCGCACCTACTGGGTAGTGCTAAGTCAGCAACGTCGGTGCAACGCTTGCCTTGAGGCATCAAAGACAACTGTCTAAGTGTTTGCCAGGTGCTTTAGAACAAAAAAAAAATTTCCAACACAATTTTTTGATATTGTAACCTTTGTAATAGTAAAAAAATACTAAACTAGTTTGTTCCTAAAACTATTTTCACACACCATACATACCATAAATGAAAAGATGTCTACCTGTATGAAAGGAGGACAAATAAGTCATGTTGACCGACGTCACAGCATGCGCGTATGTGTTTTTTATAAAAATGTGCCAATAAAACGAACAAACAGTTCGCAGCCTAACAAATTCAATGGATCTTACGGTTCTGTTTCATCCAAAAAAGATAATGCCGCGCATTTGGTGAAACAAGACATTCGTTTCCTCCAGCGGCAATAAATCCATCACCAAAAAGAAACGGTTCTCTTTTCTGGTAGCTTAATTTATTGCAAATTGTTCCTTTGCAGGGACACGGAGCATCAGAAGATGGTCAATTCGCAAATGATGACGATGATACGATTGGAGGAGCGTGAAAAATGCTGGTGCATAAAATGGAAATGCAAATGGCAGCGGGCATGCGCAAAACGCAGTTGGATAATGCGAACAAAACTTTCCAAGTTCAGGTAAAATGTCTGCTCAAGTTGAGTTGTTTACTACAAGTGTCGGTGCTTTCTTTCAAGACATCTTCTATAAAAGATCTTTGGACTCGAATGAAGAGTTTGTAAAGTAACAGATAAATATTTCCATATAAATCTTGATATTGTAACTTGTATTTTTTGTTATTGTAACTGTTGTAATAGTGGAAAAGTACTACACTAGTTTGTCCAAAACCCTTTTCACATATCGTACATACCATAAATAAAAAGTTGTCTATCTGTATGAAAGAAGAGGGAAAATATGGCGTGTTATAAATGACATCACTTCTATACAAAAGGATAAAATGTTTTTTCCGAACATAACTTTAATTTCTTATTATTCTAACTATTGTAAATAGTAAAAAGTACTAAACTAGTTTGTTCCTAAGACTATTTTCACATATCATACGTACCATAAATGAAACGGTGTCTACCTGTATGAAAGGACCAATTGATTTGTAGTTCTACATCATTGCTATTTGGAAAAAGGCTCTAGTCACTTTGTTCCTAAAACTATTTTCATTACACTTTAGGCTGATTAGACCGAGACCTAGAGTTGGCTACCATTTCGCTGAATATGAAAAAGGAAAAATAAGTCTTGTTAATTGATATCACTTCTATACATACAGATAAAATGTTTTTTCCAAGCACAACTTTTCCAAGACAATTTTTTGACATTGTAACCATTGTAATAGTAAAAAAGTACTAAACTAGTTTGTTCCCAAAACTATTTTAACATACCATACACGAAAAGTTGTCTACCTGTAAAGAAAGGAGGACAAATAAGTCATGATGGCCGACGTTACTACACGCGCGTATGTTTTTTTTACAAAAATGGGCCAATAAAACGAACAAACAGTTCGCAAGCTGACAAATTCAATGGATCTTACGGGTCTGTTTCACCCAGAAGAATAATGCCGCGCAATTGGCGAAACAAGACGTTCGTTTCTGAAGGGGCAATAAATCTATCAGCAGAAGAAACGGTTCTCTTTTCGGGCGGCTTAATTTATTACAAATTGTTCCTTTGCGGGGACACGGAGCATCAGGAGATGGTCAATTCGCAAATGATGACAAAAATACGATTGGAGGAGCGTGAAATATGCCGGTGCATAAAATGGAAATGCATATGGCAGCGGGCATGCACAAAAAGCGAACAAAACTTTCCATGCTCAGGTAAAATGGCTGCTCAAGTTCAGTTGTTTACTACACATGGCGGTGTTTTCTTTAATGACGATTCTACAAAAGATCTTTGGACTCTAATGCAAATTTTAAAAAGATTTATAAGCCATGCTGGTTGACATCACTTCGATACAAAAGTGTAGAATGTTTTTTTCCTAATCTTACTTTGATTTCTTGATATTCTAACCATAGTAAAATGGTACTAAACTAGTTTGTTCCTAATACTATTTTCTCATACCATACAGACCATAAATGAAAAGCTGTCTACTTGCACGAAAGGTTTGGTTTGTCACTCTACGGTAATTTTTTGCACACTTTAGGCAAATGAGACCGGGACCTACAATTGGCTGAATATGATACCTACAATTGGTTACCATTTGGCTGAATATGAAAATGGAAAAATAAGTCTTGGTAATTGATATCACTTCTATACATGCAGATAAAATGTTTTTTCCGAGCACAGCTTTTCCAAGACAATTTTTTGACATTGTAACCATTGACATTAAAGAAGTACCAAACTAGTTTGTTCCTAAAACTATTTTCGCATACCATACATACCATAAATGAAGATTTATTTGTCCTTCTTTCACGCAGGCAGCCAAGTCATGTTATAATTGACACCCTTCTATACAAAAAGGTTAAAGTGTTTTTCAGAACATAACTTTAATTTTTTGATATTGTATCTAGCATAATAGTAAAACAGGACTAAACTAGTTTGTACTTAAAACTATTTTCACCACGCCGTAGTTATCTATCTGCATGAAAAGAGGACAAATCAGTCAAGCTGGCCGACGTCATTTCTGTACATACGGATATGTTTTTTCCGAACACAACTTTTTCAACAATATTTTTCGATATTGTAGCCGTTGTAATAATAAAAAACTACTGAACTAGTTTGTTCCTAAAACCATTTTCACATGCCATACATACCATAAATGAAAAATTGTCTACCTGTAAAGAAAGGAGGACAAATAACGAATCGTCACAGCACGCGCGTATGTTATTTTACAAAAAATGGGCCAATAAAACGAACAAATAGTTCGCAGGCTAACAAATTCAATGGATCTTACGGTTCTGTTTCATCCAAAAAGATAATGCCGCGCATTTGGCGAAACAAAACATTCGTTTCCTTCAGGGGCAATAAATAATCTATCAGCGAGAAGAAACGGTTCTCTTTTCGGGCGCCTTAATTTATTGCAAATTGTTCCTTTGTGGGGACGTGGAGCATCAGAAGATGGTCAATTCGCAAATGATGGCAATGATACGATTGGAGGAGCGTGAAATATGCCGGTGAATAAAATGGAAATGCACGGCAGCGGGCATGCACAAAAAGGTTGGGTAATGCTAACAAAACTTTCCATGCTCAGGTAAAAGTGACGGCTCAAGTTGAGTTGTTTACTGCACATAGCGGTGCTTTATTTAAAGACATCTCTGTAAAAGATCTTTGGACTCTAATGCAGATTTTACAAAGACACAGAAAAATATTTCCATATAAATCTTTTGTAATTTTTATGAAGGGATTAATTATCAATCAATTTTATGTGCGATAGCTTTTCATAATTTTAAATATTAAATCTTTCTCGAGATTATTTAGTAAGTAATTATAGTAAGTGATCGAGTAATTGCTTGTGTTGTGTGTGTGTCTAGAGTAATTGTGTGTAAGTGTATGTCAAGAGTAGTTGTATGAGTTGTGTGTGCCTCTAGAGTAATTGTGTTTGTGTTTGTGTGTGTGTGTGACTAGAGTAATTGGTGTGTGTGTGTGTGTGTTTCTAGAGTAATTGGTGTGTGTGTATTTCTAGAGTTATTGGTGTGTGTGTGTTTCTAGAGTAATTGGTGTTTGTGTGTGTGTGTCTAGAGTGGTGTTGTGTGTGTGTGTGTCTAGAATAATTGGTGTTGTGTGTGTGTGTGTCTAGAATGGTGTATTGTTGTGTGTGCCTCTAGAGTGGTTTGTGTGTGTGTGTTTCTAGAGTAATGTTGTGTGTGTGTCTAGAGTGGTGTGTGTGTGTGTGTCTAGAGTAATTGTGTGTGTGTGTGTCTAGTGTAATTGGTGTTGTGTGTGCGTGTCTCTTGAATAATTGTGGCCCGCGTCTAGAGTAATTGTATGTCTTGTGTGCGCCGCTAGAGTATTTATGTGTGTTTGTGTAGAGTAATTGTATCTGTTGTGTGTGTGCCTCTCTAGAGTAATTGTATGTGTTGTGTGTGTACCTCTCTAGAGTAATTGTATGTATCTCTAGAGTAACTATATGTATTGTGTGTCTCTAGAGTAATTGTATGTGTGTTGTGTGTTGTGTCTCGAGTAATTGTGTGTGTTTATATTTTTTTTAAAATGAATTAAATGTGACGTAAAAAATATTGGAGAAATCCATCCAGTTATTCATTACATTTAATGCATTTTAAGATAACCTCTTCTTGATGCATTGTGGGTATTTTTTTTTTTTTAATCAAAAAGTAAAGTATAGTCACAGTATTAATAAAACGAAAATTATCTAGAATTTCTGTAAATCTAGATTCACTGCTGAAGTAAAAAAAAGTACTAAAAAGTACAAAAAAGTACTAGTAGTAGACCAAAATAAACATTAAAGTTTGGTTCATTTTCGTGATTCAAAGGTAATTTATATGCCTTTTTTAAATGAAAAAAATATTGAATGAAGTTGACCCACAACGTCAACAGACGAAGCTCACGCCCAAAAATTTAAAGATTTTGGTGCTCGCAAACCATCGATTTACAATTTGAGACCTTGCGGATGATGTTGGAACTTCAAAAGGATCGGTCAATTGCATTATGGACCTCAAACGCGTCCAATCTCGATTGGTACCGAAAACACTGAATGCGCCATCTCACACTGCAGTGATTCTTCGTGACTTTTTTGCCAAAAATGAAATCCATATTGTTCCACAACCACCGTATTCACACCGTGCGACTTTTGGCTATTTCCTAAACTAAAAAAATCACTCCGGCGACACCGTTTAGTGTCGATTGAAAAGATTCAACGTGAATCGCCGCGCGCTTTGAAGGACATCCCTGTCGACTTTTTAGCATGTATTGAGGATTGGAAAAAGGTTGGCATAAGTGCATTGTGTCCGGAAGGGATTACTTTGAAGGCAATGAAATAAATTTGGGAGAATAAATAAAGACTTTTTGAAAAAAAAATAAATGGTCTTATTTTTTGGACACAGTAGAAGTACTTTAAACTTTTCCGCTGATTGCGTAGGTGTGGATTGTTTAGTAAGGTGTTTTGAAGGGCAAGGCTAGTTAATCTCGGCACTTGACAGTTACCTCTGTCCGACGAGTGAGACATTAAATTCCAGAAGACAAATAAGACGAAGGAAAATGAGAAAAAATGAAAATGAATGAAAATCAAAATGAGAGGGAGAACACTTGTCTGGTTCCTTAACGAAATTGAAGGTTAAAACATACTAAAAGAAAGGCTGCATGCAGATTTGTAAGACAATTCTACATGTTGCTTTTCACCATATTTAACAGCTATCAGGTACTGTTCAATTTGTAGAAAATTTTACACACTACGCTTGAAAAAAAACCCCTTCTATCTTTTTTTACGCTATAAACTATGTGTGTCTGTCTAATCCTCTTAATCTAATCTAATACTCATGGGATATCCTCACACTGCAGAGGACATCCTATGGGTATTCGACTCAGGGAAGGAGGGAAAGGGGCAGCTTCTGATGTGATGGAGCACCCGTATGTAAAATATCTCACGTTTCAAAATCTGCCTGTAGACAGAGTGCCTCGGCCCACCAAGGGGCTATTGCACCAATGAAGAATCAGAATCTAGAAGTACCAGAGAACTAGGATAGGCATTTCCGAAAATGAACATAAATACGGAATAAAAAAAAAACGCTTTTAGAGTTAATCAAACTTTTTTTTTTCTTTCTAATGCAGCTGGCAAACTTTTAGACATGGACGTCTTGGATGCCTTAAGGCAAGCGCTGCACAGACGTACTCACTTTGCATTATCCAGGAGGCGCGTGTAACTTGAAGATAAGCCACGGACGCGGAGTAACAATGCCCCGCAACGCTCTACGATCCTGTTAGATTGGGACCTACAGTTTAAAGTGGATTCCGAACCACTACAAACATCCATGGCACCGCCGGGATTCGAACCCGAAACCTGTGGTCCCGAGTTAAACTAAAAAGTAAAACATAAATTATAGTTTAAAAAAAACTAAAGAACACGCTTTTCGAGTTAATGAAACTAAAAAGTAAAAAATAATTGTTAACATAAGAATAAAATGACTGACGAGAAAATTATGTTAATGTCACTGTTCTGAAAGCATGGAGTGCTGTGTATGGCATTTTTAAACCAACTCTGCATTTCGGAATGAAACTAGTGAAAAATTATAACGATTGATATCGATGCGCTTTTAGAACAATGACATTCCTTTGCTCGTCAGTCATTTTATACTTATGTTAACAATTATTTTTTACTTTTTAGTTTGATTAACTCTAAAAGTGTGTTTTTTAGTGTTTTTAAACTATAATATTTAAATGAGGTCCCGGTACGGAGGACTGGAACTATAGTTCTTATAATAATTTAACTGTGAGTAAAACAAAGGCTAAACGCGAATACGTCGAGCCAGTCAGGATTCGAACAGGGAATCTCCTGATCCGCAGTCAGGCGCGTTATCCGTTGTGCCACTGTCCCAACGTAGGTTTGAATGTCTTAGGTACTTTCATTCTACATGGGTTGAATTCTCTTCATGAGTTAAAATAAAATCACTCATCCTGGCGATCCTAATCATGATGAGATAATAAACTTATCAAAATATTTTAGTGTCGTCGGTCCTTGATAAGTCTACAACGTTTAAATTAAATCTGATCGCTTAAAGAAGAGCAAAATCGAGCCCAAAGAGTCAGTTACAAACATGCAGGTGAAACTAATAAAAGCGTATTAAAAATTCAGGGAGAGTTGCCTTATCAAGAGTAACTATTAAAAAAATATATCCGTTTCTGCCAATTGGACCACATCTAAAAATGTCCAGTTTTTTTACCGTCAACAACAACAATTGGGTGAGAAGATTCGATTAGATTAAAAATAACCCAAGAATGAGCAAAATCTTTTAATCTAACGTTAAATAAGCAGTCAAATGTGCAAGGAAAATATTGATGTGTTTCAAGTAGAACTTATCTCTTCTTGTTTTAAATCCAAAAAAGCAAAAAGTGCCTTCGAAAATTAGTGTTTTTAAAATTACGACAATGGAATAAAAATTGAAATAAATTAGATGATACAAAACCATGAATTTTACCTTCCCAAATATTCCACCACAGTTTAATGTTTTCATTCAAGATCAATAAAGTAGTATTCGTATGTACAATTTTAATCATAATTGAAACTTTATTTTTTTTTTATTTTAACGTATTTTAATATTTAATATATCAATAAATATAAATACATACAATATTATTATAAGACGTTTTTCCGTTAATTGTTTTTTTAATATAACTGATTTACACAACAATTTTATTTAGTAATTTTAAAGATATTATTCTAAAAAGAAGATCTGTGGTTTTCACTGACTAAAGGTGTTAGTGAATACAGAAAAGTTAAGAATTTCTGATTTGATATCTTTTTTTTTAACATTTGCACTTTGGGGCCAGTGTAGTGGATAGCGCTCTGGTGCTCGGTACCACAGATTTCGGGTTCGAGTCCCGGGGGTGCCATGGATGCCTGTAGCGGTTCGGAATCCACTTTAAACCGTAGGTCCCGGTCTAATAGGATAGTAAAGCTTTGCGGGGATAGTGTTACTCCGCGTCCGTAGCTTATCTTCAAGCTACATGCACAGCCTGAGTAGTGCTAAGTGAGTAACGTCGGTGCAGCCCTTGTTTACGGCGTAAAAGATAACTGTCTAAGTATTTGCTAGCTGCATTAGAAAAAAGTTTGGTTTGCAGTTTGGTTTCGGAACTTTTGTTGTTGTTGTTTCTTATCCCACTTGGTAGACAGCAACATCTATAAAAAGTCCAAGAACCCATGTGGTCTCATGAAAAGAGGGAAAGGTGGAGGGCAGCTTCTGTTCTGATGGAGCACCCGTAGGTGGAAGTCTGACTTGGCTCCGTGACACTGACTTTTTACGGAGTTGGGTTGTCAGCTCTACGCCCAACGCTCTACAGTCATATTAGACCCGAACCTAAGGCTTAAAATGGATTCGGAACCACTACAAACTTCCATGGCATCGTTGGGACACCGAACACCGAAACCTGTGGCACCAAGCTTCAGACCGCTAGTCACTCAGCTATCAGGTCCCCGTTTTTGAACTTTTTCTTTTACTAAACACAATAATTTGATTCAATAAGGTTGGTTATGATGGTCATTAGAATCATTTTTGGTCAAATTTGGTCATTAGAATCAGAATTATAATCCTCTGATAGATCACCAGAACTTTCGAGACCATCATATATACATCTCTGTTATTATCAATAAAAATGTCTTCACCTTTACTCGTTTTGAAAAAAAAAAAAAAAAAAAAAAAAAAACGAAACCAAAAAAACGTGAATTACAAGAGATCATAAGCAATAAATTACACTCACCGTTCCTTTCGGTACTGAAACCTTTAACTTGGCTATCTTGAGAGGCATGCTCAAGGGGTACTGACGGACATTGAGTTACAAGGAATGAGGTACTGACGGACATAAAGGTACTGGGAATAGGGTATTGACGGATATAGAGGTACTGGGAATGGGGTACTGACGGATATAGAGGCACTGGGAATGGGGTACGTTAAAACAAGTTGAAATATCTGTCGAATGACGGATGCCAGAGTGAAATCGTGTTCAACAGGTTTAAAATAAGGTAGCCGGAACACTTTTAGTCCAGAATTAAAGATCAGTTTTCGCACGAGTTAACTCTAATTATTCCTGTAGAATGCAAATATTAGGCACGAATATACTCGGAATAACACGTTTAAGGGATTAAAGTAGTTATTTCATTGTGAGGATAAAAAAAAGTACTTCATTTGATGATTTGATGATGTTATTAGCAATCTAAACAAATTTTTAAAACAGCCCAATAGATTTTCTAATTGATATGTTGTCTACTTGATATCTTTAAAGCAATTTTTTGTTCTAATGCAGCTGGCATTAGACAGTTGTCTTGGATGCCTTAAGGCAAGCGCTGCACCAACGTTACTCACTTAGCACTACCCAGGAAGTGCGTTTAGCTTCAAAAGAAGCTACGGACGCGGAGTAACACTACCCCCGCAACGGTCTACGATCCTGTTAGACCGGAACCTATGGTTTAAAGTAGATTCCGAACCACTACAAACATCCATAGCGCCGCCGGGACTCGAACCCGAAAAACCTATGGTACCGTGAGCTAGAGCTAGCCACTCGGCCATTCAGACCCTCTTTAATGCAAACTTAAGAGAATTTTTTTACGTTGCAGAAAATAGAATATTGATATAGTGAGTTACATGTTTGGGGCCTGATGGACGAGTGACTAGCCTCGGTGCCGCAGGTTTCGGGTTCGAATATCCGGCAGTGCCATGGATGTTTGTAGTGGTTCGGAATCTACTTTAAACAGTAAATCTCGGTCTCATATGACTACTACTACTACACCACGCCACATCACTGTGCCTCGAGTTGAGTTGCCCCTTTACAGTTTGGGAATGATGTAGGTTAGAAGTGTGATTGGGCTCTGTCTGACCGGGTCCTACGGCTTAAAGTGGATTACGAACCACTACAAACATCCATTATACCGCCAGGATTCGAACCCGAAGCCTGTAGCACCGAGATCCAGAGCTCTAGCCACTCGTCCATAAGGACCCAGTTCTCATATGACTGCAGAGTATAGGGCGTAGGGCTGACAACCCTACCAAGTAAAAAGAATACATCTGTCTCGAAATCTACCAGTAGGCTGTTGCGCCAATGAAGAACAGTTAGATGGGTACCTAATTCACTGTTATTAATCCTCAGAGGATTCAGTATCAATTCTTTATCCAATAAAAAGCAGTACACATAAAACAGGAGGCATTAGGAGCAGAGCACAGAGATCTACCATGATTCTTCAAGGCAAGTTGATAAAAGTTTTCTATGTTGTAGATAAACAAGACATGTATAAGGTCTTTTCATAGAGAATTTACCATATATTAATTATTAGAGTCTAGGTTGTATTTAGGGACTTGATGGCCGAGTGGCTAGCGCTCTGGCGTTCGGGTTCGAGTCCCGGCGGTGCCATGGATGTTTGTAGTGGTTCAGAATCCACTTTAAACCGTAGGTCCCGGTCTAATACGATCGTAGAGCTTTGTTACTCCGCGTCCGTAGCTTATCTTCAAGTTACACTCACCCCCTGGGTAGTGCTAAGTGAGTAACGTGGGTGCAGCCCTTATGACATAAAAGATCACGGTCTCAGTATTTGCCAGCTGCAGTAGAAAAAAAAAGTTGAATCTATGCAAAGGTTGATAGTATGATGATTCTTTGAACCAGCTGCCGAAAAAGTTAACACAAATCTTAAGATATTTTAAGTTATTTATGTCAGATAAGATGATTTAAGGTGTCTCGTCTAAGTATACCAAAGAAGTTTTGAGTCCGTGCCAGTTATTAAGTAACCATGACTCCGTCTTTTCATAACAAGGGCGAAATTCTTCAGTCAGTCTATCTACAGAGTTGCGCCATTTGAGTTTGAGCAATCGTATTGCACGGCACACGACTAGAATTACACGCACAATCACTACGTACTTTTGGTATTTCCTGTTTGCTAGGAGTTTCTTTTTCATTAGTTCAGATGACTTTGAAAGCATATAAATAGGATATCTTATTCTTGCAACAAAAAGAAAAGGCATTTCGAGGATCAACGAAAAAATTTGTCATGAACAGAATTCAACAGGGTTTTTTTTTAAGATGGAATCATTCGAAGGGTTTATTATTTCAAAACAAGCAAAAAAGAGATCGTGATAAGCTGTTGTCGAGAATCATGCGCATAAAAGATTCCATTCCAAATAAAAAAAATAACATTTTGACTGCATAAATGTACATAATAATTGTATTCCATTACTTTTTAAATAATGAAGTATATAATAATCTGTTAACTGAAGTGTTAACAAATTTTTATTTAACACACAAAAACATAGGAAATGATAAAATTTTCGAATATGGTGCAAATTATATATTAAAGTTTTAACGAATAATATTTTACCTTTCAATAAGATAGTTCATTGGTTTGATTTGTCGCTCTACGTCCATTTTGTGCACCCTTCAGGGTAATTAGATAGAGAACAACAGTTTAATGTGGATTCCTAACAAAACCCATACCACTGTCAAGATTCGAACCTGACGCCTGTGGTACTAATAACCAGAGCGCCAGCCACTTGGCCAACAGGTTGCATGTGACAGAAGAAGAAAACTAAGTCTTATAAGTCGATATTTCTATACTCTACTTTTTTTCCGGCATAACTTTTTGGTTTGGTTTGGTTTATGGTTCTACAATCATTTTTTTGTACGTAAGGGTTAAGCAAACCGGGGCCTACAGTTTAAATTAGATTCCCGCCCACTAAAAAACATCCATGCCACAGTCAGGGTTCGTATCTGAAGTCTGTGGTACCAAAAGCTTCAAATAGTTGAAAAAGTTCCCTCAAATAGTTGAAAAATCTTTAGTTATAAAATTCAGATTTAAATTTTTTAAAGCAAAATTTGGATGATCAAAATAGGGAAAATTATTCTAAATATTTATGATAAATTGTTAAAAAAAAATTTTCAAAAAATGAAAAGACCGCAAATTTCTTGATTTTCAAAATAAATTGAACTCTTGAAAAAAAAAAAAATTGAAAACTTTGAAGTTTGACGGCAAATATAAATTTATTTATCTTGTTAATTTGACTTTACATTGTTTCTAATTCTAAAATTTTTTTTATTCAATTCCAAAGTATTCAAAATAGTTACAATTGTTAAAAAATAAGCTTTAAGTTGTTTTAGGCTTTTAATTGTTAAGCAATAGAAATTGAGATTATTTTTACAATCAATAGGCCTCTAAATCAAACTATATTTGCTAGCGATCTTTCTGCACGAATACATATTCGTATAAAATAAAGAAAATATGCTAGCTGCATGTTTTCATATTTTATGATGCTTAATGCTTTTTAATGCTTCTTTTTAATGCTTTATGCTTCTTTTTGCTTATGCTTTCATGCTAGCCGACATATACAATGACCTCATGATGCAATAAACACATTTTTGCGAGTATAGACCTAATTATATTTTAGAATTTTACAAAAGTTTGTGATAAGTGAATTTTACGAATTTTACAAAATAAATAGATCATAAAAAACTTAAAAAAATAAAATCAGCATCGCTTCTGATTCTAAAAATTTTTTAATTTCCAAAATATTCAAGATAGTTAGAATTGTTAAACAATGGACCTTGAATTATTTTAGGCTGGAGTTGTTAGGCTTTTAATTGTTAAACAATAAAAAATGAGATTGGTTTAAAAGCCTATTGATTATAAAACTAAACAATAATTGCAAGTGATCTTTTTGCACGAATATATACTCCTATAAAATAACAAAATATTCTACCTGCATGCTATCATATTTTATATTTCAAAGCTTTCATGCTAGCCGCCATATACAATGACCTCAAAATGCAATAAACAAATTTTTGCGTGCTATGATCTTTCGAAATTGTTCAGCCAAAACGAAAATAAAAATATTTTTATGACCACATTTTTCAAGCCAACAATCCAAACTCCAATCACATTGGTAGAAATTTTACTACCTCATTCTATTAAAACGAACATCCACGTCAAGAACTAGTAATAAACTATAACTATACCATAGTTATAAAACCTAATATGCCTAATCTAACTAAAAAATTAATCCTGTGGCATAAATAAAAGAACAGCATTGTTGTCCAAACATTTTATGCCATCGACGCCAAAGTGCCAGCCAGCATTTCTACAGAACAGTGGACCCCAATGTTCTGTAGGGCATGGTTAAAAACAATGTATAAAAACCTACTTTATTTTCTAATCACATACTTACAGTAAGGGGGACCGGAGGGGGCAGCATGGTGTTCTAACTACTATAATAGAACTTTTCAAGCATTCCCCTGGAGTTGTATTGCCATTTCATTGCCCTTGTTCTATCTCACGATCGGTCAAAGAATGGGTTCAAGGTTTCCAGTCATTACGAACATTTTTTTTGTTCTTTTTCATTTTTGTTCCTTTTTTTTTTTTACATCACTCTTCTTTTCTTTTAGAATGCTTTTCGTCCCCTTTTTTTTTTACCCCCATTTAGAATTGTTCTGTGCTGTGAAGGTCATTTGATGAACGAAACACGTTGCCATTCGCAGTTTTTTATTTTATTATTATTATTTATTTTTTTTAACTAACGATAACCAAAGTTTTTTTTTTTTTTTTTTTTTTTTTTAAATCGAATATTGTGTTCGATTTTTATTTATTTATTTATTATTTATTTTTATTTTTTTCTGTAATCAAGGTTCCGCCTAATTGACGATTAGATCTCCCTACGGGTGTAAAAAAGTTTATTTTTTTATTTATTTTTATCAAGGATGTTTATTTTCCGAAGGGTTTCGTTGGGGTCCTATCAAGGATGTTTATTTTTCGAACTTTCACGCCTTGTGAACACATTCGAAGAACTAGCAGGTGATAAAAAAAAAATTTTATTTTTATGCATTCTTAAACAATGGATGTGGTGGTTGTGTACAAATAAAAAATTTGAATAATTTCCGTACATGTAAATTTCATTTCTTATTATTTATTGTTTCTTTTGCACCATTTATTTTCTGTTGTTTATTTACCTTTATTTAAGACCAATTGGAGGAACTACTAAAATTATTGTTACAATGATAACAAAATGTGAAATTTTGTAAATGTTTTTTAAAAAATATAATACAAATGCAATTTAGATGTTATAGTATAAAAATTTGACTTCCTCCTGTTATGAAAAACAAAATGACTGCAATCATTTTTTTTTTTAACAGTCGATTCAATCTAATCCAGTCGATAACTAATTCAATCTTCCGTAATTTATGTATCGAAATCTGATTTTTTCATTGTATTTTTTGCAATTAATTCATTCCTTTTTTTCTATTTCAATTTTGTTATTGAAGAATTGTAGCATAAAAGAAATTAAAATGAATTTTATTATATTTTATTTTTGAAAAAAAATATTATCTGTTTTATTCAAGTACACTGTGAGTATTTTTTCTTGTTAGGATTAAATTTAAGATAATAAATTTTGATTCTGACAAAAAAAAAAAAAAAAAAAAAAAAAAAAAAAAAAAAAAAAAAAATGAAAATTCCAAATTCACAAAAAGATTAAAATAGTTGCAAACGATATTGTCATGATAGTTGCAAACACTATTGCCATAATAGTGGCAAACGATATTGCCATAATTGTTGCAAACTATATTGTTATAATAATTGCAAATTATATAGCTATAATAATTGCAAATTATATAGTTATAATAATTGCAAATGAAATTGCCCTAATAGTTGCAAACGATATTGCCATAATAGTTGTAAACATATTGTCGTAATAGTTGCAAAACTATATTGCCATAATAGTTGCAAACTATATTGCCATTATAGTTGGAAATTATATTGCCATTATAGTTGGAAACTATATTGCCCTAGTAGTTACAAACTATATTGCCATAATAGTTGCAACACTGTATTGCCATAATAGGTGCAAAACTGTATTGCCATAATAGTTGTAAAACGATATTGCCATGATTGTTACAAACGATATTGTCATAATAATTGCAAATTATATTCTTATAATAATTGCAAAACTATATTGCCATAATAGTTGCAAAACTATATTGCCATAATAGTTGCAACCTACATTAACATACTTCAAAATTGAATGAAAAAATTGACGAATGAAAAAAAAAGTATTTTAATGATGGAAAAATCATGTCATTTTCGAATAACAGATGACAAGCTCATAATAAATAAAATAGTTCAAACAAGAATTAATCAGGAATCTCTAGAATTTAAGTAAATAGGATTTGAGATGGTAATATCGTTTTTGATTATTAAGTTTTATTTATTTACCGTTTTACAGAATTCAAGTAAATTTTTACCAAACTTTTCAAATCTTAAATAATATAGCCACATAAATAATTTGATTTATCTAATACGAAAAATTTATTTATAGAATTATTAATTATTATTTATAAAAAACAAATTCAACCAAATATATTTACAAAGGTACAACAAAACAATATTCTTTTCTTAAAAAACTCTACCTTTACAAATTCTTTAAACCCCCAAAGTTTTACACTATTTTTAATAAAAGCAATATTCACATTGGGGCTTGATGACCGAGGGATTAGCGTTCGCACTCGGGGCCACAGGTTTCGGGTTCGAGTCCCGGCGGTGCCATGAATGTTTGTAGTGGTTCGGAATCCATTTTAAACCGTAGGTCCTGGTCTAATATGACTGTAGATCATTGGGCTAACAACCTTACCCCGTAAAAAGAAAAAATCTCTCTAGCAAGCAGACGGCCTTGGCTCACTATGGGGTTGTTGCCTCACTGATGATGACGATGTATATTCACATTATCTGCAAACATCGGACCAAAAAAAATTAAAGAAAATCTTTTCCACACACAGTGAACGAGATTGTACCATTGCATGCAAAAAATGCTCAAGTTGGCTTACAGACTCTCACCCGGAGAAAAAGTATATTTCGTGCATCCTGTGCGTAGTTGAGCATCGGGTTTTCGGCTTAGAAGTGGAATTCTTCCCCGAATCCATAATTATGTATCTTTAAATGTGTTACATATTGTATGTTGGCTCATTATAAATTGTGGTGTTTGTGCTGGTGTCAATAAAGCTGTGAGTTCTGAAACTTGTAGCTCAAGTATCTCAACCCAACCACACCCAGTTGCAATCTGGTTGAACAACCTGCACACTACAAGGTGGCATTTCAATTTAAAAACTGCAATAGAGAAATCGCAAAGGCTATAAATTTTTAAATTTTGATTTTTACCTCCCCAAAAAGTATTTAAAAGAACAATAAAAATTTACCAAACCGTACAGATTCGCTGCACCGCAATCTGATGTATCTTGTCTTAAAAATCTTTTACAGGTAACTAAAATAAAATGACCAAATATTCATTTGCACACTTTTTAAACTCTTATACACTATTTCAAATTCTATATATAATTTTCAAACACTACCAAATTCATTCTAATGAAGGATTTACTCAAATTACTGCAAATATCTATCCAGAGGAATATATATATATAGAATATATATATAAGTATGTAGAAATAAAAGTATATAAAAGAATATATATGCAAATATATGGAAGAATCTATATACGTACAACTACAATATTTATTTACAAACATTATCGCCATATAGCATTGAAATTATCAAACACATTGTACTGCTACAAAAGCGATTATTCAGTAATAATAAATATTTAATAAACCATCAAAATTCAAAAACATGATGCATTTTTGTTTGACAAACGGGTGTATCTTGTTTTAAAATTTTTTCAGATACCTAAAACAAATTAGCTAAACGTTCCTCTGCTTTTAAACTTTCAAATTATGTGTGCCCTCCAAATTATCCAAAAGCAACTGTAGTGAAAGAGGTATTTAAATTAGTAAATAACATTCCAAAAGAATTTAAAAAGTCATACCCATATAGTAAAAGTATCAATTTTAAAACTGGCTTTACAGCTTTAAAATAGTTATTCATAAGGAATATATATTTTATAAACCATATAAAACCAAGAACGTACAAGATGGAATTTATCATATTCTAAAAATATTCTGCATTTACCTGAAACAAATCCAATCAAAACAAAATTCAAACATCAATAAATGATATTTGTGGGCCTGAATGGCCGAGTGGCTAGCGCTCTGGCGCTCGGTACCACAGGGGTTCGAGTCCCGGCGGTGCCATAGATTTTTGTAGTGGTTCGGAATCCACTTTAAACCGTAGGGCCCGGTTTAACATGATCGTAGAGCGTTGCGGGGGCATTGTTACTCCGCGTCCGTGGCTTATCTTCAAGTTACACGCGCCCCCTAGGTAATGCAAAGTGAGTAACGTCTGTGCAGCGCTTGCCTTAAGGCATCCTAGACCAAGCTGTCTTAGTGTTTGCCGCATGCATTAGAAAAAAAAAAAATGATATTTGTTTGGACGATTTTTCATTTCAGCGCTTACAAATTCTGTATATCCTCCAAACTCACCTAAACTAATTGTAATGAACGAGATATTCAAGTTATTCGAGACAGGAGATATCTTTTTACGAGGTAGGGTTGTCAGTCCTACGCCCAACACTCTGCAGTCATATTAGACGTTCACTACAATCATATTGGGTTACAAGCATCTATCCAAAAGAATTTTAAAAGTCATTCCCGTGAAGAAAAAGGCATTTCGTCAGTTCGAAAACCCATTTTACACCTTCAAAACGAGGATTTATGTATTATATGCATTTAATAAACCCTCTAAGTCCAAAACCAAGAACCCCACGAGTATTCCAATTTATCATGTTCTAAAAGTATTCTCCATTTACCTCAAACAAATGCAACCAAAACAATAATTTGGTTCTCTCCGAGCTGTTTTAAGCGAATTAGCGCATTTTGCGACAGATTTGGCTAAATTTTGGTTTGGAAGCAGTTCAGATGAATACATTTTGATTGGCTTTGACATTAGATTGTGACTGAAATTTGTCCAGGAAAATCCAGGCAAATGGGAAAATTTGGGCAAAAATCGATTTTGATGTAATTTAAAAAATTACATAGGAATAATTTTTTTTCTCGGTTCTATTTGATAGAAAACAACACCCTTATTCGAACTGCGCCATTTGTATGTCTGTGAGAAATTATTTTTAGAAGTTATTGACTTGCCTTGCCCAGTCCAACAAATTATATTTGTTTAGACTAGTTTTTTTTAAATTCAGCTCTAGTAAATTCTGTATATATTCTGAACTCTCGCGTCTGATGAACATTTGGCTAGCATTCTGGCTATTGGTGTTTCAGGTTCGAATCTGGAGATGGCATGAATATTTGCTAGTGGTTTGGAATCTACGTTAAACTATACTTAAGTCCCAGTTTAACTAACCCAAACTGTGCAAAAAAAATGACCGCAGAGTGGCAAACCAACCCTTCAAACTCTACTACACTAATTGCAATGAACGAGATATTCAAATTACTGCAGACTGCAAGAATTTAAAAGGCCATTCCCGTAAACTAAAAAGCATTTCTAAAAACTCATTTTACTGCTTCAAAACGATTATTTATAAATTACATTATTTATACATTTAATAAACCTTCTAAGTCCATAAACAATAACTCCACGAGTAATCCAATTTATCACGTTCTAAAAGCATTCTACATTTACCTCATACAAATCCAACCAAACCAAAATTGAAACTTCAACAAACGATATTTGTTTAGGCAATTTTTAAATTGAACTCTTACAAATTCTATATATCTTCCAAACTCTCCTAAATTAATTGTAATGAATGAGTGCAGACATCTTTTAAAAAGAATTTAAAAAGCCATTCCCGTAAAGTAAAAACTTCCGTTGTCTGATGGCCAATTGGCAGATATCATAGGTTTGAGATTCATTCGAATCCTGGTGGTGGATGTTTGTTAGTGGTTCGGAATCCACATTAAGCTATAGGTATCGGGTAACTAGCCCAAAGTGTGCAAAAAATGACCGTAGAGCGACAAAACAAACCTGTCCGATATGTCATTTTCTTTTTGACTTATGGTCATATCTTACTTCGGTCATGCATTTTTCGAAAACTCATTTTATTACTCATTTTATTACTTTAAAACTTATTTATAAATTATATTCATACAAGTCCAAAACCAAGAACCCCACGAGTAATCCAATTTATCACGTTCTAAAAGCATTCTGCATTTACCTCAAACAAATCCAACCAAACCAAAATTCAAACTTCAACAAATGATATTTGTTCAGGCGATTTTTATATTTAGCTCTTAACAAATTCTTCATATCCTCCAAAGACCCTCCAAAACGTTTTTAATGAAGCGGATACTCAAATTACCTGCAAACATCCGTCCACGAAAATTAAAAAGACCCCATTCCCACATACTGAGGTAAAAAAAGATGTCCCGAATGCAGTTAAGTGTAACAGCGTGTCTTATGGGAATGGTTTTACTCCGATGGTCCCAATGTTCCACTTGAGCGGCCATTCGACAACAAGTGCAACGCCCCCCTGCACAGTCATCAATCCTTTCATCCTCACTTCACTTCCCTCACCCCCCTCCCTCATTTTTTTCTTACCCTTTCTTCTTTGGGGACAGGGCTTATCGATAAGTGAGGGAATGGGCATCCAAGTGGAATGCTTTGCCGAGGATGCTGTTTGCTGTTATTATTTTGATGGGAAGATTGGTAAGAGGTGAAAAAACGTTATGTATTCAGTGATGGACAGTACCGGTTCCGACAGTACAGGTTGGAGATGAGCTCCAAAGAGGAAGAAGGCTTTTCGGTAATTAAGTTCTGCAGCAACAGATGTAGGATAAGATGGTTAAAACGATATTGAACTGTGGAAAAAGTAACGATGTACTGCCTAATAGTGAGGTATACTTACGACACTATCAAAATTCTATGTAACAGTTTAGGAAAGTTAAGAGGGTTTTTAGTATCGTAATTTCCTGTCTTTAATCTGCGTATTATACGTTAAAAATCCTGAGAATTTCGTGGGAGTTTTATAGGTCGTTGAGCTTAAGTACTCCAGCTTAAAAATACTTTTTGGAAAAAAAAAAAAAAAGCCGAAGTTTGTGTGAGAAAAAATAAATTAAGCACAAAGAAAGAAACATAACAGTTGTGGACGACGAAAGGTTTGGTTTGTCGCTCAACGGTCAATTTTGTGCACACTTTGGGCTAATTAGACAGGAACCTATAGTTTAACGTGGATTCTGAACCACTAACAAGCCGCCATGATTCTAACCGGATGCCACCGCTAGTTCTTCTAACTTGAAGCCTGTGATACCAAAGGCCAGGTATCGGACCAAAAGTTCAATACCGGTATTCGGTATTTTTTAGATCTTAATACCGGTAGTAGAAATTTTAGAAAAAGAAAGAAAACACAGGTAGTTTTTTTATTTTTTCTTTTTTTTATTTGCCAGTTTTATAAGAGAATGTAAATATCACAAAAATTTTGTGACGTATAAATTATAACAGTATGCAAAGAATCACAAAAAAATAAATCAACATCTTATTTATCTAAATCACAAAAAAGTGTAAATATCACTATTCAGTCTGTGGTACTATTGCAAATTTTTGAAATGTGATTTTAAAAAACATAAGCCGAAGTATTATCGGGTATTATTTATGAGTATATATATATATATATATAATAAATCTGAAAAATATTTTGAACTGTATGATATGCAAATACAATATGAATAACAAACTCACCAATTTAAAAAATATCGGAATATTACACACTTTCTTCACAACTACAACCTTGTTTTCATAGATAAGAATTTCTAGTTTTCAGATAAGAATTCTGAATAAGAATTCACAGATGAGAATAAGAATTTCACAGATAAGAATTTCTGAATAAGAATTCACAGATAAGAATAAGAATTTTACAGATAAGAATTCTAAATTTCTAGTAAATGCCGAAAAAACGGTATTTAAACTTGTGAATACCGGTATTACAAAATTGTACAAATGGCTCAAAATACCGGTATACCGGTATTGCAATCCCTAGCCAGGGAACTAGCTAATTGGCGTACAACGAAAGAGAGTTGGACATTAACAAATGTAGTAGCATTGAGGAGATAATTGAAGAGATGCGAATCACCGCTTCTTATACGCCGCTGAGGATTATATGAGACGTTTTATTTTTTGATTGGTATATGATGAAACTTAATTGGTACATGAAATATCATTGAAAAGATGCGTTTCTCTTGGGAATTATATTATTATTTTATTTTTTGTGATTGATATATGGTAAAACTTGATTGGTATACGGTACTATGTCATTGAAGAGATGAGAATGGCCTGTGTGTTATATGACAAGAATCATTGTAACGGCCCCAAAAGTACGCCTGTAGATTATAGGGTACTGCAGATTAAAGGCAGAAAATTACAGTATATATATATTTTCTAATCATTACGTAATGTTTACTCTTCAAAATTAGTTATTCAGCAAAGATTGTTGATCACTTTTTTTATTATAAAAACATCAATCGATATTAGACTTAATTTCCTCTACAAAGAGCGGGGAATGGAGGGTCAAATTCTATTCCGATTTCAAAAACATGAGATGCACAGAAACGAATTTCAAAGCGATTTCAAACTCAACGCTCCTTTTTTTTTTTCCCCCCTTGCATTTTCAATTTAGCAGAAGATGCTCAGTAACACAATTTCTACAATTTTAAGATTCTTGCGAAAATACACTAATTCAAAAAGCAACTGAAAATTGTTTAAAAATGCTGGTCATTCACAGAGACGATGACTTTAAATGTTACATTTTTCAGCACTATCTCGGAAAATTTTCAGCAGTTTATGATGCTCGTTAGTAGTAGGGTAAGTGGCGAAACTCTCATCGAATTGACTACAACATAAATACGTCAACCTCATTCATCAACTGTGACTGCAGTCTATAATTTTATCAAATAATGTAGCAATTTTTTTTTTTTTTTAAATTGAGAAAGTTTTCTCTGGCGTAGGGTAAATAGGAGGTTATTTAATGCTATCAATGCATGGCATGAAATTTATTAGAATGAAAATGTAAAATTTTGAACATAGCACTGCACAGCATTACGAAAAGAAAATATAAGCACCATTAAGTCAAAAAAGCTACGCTGAACTTTGTAACAAAAGCTAACGTATACGTACCAATACTAAACATATCCATCATATTCCTTTCAGTCAAGGTAGGTTATTAAAAACAGATAAACATTTTTTATAACAGACAAAAATGTAATCATCCTCATCATCATCATTGGCGCTACACCCCTTGAAGAGCCCTGACCTCCTTCAAGCTTTTTTGCCATTCCACACAACTTGTTGCCCTTTGCTGCAAGTTAGTAACACTGAGTGTCTTCAAGACCTCCTCGATTTTATCTTCCCGTCTAATTCTTGGTCTTCCTCTGGGTCTAGATCCTCTGAGGTTTTCTTTAAAGAATCTTCTTGTTGTTCTGCTTAACTCCATTCTCTCCACATGATCCAGGCACCACCACTACTACTACACCACACCACACCACTGTACCTAGAGCTGAGTTGTCCCTTTACAGTTTGGGGATGATGTGGGTGAGAGAAGTCTGATTGGGCTCTGTGACGCTGTACGGTCCTATGAGACAATTTAAATCATTATTTATTTCAGTTACTTATCTATCTAAACTGTCGGCCATAGGTAAATACGCGTTCTAGTATAATCTAGATTTGCAAAAATACTTATTAAATGTGGAATGAATATTAACTATTGTGCCACGGACTTTTCAAAAAATCTAGGTTTGGTTAGTCGCTCTATGGTCATTTTGTGCGCGCTTTAAGCTAATTAGACCGGGACCTACAGTTTAACGTGGATTCCGAACCACCACCACTACACCACGCCACATCACTGTGCCTAGAGTTGAGTTGCCCCTTTACAGTTTTGGGAATGATCTGGGTGAGAAGAAGTCTGATTAGGCTCTGTGGCGCTCTACGGTCATGTGAGACAGGGATCTACGCCTTAAAATGGATTCCGAACCACTACAAACATCCATGGCACCGCCGGGATTTGTACCCGATACCTGTGGGACCGAGGCAGAGCGCTAGCCACTCGGTCATCAGGCCCCATGGCCCAGGCACTGAATTCTCCTTCTCCTCATCTCCGTAATAATATCTAATTCCGTATAACAATCATATGTTTCTTTATTTGTTCTAATTCTCCATTCGCCATTTTCATATACTGCTCTAAAAATCTTTCTCAAAATCTTTCTTTCCGATATTCTTAATAACTCTTCATCACACTTTCTCATAGTACAGGTCTCACAGCCATATAAGACAATTGGTCTGATAATGACTCTGTGCACTTTTTATCTTTCTATTTAGGTAAGATGATATTAACAACTTTTGTAACTTTATCAATTATTAAAAAAAAAATCCATAATTTTTTTTTAAATTGATGCTGTTTTTCTAAAATAATTGTGCTAAGTTTAAAAAATAATAAGCGAAAAAAGCATTATTTTAATTTTTGTAGAATCTCAATCTCTCTTTTTATCTCAATTAATCCAAAGTCTATTTTCCGTAGCAACCACGGGGAATTCATAAGAATTGCCATTTCGGCGTCTCTCATTTGCTTAAGATCCTTCCCTAAAATTCAATCAATTCATATTTTCGATTAAATGGATCTTACCTTCTACATTTTTAGTGCCGTTTTTATTTTTATTTAGCTATTTATCATCCAGAATATTTATCTAGATCGCAGATCAAATCGATTTTAAAAAAAGAATGAACATCGCAATGCTCTAATTAAGAGGGATATTAGATCTCAATTTACCTCTCATCTATTAGATCTATCTAGATTAAACCTATTTTAATTTACATTCATTAATATTTTAAAATTTCAGAAAGTAAAACTTCTTTTTTATTTTATTTTTTTATCTCTATATCTCTGGGCTTGTTTTTCGAGTTAAACTAGGACAGCCGAACGTACTGTCGAATGTTTCAAATCAGCATGCGGCTTAAGACAAAACTGGATAATTCGAGTAGCCAAATAAAGCAGCCAAAATCGGCTTATATAAGTCAAATTACTTTAGTGGATCAATTAAACTTTTTTTATGGCCGTTTACTCATCCTTTGGAATGGCTTCCGGCCATTTAATCTATGCTACAATGTATTGTAAAATATCGACAATTTAACATTCTTAGTTAGGATTTCAATAATAAATTTAAATAAAACAATTACAAATAAAGATCAATAACACGTTGTACTTATCTGTGTCGTCCTTTAATGTCGGAAATTCGAATCTCTAATTCACACTTTTTGTGACCTCATAATAGCCTATAAATAAATGTTTTCTACATCAAAAATGAATCGCGCTTGCATAATTATTATTATTGTAAGACAGTGTTCTATTCATAACTATAATATATTTCATACTCTCAAAAAATAAAAATAATTAGTTCTTATCAAATTTTTCATATGACTTCTGTGTAAAGATTAATAAAATAAATATAAATTAAACTAAACAAATAAATACAATAAAATTACAATAAATGATAAATACAATGAAAACAAGTACATACAAAATTAATTCATAAATACAATATAAACAAATAAATACAAATTTACAAAAAAAAATAAAATAAATAACACGTTGTACTTCTCCATATCGTTCGTGAAATGTTTTCCACATCAAAATTAACCGTGCATGCATAATTATTAATATTGTAAGACAGTCCATAATCATTTCTTTCAAAAAATAAAAATAATTAGGTTTTAAATATTTGGTATATTTATATTTTATATGTTTGGTATAACTTCACCCCTAATTCACCCTTTTACAACCTCATAATAACCTATAAATAAATGTTTTCAAAAACAGAATTAATCGAGCTCGCATAATTATTACTGCTGTAAAACAATATTCAATAACTACTTCTTTTAAAAAAAATTTTTAAAAATTACCTTTTTATTTTTTTTATTTTTTAGTTTAACTTCTATATAAAAAATAATAAAATTTACTCTTCAAGCAATTCAGATAAAATTTTCTATTAAAAATTCTATGCAAAAAAAAAAAAAAAAAAATCACATTGAAATACAAAAAGTATATTTTAGAAGAAATTTCCTTTACTTCAAATAAAACAGATTATTTTCCACTAAATAACTGAAGCAATAAAAATAATTTTTATCCTTTCAAAGGACGATTTATCCGTTTTTTGTCTGTTTTTCCCCCAAGGTCTTTCAAGGCCGTAATGACGTTTCAAAAGCACATTCCCCAAAGGGAAAAAAAAAGCTGATGATAAAAAAAAACTCTACTGATTATCTACCATAGGTGTAATAAATCCATCAGATGAGTCGTTAACGTATCATCTAAAGCTTAAAAGATTCCTGGCTTTAGAAAGAAAGTAGAAAAATATGTAACATCTGGCCCAAATTATGTTATGCATATAAATAACATATGCCGCGTCATACCTTGATGAGCATGAATCATTAGGAAATAAAAACATTCATTGCGTAGACTCAGACACAAAAGCGCAAAAAAAAAAATCGAAGTTGAATGTGAATTTCAAAGTGGCGAGACTATGATTCACGGAAAATAACTTTATTCTGTGGTAATGGCTGTTGTTAATTAATTTGGATTGCTTTTAAAAATATCCAGCTATTTGTGCTAATAGTTAGCGCAGCTTAATAATTAAAGTTATTTAAAAAATTAATTCTAAACTATTAAGTTGAAGAAATTTAAGATTTAATATGCACATTCACACATATATATATATATATATAGGTACTTACGTATTAACGGTACCTTGGCGGCAGTTGCGCCAATAAAGGGCACACGCGCCAACCGCAGCTACAGATTTGAAGATTTTTAAGTGTGTTCCAAATAATAAAATATATAAAACACTTCATTTAAAATCAAAACGCTTTCAAAATTCAGAACACTTTAAACAAACAAACAAACTGTTAGATTGGCGACACTTAAAAACCGCCAAGTCTGTCGCCAAGGTATCGTTAATACGTAAGTACCATATATATATTGTGGCGCTCGGTTTCGGGTTTCAGTCCCGGTGGTGCCCTGGGTGTGTGTAGTGGTTCGGAATCCACTTTAAACATACTTCCTGGTCTAATATAACTGTAGAATATCTAACAGATCTACTACTACTACTACACCACACCACATCACTGTGCCTAGAGCTGAGTTGCACCTTTACAGTTTGAGAATAATGTGGGTGTGAGAAGTCTGACTGGGCAATGTGTCGCTCTATGGTCGTAGGAGACCAGTAGCTGCGGCTTAAAGTGGATTTCTAACCGCTACAAACATCCATGGCACTGCCGGGTTTCGAACCCGAAACCTGTGGTACCGAGAGCCAAAGTGCCAGCCACTCGGCCAGTTTTCCGGGTTTTCTCCCATACGATATGCAAATATAGGGTAATTCCTCCTAAAAGCCTCCGTAAGGCACTTCCCTCTTTCTTCAGACTCAGAGCCAAGTCAGACTTCTACCTACTAATGTAAATCACAACAGAAGCTGCCCCTTTCCCTCCATCCATGAGTACACTATTTATGGGGTATCTGTACCGTGCTACTGGACACTGAGGATTAGTCACAACAACAGGAAAATGTCATATGTCATATCAAATTATGGTGCATGGTTGATGACATTCGTTGAGTTTCATAAAGGTGGAGTCCGTAGAAGCTTGGGAATCCATGTCCTCATAAAACTTGTTTTTGATGCTTGTTTGGGACAAAATTGAGCTGTTTCATGGCCGAAGTATCAGTCATAATGTTATGAAAGGAATTAAAAGATGCGTTCATTTCTTAAACTTACTCTCTCAGACTCATTTGACGATATTTGACCACCGACTTCTTAATTTTGTCAATGTTTTTGTCGGTTGTAGCAGTTAAAGGACGGCTAGAACGAGGCAAATCAACTACCAGTTCTCGGACATCTTTGAATGCTTTATACCATTTAAATGTTTGTGTTTTTAATATGAACAGTTCACCGTACGTCTTTTGCAACATTTTGAATGATTCGGCACACGAAATTGTAGGCAAACTCTTTGTCCAACTGATTTTTCAATTCTAAAAATCGTAAAGCAATGAATGTTGAATCGTAAATCAAAATGTTTGATTCAGCCGGTATGAAATAGTCGGTGTCAACTCACTGAGTGACAGAACTCGCTCAATTTTTGTTAACTCAGTACAGTACGACTAACTTACAAAAAAAAAAGAAAAAATGCTGCTATATCTTTTACACGCGTGTGTTAAATTATAAATCTCGGATACCTTTTATACCGAATGTGTACCAACATCAGTGGTCCTCAAACTTTTTGAAGTTGAGCTGCATTTAAAAAACTACGAATAATTGTAGGCGCACTATATACAAATTTCTGAGAAATAAGCATCCGCTACTAACATCTCACAGTTTTATATCCAGATGATCAACTAAACAGAGTATTACGTACAGACGGCAGAGTCTCAGAGGCTGCAATGGAAAAAATTTTAACATAGAAATCACATAGATGCTATCGCGCCTAGAAGCCAACCATTGATGTTTACTCTCCTAGTTTCTAGGAAATCTTTTTGGCTCATTATTGCTGTTTGGTGACTTTTTGTATGAAGAAAGAAAAAAAAAAAAGACACCCATAAAGGTTAGTTGTTTGTAATGAAATCTGTCATTCAATAGAAAAACCAACTACGAAAAGATTAGCAATATTTATTTTTATATCTGGGAAAATATTTATCTGGAATATACCAGGGGGTACCCGGAAATATTCCCTTTGAGAATCACTAATCTGCATATATGTAAATGAGTTCTTGATGACTGATTAAAGCAAAGAGCGTTTAAACAATAACAGTTTACTAACATGTTTAACATTTAAATACAAGCAGTTTCGGCAAGATATCATTTATCAACGACAACAATAATTATCTTCATTGCCAACATACAGAGTATAATATACCCAAATACAGACTAGTAGCGCCATCTATAGTCCAAGAAAGTTAATAAAGTAGACAGAATCCCTACACACACACACTATATATATATATATATATATATATCACTGTTTAATTATAGATTAAAAACATTCACAATGTCTCTTATAATTTCATTTATTCTTGTTACAATGTTTTGCAAAGCAGTGACTTTAGGCAAACATCCAAGAATACTCTCACCATGCGTGACGCTTGTGTAAGTTGTCTAAATCGCCACCGAGTCTCTGAATTTCTGGAAGTAGATTTATATTTGACTATGCTTGAAGACTACTACAAGTCCTTGTACTTCAACAATAATGCTGTGACAAGCCAATAATAAGGAGGCCGCTTCTGTTGTGATGGAGCACCCGTAGGTATAAGTCTGACTTGGCTCCGTGTCGTTGAAGAAGGAGGTTTGTACCTTCTTTTTAGAGGGACTTTTACCTTGCATTTGCATCCGAAGAGAAAACCCGGAAAACTCCCACCAGGCAGATGATCCGACTCACGAGGCAAGATGCGGAACATCACAAATGCCATCGAGACTCTTCGTTTTTGAAATAGTGTCTAGAACAATGCCGCCAGCTGATTGAACCTCAGCCCTAATGCTTATCCCCAATACAGCGCACGTTACCACTGAGCCACGAGTTGGGTCCAACAACAATAATAACTTACTATTATTAATATTATTCATTAAAATTTAAATAGTTGAAACTTTTGATGAATAATAACATGTTCTTTACGTTATTTGAAAATTGGCAGTTATTAAAAAAAATTAATTCAAGCAATTTTTGTAATAATTTTTAAATATCTTTATGATAAGTCTTATTGCAATAATGTTTAAAAAAACATTAAAAAAAAAAAAAAAAAAAAAAACAATTTAAAACTTATTTAATTATTCAGAAAAAATACAATTAATAATTTCTGAAAAATATTTATTACTGCAATCTTAAATTTTAGTAGAAA
The DNA here is from genome assembly GCA_021605075.1 of Caerostris darwini. Classification (NCBI taxonomy): domain Eukaryota; kingdom Metazoa; phylum Arthropoda; class Arachnida; order Araneae; family Araneidae; genus Caerostris; species Caerostris darwini. The sequence continues at coordinate 139,850 of BPLQ01004589.1, forward strand.
GCAATTTTGGTTTTTGTCCTCTATCTCTCTTTAACAAAAGGAAAATTTCCGAATCGAATATTTATTCGTAACTTGCTCATGGCTCACTCATCTATTACAGTCACTATTATTAAAAACGAGGAGATAGAGATTTTATGAAGGTTGTAACAGCACATATAAACATCTAGCATCGACAATCATATAACTGATACGAATTTTATGGATTTTCTCCTGTACAACAAGCACAAATATATGGCAGCTACCTCAGTAACCCTTCCAGAAAACAATATCCTCTCCTCATCGACTGTCTGTCGGGTCATTGCATGCATATAAGATGCAAAACACACAAATACAAATACAAAAAAATAATTATTATTTCTTTATTCGTTTTCTAAGTGCTTCATAATCTTCAAACTAGTTAGTGTAATAGTTGATGCTAATATTCAATAGATGGCGCCACCTATTTTTGAAGAAAATCGAAAATAAAACATGATCCTTCTTTTTTTGTGTTGCTGGATAAAGAATTCATTGCATTTTAAAAGAATAATTTCATAAGCCTAGTTTAATTAGCAAAACTAAAAAAATATCACATAAGGAACAATATGGATATAATTAAAACAAGGTTTTAAGAAAGGTTTTAAAGAAATTATAACTATATATAACTAATTATAATTATTATCATTTTATAAAACATGTTAGATAGTTTTTTGCACTTTTCGCATTCAAGAAAAACGAAAATTCATTATATTAAAAATTTATAGGTCACTTCGTTGTTGAATAATTTAATAAATTTTTTTGGTACTTACATATTAACGGTACCTTGGCGACAGTTGCGCCGATAAAGAAGCACACGCGCCAACCGCAGCTACAGATTTGGCGGTTTTTAAGTGGCACCAATCTATTCTATTGGTTTGGTAACATTAGTAGCTGTTAGATTGGCGACACTTAAAAACCGCCAAGTCTGTCGCCATGGTACCGTTAATACGTAAGTACCATTTTTTTAATTAATGTTTAATAATTTATATTGTGTACAAATGCTGAGAATAAGCAATAAATTATGAAGAAATATGCATAAATTTGTCTTGTCTGGGAATTTGTAAATAGTTGAAATCTTACTTTCGTTTTTCCCCACCCAATTGCAATTTCGTGCCGAAAATGATGGGGGAGAAAATGTAAAAGGTGATGTTAAATTAGGAGCACTTTGCCATGTCCTTCGGAACTGAAACAGCAGATAAGCTGTAGATTCAACATTACTCGTTGTAGGTTAATGGTCGTTACCCAGAGTTCAATCAGGGAGTTCCTACATCTACCTTTTACAACTATAATATGGGGGAACACTCCCAAAGAACTTGAGGAGTTCGCACTTACAATAGCAGTACTATTTGGGCTAGGGAGTGTCCTATCGTGACATGCCGTACCCGAAGAACTTTTGGGTTGACTTCGCTTTCCAAGTTTTAAACCGAGTTCGGTGAGTTTTGAGATTCAATTTATATTGGTCCTTTGTTATTAAAATCGTATACATGCCAGGGATAGGTAGTCAGCCAAAAGATTTCCGACTCCTGACCCCTGAGTTGAATTTTTTATACCAAATCCGGACTTTTTCCCGTAATTTTATGTAATATAATTTTTACTAATGAATTAGGTGCCAACGGCCGTACCATACCGGTTCTCGTTAGATCACCGAAGTCAAGCATCATTGGGCGCGGTCAGTACCTGGGTGGGTGATCACCTGGGAACACCGCGTGCCGTTGGCAACTTTGGGACCTCAATGGCCGAGTGTCTAGCGCTCTGGCGCTCGGTGCCACAGGTTTCGGGTTCGAATCCCGGCGATGCCATGGATGTTTGTAGTGGTTCGGAATCCACTTTAAGCCGTAGGTCCCGGTCTCCTATGACTGTAAGAGCGTCACGGAGCCAAAAGTCAGGCTTTTACCTACGGGTGCTCCATCACAACAGAAGCTGCTTCCTTCAACTTCAATCATGAGTACGTATGGGCTCGTGGGCTTGGCCAGCCAAGTGGGATAAGAAACAACAAACAACACTAATGAATTTAAATGAATTTATAAAATAAATTCAATGATTTTTCTATGGAACCCATATTTCTATAAAAACAGTTTTTTTCAAAACAAAGTATTGTTGTTGTTGTTGTTGTATCCCCTGAAGAGTACAAGAAAAATGAAATATCGTGGTGCTCCCGAATAATATTGGCTAAGTTGATCGCTGGCTCTGAGTATAAATCCACATCTGGGGGATGATCCATACAATGCACGGCGGCTGTTCAAGCTGGGCAATCAAAGACAAGATGAAGAGCAAGCAAGCAGGGCAGTTGCCACATGATGTTTTTTAACACCGTCATCAGAAATGTTTATATATTTGGGGTGCTTCATCTTATGATGAAGTCGCTGTTTTTCTGCCGACATTGAGTTGAGTTCTGTAATTTGTTATTTCGTTTTGATCTTAGAAGAAATCACAAGTTTAGATTTTACCAAGACATTTGCATCTGCAAAGGAAGTAGGAATGGCAGTCTGATCCAAATTTCTGTCATTCTTCGCCAAGCAATCTGCAATTTCATTAAATTTCAAGTCCACATGAGCAGGGATCCATTGTAGGATACACATTCTGTGCAAGGAGTTGATTTTTTTAAAAAGAGATATAATGTTAAAGATCATACTTAAAAAACCTTTATTAAGAGCCCGTAAGGTAGACCTTGAGTCCGTGAAGATAGTAATTCCATTCATTTGTTGTGATGGAGGAAGATTCAGATAGGCCTTTTGAAATTATACATCTTAATCACAAAGATTTGATAGTTGTAATACTATAAATCTTTTTTTTTAATAATAGAATAGCTTCTATATGATCTTTTATTGTTGATCCAAGATAGCTCTTTACAGGCCTCAATATTGAGAAAGATTTTCCAACCCTTACTTGGTATGATGCTAAAGGAGTAACTGTCTACGCCAGGGGTCTCCAAACTACGACCCGCGGGCCAAATCCGGCCCGCCAGTGTCATCAATCCGGCCCGCGACAGCGAATAGCTTATTGTTGCTGTAATAAGTTGGATAAAAAACACAGAACTAACTCGGTTTTATTGACTCGCTAGGTAAAGCTTAATGACAAGCATAATACGCAGAAAATTTAACATAAGCATAACAACTAACAAATAAGTGAAATGAATCCTACTAACATTATAAATTAGTGAACATCCCGCGGTAGTTATGTTGGGGTAAAGAGTATCGCATATGTATGTATAACGATGTTTGAAATGTATATATCCTGAATCAAACATATGATTTTTATCCTAAATATCCCTCAAGAACGGAAAAGCTAAATTAACGCGAATGAAACCACGGGGTATCCACTTGTAAAAAAATACTAATGAGATTTATGTAATTGTGATTTTTTACTGACAATAGTTTGTAGTTGTGGATAATTTAACTTGTACCAATTATTAAAAGAGATTTAAGATGCTCATCGGTTAACTTAGATCTGTAAACATTATTTAGAAGTCTAGAAATTATAGATAATGGCAGAAAATTAAAACGGTTTTGGCCCCTGGTACTTATTGGAGTAAACAGTATGGCCCTAAGGCTGGAAAGTTTGGAGACCCCTGGTCTATGCTATTGGTTGTATTATTGAAGGATTCAATTGAATTGCCTCCTTAACATTTAATTTTAACATTAAATCATAGAAGTTTAGAAAAATGAAAAATATTTTTAAAAGATTCAAGTGTCGGAAGTCGATTTTTAAACCAACTCCCCATCTCTGGTACATGCATTATAATATGTGCTTTTGTATTTATTACTATTATGTGCAATTCTCTTTTCATTTATAAACTTTATCAGCGAAAAGATATATTTATACATATATAAAAATGAATGTATGTATATATGTCCCAGCATAACATAAAAATTATGATTCTTAAAAGTTTAGTTTATTTTTTTATTTCTCCTTCTTAATTTATTATTTCGTTCCAAAAATTACGAAAGAAATTTTATTAAATGAATATTAATTGAATTTATTGAAATTTTATTTTAATTAAATAAAAGCATTATTTTATTGTCATCAGATTTTTGCGTGACCAGACGGCACCCATCTTAAAAACTGACCAAACTGGCACCATTGGTTAAATTATCGTAAACAAATAAGTTAAAAAACTTGCAGTAGTAATTTTCACTTTATTTTCCAAACGAACGCTATTATATTCTTAGAAATAAATGCTAAAAGATTAAAGATGAAAACAAAAAATATTGGATAAGAATGTTTGCCTTATTTAGCTAATTCATATTATTTAAGGCAATTATTTAAAAACTCAAACTTTTAAATCTGCACAAATATTTTTTGTTAATAAAATGTACCAAACAAAAATATTTATTTCTTGTTAATCGATAGATCACAATCCATATATGATATCAAATTGCAATTGCTTAAGTTTTTCGTCAACGCTTTTATTTAATAAATAAATAAATTATAAATAAATTAAAATTAAAAAAAACACCATTGAATTTAAATTAATTTTTTAAAAACTCAAACCTTTAATACTGCACAAATATTTTTTTGTTAATTAAATTTACCAAAACAAAAATATTATTTATTTCTTGTTAATCGATAGACCACAATTCATACCTGATTTCAAATTGCAGTTTCTTAAGTTTTTCATCAACGCTTTTTTTTTTTTTTTTTTAAATATTAATAATAATAATAAATAAAAGTTTAAAAAAAAAAAAAACACCACTGAATTTGAATTCATTTTTTATAACAATTTTTAAAAAATCGACTAAATATCTAAAATTGTTATTTATTACGTTTGGTTGCATCCAAAAAAGTTAAAAGTGTTAAAATCGAAGAAAATATTAATTTCCCTACAACATTTCCATCGATACTTCAACAACACATTCGTAACGTGACACATGCCTAAAATTTTCCCCTTTTGAAAGGGTCAGTCAACTCCAATCGACCGCAAAAACATTTACTTCAATACTACTGATAAGTCCTTTTTTTCCCCATGAAATAGTAACTTTCCCCACGGTATTACCATAAACACAACAAAGATTCTTCGGACAGGGCATTGATTTTCGACACACAACTTCGCGTGTCACATTCTTTACAAAGGGAAAAATAAATAAATAAATAAAATGAACTTTTATGGACTTATACGAGCTACCTCAGTGTATTAAGTGTAGAAAAACTTCCCATTCATTCACTGAAGCAAAACGGTCATCAAATCTGTCTCTCATTCAAAGCGTGTGTGTGTAAAAAAAAAAAAAAAGGGAAAATAAAAAATCACCAACTGAATGGGTTTGTCGACTTTTGAGTCATCAAAATCGGATCGCCTAAATCTGTCATGGCTGCTATCAAAATGATCGCGATCCTAAATGTATTTTCATAATTATTTTTTGTTGTATGTCAGGTCGTGCTGTTGATGTAAATATTGCATTTGATGTTGTTTAAGTTTGAATTTTATGGTTTTGTTATTTAAAAATTGCTATCTAGTGTAATAAATTGTTAAATGTAAAATGAATTCGTTTTGATATTTTGTATTTCAGACAGACAAAGTCTTCGTGATTAGATTAGGTACAGGGTGATTATAATTAAAGTCCCACTTTCGAAATGTTGTACAAAGAAAAGAACCACTCGTCCCAATGAGTTCAAATTTGAACTGAAAATACTTGAAGAAGGGGGAAACGGTATGGCATCAAAAAAAAAGTTACACCAATTTTTCCCATTCAATTTGGTATTACCTTGCTGTGGTGGATGGGCTTCCCACTAACAGTGTCACAACTGTTAAATGGCTCGGAAGTCATTTTTTCGGTCAAAAAACCGAAACAATCCAGCACATTGAAAACTACAGTTGGTTTAATGTGCAACTCATGCCAAATACGTTGTCATTTCGATTCAAAATATCACTGGCAGCCGAATTTACTTTCCTTTTGCCGCTAACACTACCATCTATTAATACACTTTGGAACTTTTTTTGATGCCGTACCATTTCCACCTTCAAATACCTACAGTTCAAATTTGAACTCATTGTGACAAGTGGTTCTTTTTTTACAGCATTTTGAAAGTGGGACTTTAATTATAATCACCCTGTATATTCCGTCCCATTCACTGCATGGAAAATTGACAAGATCTGAAGTCAGACTGAGCTGTGAAAGAATGGTAATTTCGTAAAAATTTTAACTATTATAAAAATAATTTCATTTTTTAATAATTAAAGTTTTAAATTAAATAATACTTAAAGAAAAATTGGTCCAAAAAATTCCACAATGATTATTAAACTTTTTCCTAGGGACCTGATGGCCGAGTAACTAGTTCTCTGGAGCTCGGTGCCACAGGTTTCGAGTTCAAGTCCCGGCGGTGCCATGGGTATTTGTAGTGATTCGGAATCCACTTTAAACCGTAAGTCCCGATCTAATATAACTGTAGAGCGTTAGTCGCAGGGCAGACAATCCTACCCCATAAAAAAAAAATCTTCAACAACTCTGAACCAAGTCAGACTTCTGCCATGGATGCTCCATCACAACAGAAGCTGCACCATCTTTCCCTCCTTACATGAGACCACGTGGATTCTTGGACTTGGTCTAAATGTTGTTGTCTGCCAAATGGGATAAGAAGCAACAACACATTTTTTCCTTTCAAAATTATCACTGAGCATGTATGACTAATAAATAATGACTAATCGATGTTTATGCGATGTCGTCGATTCGATTTTCGATAATCGATTCCAGACGTTTAACATTCCACCAAGTAATTGGTGAAATTAAAAGTAATTTTTGTTTTATGGCACGAGGTTAGTTTTAGCTGATATGCGCTAAACAATATTTAATATTTCATTAAGTTGGACAATAAAAAAGTTTTAAATTAAATATTTAACAAAATCAATAAAAATTGTGATAATGCATGATAAGAATGAAAGAATAATATATATACAATTTACGAAAGCATCTTGCATATAATGCTTATTATTATTATTAATATCTTCAATAATCAATATAATAGTTTTTACGTAACCAAAAATATAGAAATTTTACATTCATCTTACATTTTTACTTACACTTATATTATTTTAATAGTTACACAACTGAAAGCATATATATATTTAAATATATCCCGGGTTTCAGCAAAGATTTTATCCACGATATTATTATTATTTTTTTTCTTCTAATGCAGCTGGAAAATAGACCGTGATCTTTCGCCATAAGGGCTGCACCTATGTTACTCACTTTGCATTACCCAGGGGGCGCGTGTAACTTGATGGTAAGCCACGGACGCGGAGTAACAATGCCCCCGCAGCGCTCTACGATCCTATTAGGACCGGGACCTACGACTTAAAGTGGATTCCGAACCACTACAAACACCCATGGCAAAGCCAGGATTTGAACGCCAGAGCGCAGCCATTCGGCCATCAGGCCCACCACGATATTATAGTTGCAAATATCTCCGCCTGTCATGCGGGAGACCGGGTTTCGATTACCCGCCGGGGAGATACTTTACTTAAAAAAGAACAAAAAAAGGTTCCTGGACAGTGTCCTATCCTTCTTGACCTTTATAGGAGAACTATAGGGACAAAATTAAGAAGTCGTATATTAGTGAATTGTTATATAACACCAAAGGAAAAGTCTGGGATGCAATTGGGGATGACCGGAAAAATTTTGGTGAAACAACTCGCAAAGAGGCTGTTGCAAATTTTAGATTGAGAACTGGACACGACTGCCTGGGCGAACATCTGGCCAAAATAGGGATTGTGAACTCTGATGCATGCGTTTTATGTAATGACAGAGAAAATGAATAAGGCCCATCTACTTGTTTGCTCGAGACCGGACTCCTAACTTACAACAGAATGGTGATGTGTGTACTCTTTACTGGAGGGGCAGAGAAAACATGTCCTGAACTACACGGGCATTTATTATGGTTCGTTGTAAGCTTCATCTTTAGAACATTTAAATTGTTTTTTAAGTCCTTTTTGTTAAGAATGTCTGGCCTTTTCCCTGAGAAAGTTTGATTGATTTATGTGTTCTTTTTGTTTCTACGGTAAGTGGCCAAATTTGCATGAATTGAGTTATAATAAAGCAATAGGTAGCAACAACAACAAAATCAATGACATCGACAGTTTTTGTACAAAATTTTTTTTTTTTAACATACATATAGTTCACTGACGGTAATTTAAATAGAACCTCACCAAAAAACCACGTTAAAAGTCCTTAAATAAATGCTTTATTTAATCGACGAATTGATCTGATATTAATTTCCAAAAGCAAATCTTCATAATATTTTAAATAAGAACATTCCACCATTATGTGTTTCCAAAACGCAAAAGCAGTGCTTTTTTCCTTAAAGGTCTTATCACAAACCAAATTCTAGGATCAAAACATATTTAAAACAAAAATGTATAATGTTTTTTTCGAAACAGATTTCTGGCAATTCATAATGTACATGCTGTATATTGCCATTGTAATGAATGGTTACATCTTTAATTGATTGCCGGTTCCCATAATTTAAATATCGTTCCACATTTTTATTCTATGAATTCGTTCGGGAATAAAATTAGTCATAGATTTCTCACGGCCTCGCTCGAATCATAAATCTTTAATTACTCCATTTCGCATGGGATCCTTTCAAACTCTGTCTAACAACAATAAGTTTAATCGAATGACAGCTAATCAAGCGTCTCCAATGTGATGATTTTCTCCCGCATTTCAGCGGGACACTAAACTGAATTGTACATTAAACTCACTGAAGTTAAATTCTGCCCATCATGTAGAAATTAATTTTTTATTTTATCAATTTCAATAAGCCTGTCTAATCCTCAGAGATGGTAACCATATGAGCAGTTTGTCTAACAATAATAAGTTGAATCGAATGACAGTTAATCAACCGTCTCCAATGTGATTCTCTCTCCCTCATTTCAATGGGACACAAAACTGAATTGTACATTAAACTCACTGAAGTTAAATTCTGCCCATCATGTAGAAATTAATTTTTTATTTTATCAATTTCAATGAGTCTGTCTAATCCTCAGAGATGGACACCATATGAGCAGTTTGTCTAACAATAATAAGTTGAATCGAATGACAGTTAATCAACCGTCTCCAATGTGATTCTCTCCCTCATTTCAATGGGACACAAAACTGAATTGTACATTAAACTCACTGAAGTTAAATTCTGCCCATCATGTAGAAATTAATTTTTTATTTTATCAATTTCAATGAGCCTGTCTAATCCTCAGAGATGGACACCATATGAGCAGTTTGTCTAACAATAATAAGTTGAATCGAATGACAGTTAATCAACCGTCTCCAATGTGATTCTCTCCCTCATTTCAATGGGACACAAAACTGAATTGTACATTAAACTCACTGAAGTTAAATTCTGCCCATCATGTAGAAATTAATTTTTATTTTATCAATTTCAATGAGTCTGTCTAATCCTCAGAGATGGACACCATATGAGCAGTTTGTCTAACAATAATAAGTTGAATCGAATGACAGTTAATCAACCGTCTCCAAGTGATTCTCTCCCTCATTTCAATGGGACACAAAACTGAATTGTACATTAAACTCACTGAAGTTAAATTCTGCCCATCATGTAGAAATTAATTTTTTATTTTATCAATTTCAATGAGTCTGTCTAATCCTCAGAGATGGACACCATATGAGCAGTTTGTCTAACAATAATAAGTTGAATCGAATGACAGTTAATCAACCGTCTCCAATGTGATTCTCTCCCTCATTTCAATGGGACACAAAACTGAATTGTACATTAAACTCACTGAAGTTAAATTCTGCCCATCATGTAGAAATTAATTTTTTATTTTATCAATTTCAATGAGTCTGTCTAATCCTCAGAGATGGACACCATATGAGCAGTTTGTCTAACAATAATAAGTTGAATCGAATGACAGTTAATCAACCGTCTCCAATGTGATTCTCTCCCTCATTTCAACGGGACACAAAACTGAATTGTACATTAAACTCACTGAAGTTAAATTCTGCCCATCATGTAGAAATTAATTTTTTATTTTATCAATTTCAATGAGTCTGTCTAATCCTCAGAGATGGACACCATATGAGCAGTTTGTCTAACAATAATAAGTTGAATCGAATGACAGTTAATCAACCGTCTCCAATGTGATTCTCTCCCTCATTTCAATGGGACACAAAACTGAATTGTACATTAAACTCACTGAAGTTAAATTCTGCCCATCATGTAGAAATTAATTTTTTATTTTATCAATTTCAATGAGTCTGTCTAATCCTCAGAGATGGACACCATATGAGCAGTTTGTCTAACAATAATAAGTTGAATCGAATGACAGTTAATCAACCGTCTCCAATGTGATTCTCTCCCTCATTTCAACGGGACACAAAACTGAATTGTACATTAAACTCACTGAAGTTAAATTCTGCCCATCATGTAGAAATTAATTTTTTATTTTATCAATTTCAATGAGTCTGTCTAATCCTCAGAGATGGACACCATATGAGCAGTTTGTCTAACAATAATAAGTTGAATCGAATGACAGTTAATCAACCGTCTCCAATGTGATTCTCTCCCTCATTTCAATGGGACACAAAACTGAATTGTACATTAAACTCACTGAAGTTAAATTCTGCCCATCATGTAGAAATTAATTTTTTATTTTATCAATTTCAATGAGTCTGTCTAATCCTCAGAGATGGACACCATATGAGCAGTTTGTCTAACAATAATAAGTTGAATCGAATGACAGTTAATCAACCGTCTCCAATGTGATTCTCTCCCTCATTTCAATGGGACACAAAACTGAATTGTACATTAAACTCACTGAAGTTAAATTCTGCCCATCATGTAGAAATTAATTTTTTATTTTATCAATTTCAATGAGTCTGTCTAATCCTCAGAGATGGACACCATATGAGCAGTTTGTCTAACAATAATAAGTTGAATCGAATGACAGTTAATCAACCGTCTCCAATGTGATTCTCTCCCTCATTTCAACGGGACACAAAACTGAATTGTACATTAAACTCACTGAAGTTAAATTCTGCCCATCATGTAGAAATTAATTTTTTATTTTATCAATTTCAATGAGTCTGTCTAATCCTCAGAGATGGACACCATATGAGCAGTTTGTCTAACAATAATAAGTTGAATCGAATGACAGTTAATCAACCGTCTCCAATGTGATTCTCTCCCTCATTTCAATGGGACACAAAACTGAATTGTACATTAAACTCACTGAAGTTAAATTCTGCCCATCATGTAGAAATTAATTTTTTATTTTATCAATTTCAATGAGCCTGTCTAATCCTCAGAGATGGACACCATATGAGCAGTTTGTCTAACAATAATAAGTTGAATCGAATGACAGTTAATCAACCGTCTCCAATGTGATTCTCTCCCTCATTTCAATGGGACACAAAACTGAATTGTACATTAAACTCACTGAAGTTAAATTCTGCCCATCATGTAGAAATTAATTTTTTATTTTATCAATTTCAATGAGTCTGTCTAATCCTCAGAGATGGACACCATATGAGCAGTTTGTCTAACAATAATAAGTTGAATCGAATGACAGTTAATCAACCGTCTCCAATGTGATTCTCTCCCTCATTTCAATGGGACACAAAACTGAATTGTACATTAAACTCACTGAAGTTAAATTCTGCCCATCATGTAGAAATTAATTTTTTATTTTATCAATTTCAATGAGTCTGTCTAATCCTCAGAGATGGACACCATATGAGCAGTTTGTCTAACAATAATAAGTTGAATCGAATGACAGTTAATCAACCGTCTCCAATGTGATTCTCTCCCTCATTTCAACGGGACACAAAACTGAATTGTACATTAAACTCACTGAAGTTAAATTCTGCCCATCATGTAGAAATTAATTTTTATTTTATCAATTTCAATGAGTCTGTCTAATCCTCAGAGATGGACACCATATGAGCAGTTTGTCTAACAATAATAAGTTGAATCGAATGACAGTTAATCAACCGTCTCCAATGTGATTCTCTCCCTCATTTCAATGGGACACAAAACTGAATTGTACATTAAACTCACTGAAGTTAAATTCTGCCCATCATGTAGAAATTAATTTTTTATTTTATCAATTTCAATGAGTCTGTCTAATCCTCAGAGATGGACACCATATGAGCAGTTTGTCTAACAATAATAAGTTGAATCGAATGACAGTTAATCAACCGTCTCCAATGTGATTCTCTCCCTCATTTCAATGGGACACAAAACTGAATTGTACATTAAACTCACTGAAGTTAAATTCTGCCCATCATGTAGAAATTAATTTTTATTTTATCAATTTCAATGAGTCTGTCTAATCCTCAGAGATGGACACCATATGAGCAGTTTGTCTAACAATAATAAGTTGAATCGAATGACAGTTAATCAACCGTCTCCAATGTGATTCTCTCCCTCATTTCAACGGGACACAAAACTGAATTGTACATTAAACTCACTGAAGTTAAATTCTGCCCATCATGTAGAAATTAATTTTTTATTTTATCAATTTCAATGAGTCTGTCTAATCCTCAGAGATGGACACCATATGAGCAGTTTGTCTAACAATAATAAGTTGAATCGAATGACAGTTAATCAACCGTCTCCAATGTGATTCTCTCCCTCATTTCAATGGGACACAAAACTGAATTGTACATTAAACTCACTGAAGTTAAATTCTGCCCATCATGTAGAAATTAATTTTTTATTTTATCAATTTCAATGAGCCTGTCTAATCCTCAGAGATGGACACCATATGAGCAGTTTGTCTAACAATAATAAGTTGAATCGAATGACAGTTAATCAACCGTCTCCAATGTGATTCTCTCCCTCATTTCAACGGGACACAAAACTGAATTGTACATTAAACTCACTGAAGTTAAATTCTGCCCATCATGTAGAAATTAATTTTTTATTTTATCAATTTCAATGAGTCTGTCTAATCCTCAGAGATGGACACCATATGAGCAGTTTGTCTAACAATAATAAGTTGAATCGAATGACAGTTAATCAACCGTCTCCAATGTGATTCTCTCCCTCATTTCAACGGGACACAAAACTGAATTGTACATTAAACTCACTGAAGTTAAATTCTGCCCATCATGTAGAAATTAATTTTTTATTTTATCAATTTCAATGAGTCTGTCTAATCCTCAGAGATGGACACCATATGAGCAGTTTGTCTAACAATAATAAGTTGAATCGAATGACAGTTAATCAACCGTCTCCAATGTGATTCTCTCCCTCATTTCAACGGGACACAAAACTGAATTGTACATTAAACTCACTGAAGTTAAATTCTGCCCATCATGTAGAAATTAATTTTAATTAGTTAGACAAAATTCATCGCATTTTTAAATTAAATGTTCGTTTCTTACTTTAATGTCTAATCTTTACCAGCGTTTATTGTGTTGGCAAGAAAGTACGTTCGGTTTTTTACTATGTACATAAATGGCGAAAACCGAAATTACTTTCTTGTTAAAACTAATATTTTATTTATTGGCATTCATGAGTCTCGTGTCTTATTGATTGTTTTTAGATGCGGAAACTGAATCTCGCTATCAATTTCAATGAGTCTGTCTAATCCTCAGAGATGGACACCATATGAGCAGTTTGTCTAACAATAATAAGTTTACAATCTATCTAACAACAATACGTTTAATCGAATGCTAGCTAATCAACCGTTTACAATGCGATTCTCTCTCTCATTTCAACGGGACACAAAACTGAATTGTACATTAAATTCATTGAAGTTAAATTCTGTCCATCATGCATATAAATCAATTTTAATTAGACAAAATTCAACGTATTTTTAAATTAAATGTTTGTTTTTTACTTTGATCTATAATCTTTACAGATTTTATTAATTTGGCAAGAAAATATGTTCGGTTTTTCACCATGTACTCAAATGATTGAAATCGTAATTACTTTTTGTCAAAACCAATATTTTTTTTTTTTTTTTTTTTTATTGAAATTCAGTAGGTCTCATGTCTCATTGATAGTTATTTGATGTAAAAACTTTTGTTTCTTATCCCACTTGGTAGACAGCAACATCTAAACCAAGTCCAAGAACCCGTGTGGTCTCATGTAATGAGGGAACGGTGGTGTCAGCTTCTGTTGTGATGGAGCACCCGTAGGTAGAAATCTGACTTGACTCCGTGACGCTGACTTTTTACGGAGTAGGGTTGTCAGCCTTACGCCCAACGCTCTACTGTCATATTAGAGCGGGACCTAGGGCTTAAAGTGAATTCCGAACCACTACAAGCATCCATGGCGCAGCCGGGAGTCGAACCTGAAACCCGTGGCACCGAGCGCCACACCACAAGTCACTCGGCCATCAGCCGCTAGATGTAGCAACTGAATCTCGATATGCATTTCAATATTTCATAAGAAACTAACTAATGATTCAAATTGGCTGAAACTTAAATGTAATGCTAATATTTTTATGGTGTGTTATGTCTAATCCTTAGTGTCCGGCATCAAGGGACGGACACCACGGCACCCGTAGGTAGAAGTCTGACTTGGCTCCGTGTCGCTGAAGAAGGACAGTGCCTTCCGGGAGGACTTTTAGGAGGGGGAACTACTCCATATTTGAATATCGTATAGGAGAAATACCGATAAACTCCCACCAGGTAGTTCTAACGAACGAAGCAAGTTGCTGAACATCACAAACGATATCGAGTCTCCTCGTTTTTTGAAGCAGTGTCTACAACAAAGTCGCCAGCGGATTGAACCTCAGTCCTAATGCTCACCAACGGCGGACGTTACTAGTGAGCTAATATTTTTTATATAAAGCTTTTTCATGTAAACCAAATACTTAAAATTATAATGTTTGAAAGGAGGACATTGTCTTTCGGAATTCTTTCAGAGCTTAGCTGCATCGCATTTGCTTGTTGTAAGGGAGAAAATCCAGAGAACTCCCACCAGGCAGCCTGTCTATTGATGTAAGACGATTTAAAACTCGTTATTACAATCGCAGTCGAATTTCCTCGTTTCTGAAAATGACTGCAATGGATGCCACCCGCGAATTGTAACAAAGCACTCCTGCATGCTACTAGCGCACACTACTGGGCCATGTGTAGAGCCTTCGTAGTATTTTTCAACCTAATTTCAAATCTAAGAAACACGACGACCGAGATTCAACTTTTATCGCATTCAAAACTTAAATATTACAACTTTAAGTATCTCATTTAGATGAAAATTTTTTATAAAAATATTGCTGTTTCTCATGAAAATATAACTAAGTATGACATTTCAAAATTTCACCCATTTCAGATCATAAGTTCGTTCCTTATGAAATACACCGAAATTCAATTTCTGCATCTAAAACGCAAGCATTTAAAATCCTGACACGACATTTTTAATTTAAATGGAGATATGTATATAAATAAATCTTAAGATATATGTTTTTAATTTGAAGACCTATGAGGTAATAATTTAAAAGATTGCAGTTAAGAAAAAAAATATATTAGATATCTTCAAAAAAGAATCAAATTTCATTCGGATACCAAAAGAATCTATTCTTAACTCGCTCATGGTGATTTTCAAAACTTGACAATCTAGCAAAGCTATGAGTATTATTAATAAAAAATTATACAAATGTTATTTTCTTAAATTACAAAGTACTATTGGCCACTCTTTCACTTCTCAGGTCATAGATGCTCAACATTTTATAATTCAATTAAAAAAACCGTAGGATATTAAAATTAATTAAATTTTATAGTATTTATTCTTTGAAATTTAAAAAGGATATGATGGTGAATGGATGAAATAATCTGCTATTATTAAGTAATAATCTGGCATTCACTCTTTTTTCACCAATAATTTCCCAAAATCCAAGTGATTTTGGGCATATGAAATTAAATCAATTATTTATTTATTGTAAAGAGGATTCAACAAACACTAATAAATTAAAATGAATGAAGAACACAAGATTATATTTCTTGTATAGTGCTGCCATCTAGTTACAGAACTCGCATTTATACACCAAATGACGAATTAGTATTTGATAGAAGATAATTAAAATTAAATCATATCCTTACAGATTAAAGTTATATAGTAAACTCAAGTAAAGAAATTTAATAAATACAAATTCATATTGGACGTTGAGAATAATTCTATACTACCATGAAGAATTTATGAATAGATTTGATTGAAATTTATATGCAAATTATAACAAGAATGTTAACTAACCAAAATAGTGGAACCCATCTTTCCAAAATTTTCGTGAAAATTGAGTTTAATAAATTAAAATGTTTTTATTCTCCTCTGCCAAGAGATTTGAAGGTGTAGTGGTTAGTGTTGCGAGTTCTAACCTTTGCTGTGTTACATATAATGTATTTTCTACTAGAGATAAAGTTTTACATATTAACGTTTTTTTTTATTATTTTATCTTATCTTATGATGAGCCTTTTTAAGCAATAACTTCTTAGGGTTGCCTAATTTTGTTTTTCATATGCAAATGTTTCTGCCAAAATATTAAAAAAAAAAGTTCATAAAAAATTAAAAATTCATAAAAAATATATTTTTTTCATATTAAATAACTGGTAATTTATTATGAAATCTTAAATAATTAATCTTCTTATTAAAGTATATTGCGCACATACAGTGATTTTGAGTACAGAAAAAGCTAAGAAACAATTCATGACTTCTCCTTGTAAGATCATAATAGCATGGAATGTAAATATATACCGGTCAGCAAATTATCAAGATTTCTTGTCTTGCTTATTATATTTTTATTATTTTAAAAGAGGGTAAAAAAAAAAGAGACACACAACGTCACCAATACGTTTTTTTATTTCACAATAGAATTAATTCTAAGATTTACTCATGGCAAGCAAATGTTTATTAACAAATGCTTCAGCAAAGTTAGAAGATATATATATTTATTTATATGTATATCATTCATACCAATAAATACAAATTTCGCTTCAGCAAATAAACCAGAAATTCTCTCAATACATAATGCATATTCCACAAGACAAATAGCAATTTTTATTTGCTGAAATAAAATATTTCTTTCATAGATATAATTCATTTAAGTGCCAAAAAAAATGTACTGGAATGATATTGTAGGTAGCACATGATAATTCTAATATTAAAAAAAAAAAATATTACCCATACTTGTTTACTACAGTATAAGTGCACTTTTGTGATATACTTAGTGCTAATGACATATAAAAAGTATAAGCATATATTTTCTCTCTCTCTCAGACAATTAAATATTAAGATATGTTAATGAGAAATAATTTAAATATTTTTTAAAACCTCTATATCTTATTAATATTTACATTAAATTACTTTAGATGTTCCCAGACCTGGACTAATCTAGGGCATAACAGGGTTTCCAATTGAGGTACCTCAATCAAAACTCAACAAGAAAGCCGGGTCAGGTATATATGTCTAAGATGGGCATGACAAATATTCATGTCAGACAGTCTCTCATTTGGGTTTAAGAAGGAAAATGTCCCCTTTAGGAGGATGTTCATTTCACATTGTAGTGTCCCAATGTGGATGTAGTATATCAGGATCCCAGTGGTGCATCCTGATATACTACAAAATAATGTGAAATCTACTGCAGTTCTGTTTCATTGACAAGTGATATATGCTACATAGTCTGAATTTGAAAATAACAATAATTTTAGAAAATCTCCAAATTATGAAAAAAAGTTAAAAATAAATTAGAATCGAGCATTAGTTAAAAAGCATTTAACTTTTACACCTTTTTAGTAGAATGCAAAATAATATAACTAAAACTCATATGAACAGATTTATACTTTTTTTCTTATAATGCTACCAACAACTCTAGACACACACACAGAAAAAAAAAAGTTACAATTGAAATATTATGAATCAAAACATTCCAGTACATCCTAATATATTTACAGATGCTACAATGCAAAAATATCCAACATTTAGCATACAACATGTGTAATTCGATATAAATCTAGAATAATCCCTTATTTCTTAAATAAAAATTGCTCTCAGAAGCAATTTCTAACAATGTCTTGTGAAACCTTCATTTTTACCTTCTAGTGCTCTATCACAAAGAAATTAACAAGCCATTCACAAAAATATTTCAATGTTTTTTCAACTAATAAAAGCACAACATACCGCACAACAATTTGAATACCTGAAAATATCTTTTTCTTTACACAATTAACATCATGAATTGCACTTATATATAAATTTGACAACAAAGATTGTACTTGAAATTCAAAAGTCTTCTAGATTCTAGAAGATATCTTGCATGGAAACGAACAAATTAAATAGAGACCAGCTCTTTGTTATGAATTATCTAAAGGACACTTAACAAAACAAATACAACATCAAAACATTTAAGGTCTTCATTTATTTCTCTCTCTCTTTTTTTCAATTTTTATTTTCCTTATTTTTAAAGAATATAAGTAACAGTAACAATGAAATATTTTTTTTTAAAATTTTTATTTTTAATAAAATTCAATGAAAATTATATAAACATTAACAATTTTTTAAAATGAATTTTGCAATGCTGAATCAATTAAATATCCCTCTATTCCAATCAATTCATTGTATTATTCTTGAAAACTGATTATTTCTCCTACTTTTCGAAACATTACAAACATTCAGTGTAAAGTAATGTCATAAATAATTGGTTTAAGTTTTCAGCATATCTTTAATACAGAAATATAATCTTCTTATCTGTATCCATATGGTTAAAAAAATGTTACATCAAAAGCTACAAAAATAAATTAATAAGAATCACAATCAAAAGGCACTATGACCATAATAATAGCGAAATTTTTAATGAATCTAACAATACTTCAAAGTCCTTTTAGTTTAAGTAATTTTAATCTTTAGCAACTTATAAATTATTAAGAATTTAAAAAAAAAAATCAGCTTTTAATAAATATAGAAAAAGGTTTTTTCCCCTCTCTCCTGGCAATAAATCATTCTGTTTATCGAAATTTAAAGAAAATGACCTTCCGTGAACTATTTGAAATCATTTTTTTATATTAATGAATATTTTTAATTCCTCATGACCTTTATTGCCATTAATCAGTTTAAAAAGAACTTAAATTTTAATTTCTGAAAACTTTAAAAAATTATATTTAATAGTCTAGCATGTAATTAAACTATAAAAACTATCATTTTAATTGCTAGATAATCTCAATTAAAGCAGTGAAAAGGAAAAATAGTTACATAATTTTGCTCATAAAAAGATTGATTTAAATATTAGACATTAAATGCTAAATATATATATAATGAATAATGAAAAATAGACATCTCATCTCTTAACAAAATGAAATAATGAAGTTACAAGGACAGAAACTGATAACAAATATTGCAAAAAGATTTTTAAAAGAAAATACAAATTATTCACAGTAAATTCAAAAAATTAATTTCATAAATAATAAATGAAATGAAATCATACACGTTGCATTTATTATTAACAATTTTAACTAAATTGATAATATAAAAAATAGCATAAATTATGCTTTCATCATATACTTTTTTTTTAAATTAAGATATTTTATGTAATGTTATCAAATATATTCAATATTAGTAGTTGTAGTCATTTCTTTGAATAGAATAAAGATTAGCTAATAAATAATCACAATTCAGACAAAATTAAAAGAAAGTTAACAGGAACAAATAAAATAAGCCTAATATCATGGCTAATTAACAACCTTGTGAAAGTACTTGAATCGAGTACTTTTCAACAATTATTTGTACTATAGATATATATTTATACACACTAATTTTTAGTAATTAAATAGAGTCAATTTTCTGTACAATTTCAATGAAAATCATATTTTAAACCCTTTTAAAACTGTTTTCACTCATTCAACTAACAAATTTTAATAAATCTAAATATTTATGTACACACCCAATTATAATTTTTTAAATTTATTTAATTGCATCTTTTACATTTTAATAGTGAATCTTATTAATAATATGAAATAGTGAAAGCAATGAAAACCCTTTTGTAAAAACATATGTTAACATCAAAACAACTATGAATAATACATTCACTGCATGTTAATAAAGAGCAATTTACCATTAAAAAAATACTGACTGATATGAAGTTTGAATTCTAACAAGAAACAAATAAGTACAAAAAAAGGTGTGAATAAAATGTTAAACGCTAGACAGAATTATATCTTTAAAAATATTTATTTAGATGAACTAGCATGTTTAAGTAGTAGTTGAATATTATATATACAACTAATAAAATTTTCAAAATATAAAAATTTGCAGTTTAAAAACAGATACTATAGAACAATTGCCAGTTGCAATTGCTTTTTATGCATATTTTACTGTTAAAGAGATGTAAAATTTTGTTGAGAACTTTTTCATAAAAAAATTGAATATTTCTAAAGACTATTATTTTAATATGCAGTTTATTATGGTCCCTTGAAGCATATATATATTAAGTGCAGTAGTAAAAATATTCATGCTAAAAATGTTTCAATCTACATGTGCCAGGCAATTGTTTGCATGAAATTTCATTCAAAGCTCTACTACAGAGATGAAGATTAAGCTTTATTTTAAAGATGAGTGTAATGAATATTCATTTCTTCTATAATTTTCATACATGAAGATTAAAGAAATTTAGAGCTTTTTCAGAAATAACAAATGCATTTTTTTATTAAAAAAAATTCAATAATTGTTCAGTAATTTAAGATCTAATTATTTCATAAACATATACAATAAAATGAAAAATTTTTAACACATTGAATTTGTATCTTTCTTTATACTACAAAAATTTGACATCAATTTAGAAAACTTCTTGTTTTTATTTATAACTTGAATTAAAAAGCAAAATATGAGATCATCTAAACATATTGGTTGATGATTTATTAGACACATATATTAAAATATAACCTCTCATAAAATAACTCTTTTTTTAATTTCTCTAATATTTTCATGATTTTTCTAGAATAAGTATTATAAATTTAAGAAGAAAGATTATATTTCTTAATATTTCTAAGACACTACAGTATTTAAAATAGAATTTTGTGCTTTTGAAGGAGATGGAAGTTTATTCTGTAGCATTGTGTATGTGCTAAAATTAATAAAGAATTTATAAAGTGTAAGAAAATTATCATAAAGTAAAATAAATGTGATCAAGAAATACTCCCTGGCAATGTTAGCTTTTTTTAAAGAATGTATGGTGCAAGAGTCAATACTCTTAAAAATTGTGTTTTTATACTTTCTACAAGTCTAAATGATTTCTCACAGTTTAAGGAACTCATAAAAGGAATGATTCATGATACCTGTATCATGCTATGGCGATAATTACAATGAGAAGATGATATTTTGAACCTTCTGATGTGCTTGCAGACAGATGCAGGACATCGGGACAAGATTCGTGAGATGAATTAGTGTTGAGAGAATAGTCCATATAATCGATGCTACTGCAGCTGTAACGATTCCGGCACTTGTCTTTTGCAGGTTTGGAGTTTCTTAGCTTGACCCCATGAGTCGAGGTCCAGTTTTCTGTGTCGTCTGAAGATGATTCAGAACTCAGCATTCCTGGACAAGATTGTGCCCTATATAACAAATGGGCTCTACCTAAGTCTTCAGTATTTGCTGCAGAATGTAAGCTGCTCTGTCCCAGACCGGAGTATTTTGAACCATCTTCATATTTCATGTTGTACTTTTTGTCTACAATATAGTGGGAATAATATAAATCAGATTAATAATTTAAATATAGTTTGATTGCACATTTTTTATGTATTTATTATGATATTTTGTTTAAGTTATGCTATAACAGGCTAAATATTTGAATGCAGTGTCAACAAAGATGAAAGCTATTTTTAAGTAAAAAAAAATTATTAAGAAATTTTATACAATATTTAACAAATTATTTTAAATAAAAGATAAGTCAGAAGTAATTTTTTTATTTCACTGATGAATGAAAAAAAAAACATTTTTGAATAAAAAACAACAACAAAAAATCTTTGAATTTCACAGAAAAGCTAAAAAATTACATACATAAATGCAATATAGTAAATGCTTCTTATTCCAGAAAATTTAAGGCGTAAAAATGCGTAACTAATAAATAAAAAAAATTTAATGAATATTTTTAATATTTTCTGATCTTTGTTAACAATGACACATTAAATGGATCAACAATTGAATAATGAACAGAAATTGATAGATATTTTGTTATTGTAGAAATTGATAGATAGAATAGATATAGATATTATAGGAATTGATAGTTAGAAGTTTAGATAGGGGCAGTCTTAAAATTGCATTAGAGACATAGAGCAACTTTTTATGAAAGGGTTTTTAAGGTAAATTTAAATATATATTTATATTACTATATTAGACATTATGTCTCAATAAAATGACATACAAAATACATTATCTTTAAGAATAACATTCAAAATAAAGAATGATTTTTTTTTTTTTTTTTTAAAGAATAAAACAATGCCTTAAAAGTAACAATTCTATTAGAATAAAAAATATATATATACTGAAAACAAACTACTTGTCTTCTTTTTAATTTCATAAATATATTTTATCAATAAAATAATTAAAATAATTTCAATATATGATTACAGGAAGTTCATTTAGATCAAGGTCAGCCAGTTAAAGAGGCCTTTGTCACAGGCCCTGATGGTTAAGTAAAAAAATTAAGAAAATAGTAGTTTAAAGTTTTGTTTTGGGGTGAATGATTACAATAACACACAATGTTATTGCAAAATCCAATTGCAATAATTTAATAACCATATATGTTTATTAAGTCATTTTGTGTTTAACTATTTAAAAAATGAACTTCAAAAATATGGAATGAATACATTGAAAGGAAAGTGAGCATACATCTCAAAGCACAAAGTCAAGTTGAAAGGAAAAAATTTTAAATGTCTAATTTAATGGCTATCATTTTCAAAACCCTATATATATATCTTTCTTCTTATCACAGAAAAAAAAAGATGACATTTAGAAGCAAAAAAAAAAAATATATTCCTAATGTTTTAAATTCAGGGGGAAAAAAGACATCACTAGATCGAAGGTTTGTTCATAATTATTGAATAAATATTATGATGCAAATAATTTTAAAAATAAACAATACTAAAATTGATAAATATAAAATTTGTTCAGCAATAATAAAGTATAATATATTAAATAATAATATTAGAAATTTATTACAAAATGAAATACTAACCATGACGCTCACTAGGAACAGTTTGAGAATAATCCCTTGGCCCTTCACGCTTCATAGAACAAGGATCATACTTTGGATATAATGATAATGAATCGTCAAAACCCAGTATCTTGTTCCTTTGCATTTCCTCATCTCCTGATGGCACAGAAGCACATTCGTCATCCATTAATATATCAGTTTCACGTTCACAAGAGCTGGTGAAATCATTCCAACTATCTGCATAATCAGATCCTTCACTGCCTATTCCAGAAGTGCTCACGGAATCTGAACGATTATAAGGTTTAGAATCAAACTCAAATGACTTTAAATCTGTTGGAGTTGTGAAGTCTGGATAGTTAACATTATGCATTGTCTCCATTTTGCAATCTGGGACACTGATCTCTGTACACAATGTCTCCAATTTTTTGTCCACTCTTTTCCCACTGGAAAAGTTCATGGTAACAGTTTTAGTGGGGGAAATCAGACAGTTGGCAGTTTTAGAAACACATTTCAGATTCTTGTCATCTTTCAAGATTTGTGTTGTTTTGTAGGAGGTTTGACAAGGGGTGAAATTGAGTTCTTTTAAACTGGAAACAGGCAGACATTTAATATTTAAAGCAGGAGCTGGTTTTTGTGGAATGCAATAAGCTTCTATTCTTGCAGTGATACAAGGATCAAAAATTGCAAAATTTTGACTTGACACTTCATTTTTAACAGAAGTGCCCCTAAAACTTTTTACTTCAGTGTAATTAGAGTATTTAACATAATGACTATTGGTAGCAGTTTTTTGAGAAAATTGATCAGAGTTTTTGCTTTCTTCTGAAACATAGGAGGTGTTACATTTCATTTCATTTATTGGACTAGAAGTGTTAAATAATGGCGTTGAAGTGGACTCTGATTTTGATGCTAAAACACATTCTCTCTGTAATTGCTTTTCATATTCCAACAGCTGCCCCAAGAAATTGAAGTTGGGAGATATTGTCACTCTCTTCGCTTTTACATACCTGTAAGAATACATAATGAAGTAAAAAAAAAAATTTAATTGAAAAAAAATTCAGTTATTGCAGCTACACTGTATATAATTTAAATATAAAAATAGTTAATAATACATAAAAATAATTTTGAAAATTTTTTGCAATTCAATTTAAAAAAATATATATACATATTTAAATTACTTAATAAATTTACAATTTATTAGTAAAATAACATTAATCATATCAAATTTTTTAATGTGCTTTAATTTTTAACATATTTAGCTACTATCCACTTTCTATGTCATTTTTTAAAAATATTAATAGTTAAAAGAGTATTTAGGTAAAAGTATTAAAGATGCTAACCCCAAAATTTTATGTTATTACAAAATTTTTAACTTTAACATGAAACAACCATAGAAAAAATGTTTCTATTAATAAAAAGTAATATCGATTAAGGTTAATAAGCATAAACTTGAATAGTTAAATATAAATAATAATTTTGGATAATAAATTAATAATTAAGCATTAATACACAACAATTTAAAAATCACAAAAATAATTTTTGACAATACATGCCACTAAAATAGAATAATGAATAATTCCTTTAAAGAATTATGGAAAATTCCTTTGCATTATCGTTGAAATGTTAATATTTGATTACTTTAATACATATGTCAGCACAGTGATTTTGTATCAGCTGTTGTGATTTTGCTTTGAGTATATTATTATTAAGTACATTGTTCAATGGACTATAATGCATCTTTTGAGCAGGGATGCAAAGATCACAGTTCACCCCACTATGTCATTTTAATTTTTAAAATGCGTAAGATATATAATTTAAATAAAAAAACTCAATATTTTCTAAAAAGATTTTTATGTTTTCTAATTTACTACAAATTATCATTGTCAATAATATTAGGACTGGATATTGGAGTTTTTTACAATGCACTTTATGCTTATTTGATTATATTTTTTAATTAAATGAAAAAATAGAAAACATTAATCATTAGAGTAGTGTATCTAATGATAATATTTTTAAAAATTATATTCAACATTAATCAATAATTAATTTAAAATTAGAATTTGACAATTAAATTTAAATAAAAAATTAACTACCTATAGGCTTCGTCTGAAGTCATTTTTAAAGTCCTCATAACATATGCTATAGCTACAGTAGCAGATCTTGATATTCCTGCTAGGCAATGAACAAGAACACATCCACTGGATTCTTTTACTTTATCTGAAACAATGTTCAATTAAGATTAACTATTATTATTAATAATAATAATTACTTCAGAGCAAGTCATGTAAGATATTCACATACTAGAAATATAATTATGACAAATTTAAATGCCTTATTGGTAAGTTTAAAATGATGCAATGAATAAATGAAACCTCTCACCTAGAAGAGTGTTTAGTCTTTTTGTTTTTTTAAAGTTATTTTTAAGTTTTTAAATGTAAGTAAATAAGAAAATAAAACATTAAAAATCATAATAAAAATCAAAAACTTACATAATAATACAGAGAAGTTCAGATTATTTTATTCTATAATGCAAGAATGTGAAAAAAATTCCAGCATTAAAACATCTTTAATAACAAATATATAGAATTTCTGATTAAATCTACTAATACAATTTTAGTAACCCAATCTACTCAATACACATTAATTATTACATATAATGGTATTTAATAATCAATTTTCAATTTAAAAATTCTTGAAAAAAATTTATGCCATACAACTAGAAAAATTGATGCAATAGTATTAAGAATAGTAGTTACTGAGAATTTATAAAATTAACAAAAATATATAATTATGTAATGAATGAATGATTGTGAAAACAATTAAAGTAATATTTAATTTTTAAACACATAATTACATGTAAGATCTAGAATATATTTGATGGATTACTCTCATTTTTCCTGTATTTGTAAAATGATTGATTTGTTGCTTTATTATCACAAAATTGTGAATTGATTTAAGACACAGAATCAAATCTTATAAAATGGTATTTGTTCCTTTTCAGTCCCAAATAAATGTATTAACATAACTGAGTTTAATATATTTTTGTTAATCAAATAAAAATTTACATTAAATGTCGAAATAAATAATTTAGCAAAAAAATAATTACCAAGAAACTGAAAGGCTTTAGAAAAGTGAGGTAGTAGCTTTTCACAATAGTTATCAATCACAGGTATCCTCATAAAATGAGAGTCTTGAATAAAATCAGGTTTAGGGCAACTTGTGCTGACGTTTAGTTGGTAGGTTATATTGTAATGCTGGAAACAAAAAGATAAAATTACAAATTATTAGCATAAGCAAAATATCTTTACTTTGAATAACATGGATTTATAATGTTTATAGCAAATTAAATTTTTTTAAACTATTACACAATAATTTGAAAGGCGAATAGTATGAACAAATTCAAAATTCAAATACAGTATCCTTTTTTTAATATGGCATATTCTATAATCAAACATTGACAGAGGCTTCACTTTTATAAGGATTCGGGCAATTGTTGATTTTGACCACCAGATGGCAATAAAATGCTGCTTGCATTTTTATTAAATATGTATACATTAAAATTGTAAAAGTTTAGCGTACCCATATGTATCAAACACATTAAATATGCATATGTGGTAATTACTTAAATTTTTATATAGAGGGCTTTATCTTTGTTATCCCTCTTAAAACTATATTAAAGCTCAATATTGTTTTGGTTGGTTGCTCTATGGTCATTTTGCATACACTTTAGGCTAATTAGACCACGACCTATAGTTTAACAGGGATTCTGAACCACTAACAAACATCCATGCCACTGCCAGGATTCGAACTTGAAGCCTGTGGTACTGAAGGCCAGAGAGCTAGCCAATTGGCCATCAAGCCAATTAATTCAAGAGGACTTACTGTACTATTAAAAAAAATATATTGCGATTTGCTAATAACAAAATCAAATAATATTCAATGATAAAGCAAAATTCAAAAACAAAGCAGAACAAGTTAATAAAATTTTGTTAACAAATAAATTACTTATATTACCTGCAGCACATCCTTGCTCAGAGCATCATGCTGTGAGCCAAGATAGAGGAAAGGCAAAATTCTGGTTGGCCCATGATTTGAAATGGGTAGACATGGCTGAGATAAAGAAGTTAAAGGTGCATATTTTGTTCGTTCATCTTCACATAAATCAGGATATGCAGCTTGAAACTCAAGGAAACCACCTGGATTTTGATAGGAACAATTATTTAAATTAAATTATGTTAAAAGAAAATTACTTTTGAATAGCAAAATCTATAGAAAAAAAATAACGATTTTAATCTTGGCCAGTTTTTAAAGCACTTATTCAATATTAATATATATATATATATATATATATATATGAGTCTATTAGTATAGGAATTTTATTGCTATCATAGTACAATTACATAAAAATGACTGTATAAATTTAAATAATATTTAGAAATAATAACTTATGATATAAACTTATGAATAGTAAAATTTTCAATAATTAGAATAACAAAAAATAAACTGATACATCTAATCCTGTTTAATCATTTGTTTAAATTTTAATATAATTTTTAAAACTAAATAGTTTCAATTTAAGAAAGTAAAATAAAGAAATTTAAACATAAATGCTGTTCTTTTTTAAAATTTATAACTTTTATGCAAGAAACTTGCATCATACATTTTGGTGACATAAAATAAAGTATGTTTTTTTATTTAAAAGCCCTTTTGTATTAAATGTAAAAAGAAAAAATTGAATTAAAATAGTGACAAATGTGTGTACATATTTCTGCGGTAGTACTTAGTAAGATTTAATTTTTTTTTTAAAGTTATGATTACTCATTGAATAAAACGTTTTTATTTGAAAAATAAAATATATATTTTACTCAAGGGTGCTCAAACAAGATTATTAAATGAATTAATTCAAAGGATTTAAAAAAACTATTATTTATTTCATAAATGAAAAGAAATATTTTAAGTAAATTTAGTAATTTCTTATTTTAATAAAACTTTAAAACATCTATAACTTATAGATGAATAGATAGAAAAAATATTATAATATTTTTAAATCATGTTAGATATCAATAAAAGAATATATTACTATTTTGATGAAAAGAATTATTGTTAAATATTTATAGAAGTGTTTACTGAAATGGGTTCAAAAAAAAACTATCTTTTGCTTTTTTTTTTTTTTTTTTTTTTTTTTTTTAATTAAACCAACAAATCTAAACGTAATTCAACAATACTTTCCTTCCATGACAAATGCTCAAATACTATAATCTAAAAGTAAATTATATAACGATACATTTTGAAACAATAACATCAAAATATCACAAAAACATAAAAGCATTTATTAAAAAAAATACCTTTTAAAATGTTGACACTATTATATACAGGCAGTAATTTTTGAAGGAATACAGCCATGAAGCTGTCTGGCGGTAAACATTTTGCATCTCGAGTATTTGTGTCATACACAATTATATCAATACTCCTATCAACATCCCAATGACAATTTTGGGCTAAGAAATCTTCAATGCATAGCTACAAGAGAAAACAAAAATTTAAAATAAATAATACTATACAAGTTATGAATAATTTGCTCATAGAAAAGTTACCTTAGTGTGAGTGATAATGTAAACATATTGAATTAAAATAATTTTATTTTTTATTTTAAATCTTTAAAATAAAAAATAAAATTATTTTAATTCAATGATATATCTATCTTTTTAATCTATAATTTATTTAATGTTAAAGCAAATTTAATTAGTACATGTCCTTTTAACATAAAATCTTTCAAACAAACATTTTAATTTACTAAATTAATGAATTATAATTCATTAATTTAGTAAAGTTTCAAGGCTTAAAAGATTGGAATTTAAGTCCCCTACACTCCATTACATAGATTGTCATTACACAATAATATATTCAATTACAAAAAAAAATCTATTCCAATTAAATGTAATATAAATAAATGCAATATAAAAAAAAAAAAAATATTTTTAATTTAACATATTTTCCTTTGATAAAATTCAATAAAAAAATTTTCATATTTATTGCTATTTTTTTTTTAACTTTGTACAAATAAGAAAAAATAATTTAAAGAACATACATAACAATCATTTTGATTTCACATCCAACATTAACAATTCCTAATTTTTAGTTAACCCAGGTAGAAAAAAAAAAACCATATATATTTAAATAGCAAAACAACAACAACATCTAGGGAAAAAAATTTTAAACTTTTATTTCTTTTAATTAACTGAAATTTTTTTTAATCTATCATTATTTTAAAGCTTAAGTAATGTTTCTTTTCTTTTAAAACTTAAAATTTATTAAACTTAACATTAGAAGTAAATGAAGGTTACTTTTTCTTGTTGTAATCTTCTTTTCATAAGTTTTGCACATCCAACATTGATGGCATTAATAACGTGTGAGGCATTGTACTCCAAAAAGGAACGACTATCGAGTATTAAGGCCTGTTGAAAAAGAAATACATTAAAATGAAATGTAAATATATATAGTATTTATAAATCTCTTTTCATAAAAATTACATAAATACTAACATTGCTTGAATGCAGGATATTTTTAACAACACTATGGAACCTCAGACAATTCAATGCAAAGATGATTTTGTATTTACTTATAATCTTTTAACATGATCCTAACTAAATGCATGTTAATGTAGATGCAGCATACCAATGAAAATTTAGGTCATGTTCCCCATAGAGTGTCATACGTCACAGTGGTACGATATACAATGGTACAGTGAACACTCTTCAATCCGGTAATCGATGGATGGGCACTTTATAATCCATCACCAATCGAACCATTAGCTTTTGATTTTTTTTGTGTTTTTTTGTTGATCTTGACAACTAAGTCGTGACACAGCGCTGTTCGTATTTTCGTCCAGTATTTATTGTACAGGTTTCATTTCAGTACAGCATAGAACTCATAAATTTGTGTTCTTCCATAACGAATTTTTGAAGAAATCCTAATCAGGGAAGAAAAGTGATATCAGGTACTTTTTTCAAACAGTAAAGCAGGTTGGTGTGCATTTTTTCTTGACATACAGTAGCTTTCCACAACTTGTTTTAATTGTCATAGTGCGGATTTTTTTTGTCGCGTTTTTTTTTTTTTATCAATACAGAAGTATTCAATTAAATGTTCAATGTATGAATTTTGATTTTATAGTTGCTAAAATGTCGAAATATTTAGTAGGACATTTATATTACCTACACATGTTCAGAATGTGGGTAAACACATTAAATATGCACATGTTTAATTGTTTAAAATTTAATCTAGAGTGATTATCTTTGGTATTCCAGTTAAAATTATATAGACTCTCGATAATCCGAAAATTCGCTAATGTGGTAGGGAAGTAGTCCTGAAAGTGTTGGATTAAGGATGGTTTTTTTCATTCAAAAGTGGATGTATACAGAGGTACAAGTCCAACTTATATATACGTCCTGTTTGGACGCGAAACATTGTTTGGTATATGACGACTTGCATGTGTTAAAATCTCTGCCAAACAGATATATCAAAATCTTTGTAGAGGAATCCCATCTCAACAATGTCCAAACAAGACATTGCCTGGAACGTCCTGGCATTTCCAAAATACCTTGAGGCTAAGGTAAAAGGACAGATTTGGACAGATTTTTATACATGTTAAATCTGGTTATCCTCAACCTAGTTAAGTCGGGAAAGGAGAAAATTAAAGATTTTAATTTTAATTTACGTATGAGTTTCATCTAACTTCTTTTGTATCCATGCATTTTAGTATTTCGCAACGTTTAGTTTGTTTTATACAGCCCCATCATAGTATAATATGCCAATAACAACATGATTTTTAATGAGAACGGATTAACGGTTTTCTCTTCAATTTTTACAGTAAAAATTTTTGTTAAAAGCTCAAGGATCTGGAACGGATTTTGGTAACATTGTAGGTACCATAATCAGATCCAGGAATTATTATTATAAATAAGCAAAACATATTTAAAAAATTGAAAATGTTAAAAAACTGAATATATTAGTAATAAATATACACATAAATCATATTAAAATTACTTACATTATCAATCCGATTTCTAACAATAGAGGCAAGCTGGTGAACATCAACTGAACAAACCATTAAGCTATGTGCCATAGCAATTGAATAGGTCAACAATTTCTGATTTACAAATCCATTTTATAAAAAATACTCAGTCACATCTGGAATGAAGAAACAAAGAATTATTAATTTTAGATGCAAAGTATATTTTCAAAAATAACTTTGTATATGCAAAAAGGAATAATTACAAAAGCTCATATTCATCTGAACTTAATTAATCACTTTACGCACATCTAATATTAATTTCTAAAGGAAATAAAACATATATACTGTAAGCTACATGCTATATGGGATAAATAAATAAAAGAATAAAGCATGTTAAAATAATAGAATAAAGAAAATATGTTGTTGTTTTTTAATAATACACGGAAATTTGATAAGGAACACTTATTTAATTTTCAATCTGCTTCCCAATTTCCTCACAAAATATTTTTAATGCAAAAGAGTATTTTGTATTTTTAATCAATTTATACAAGCGTTAATATTATCCACTATTGGTAGTTATACTGAACAGTGATTCGTAAATTTTTTCTTGTTGCTGACAACTTTATCTTATTCGTTACTGATACGAGCAGAGATACGAGATATTCATACTGATCTCATTCGTTACAAGAGATTATGGGTTTGGTTTGTCGCTGCACGGTCATTTTGTGCACGCTTTAGGCTAATTAGACCGGGATCTACTGTTTAAGGTGGATTTCGAACCACTCACAAACATCCATGCCACCGCCAGGATTCGAATGTGAAGCGTGTGGTAACAAAAGCCAGAGCGCTAGCTAACTGGCCATCAGGCCGCAAGATTCTGCGTTATTCAGGAATCATAACGGAAGCTTATAGCACTAAGGTCGGTCCCTAATAAATAGCAGACATTAAAAGAAAAGACAAAATGAAACAATATGTATGATATTCAGCAGCCAATGACTTTATCAAAGTACAAAAATGCTAAATCTTATTACTGTATTTGATCAATTCTTTTTAAAATATATAATAACAATCGTAAAAAAAACATCACACAGTATGAAAAGAGAAATTGCAGACACAAATCAACTGAAAATACAGTCAAAAAGAGCTTAAAAAATCGAAGAGAAGTTTTTGAATTTATAGTTACAACACAATATTAAAATATCCACAGAATATTTAAAATATTACAATACAAATAAATATTTTACTGATTACTTTTCCTAAAAACAAAATATGTATGCATTTAATTTAATTTAACTTTAATCTCTAAATTTACCTGAGATCCAAAAAACGATGCATTTTGCGCTGAAGAAAACCTGACCAAGAACATCCAACAGACATTTCACTCGATAAAACCCTATCACTTACTATATAACGCTCAAAACACTCGCATTACTTCATGCACAATCACCCTCCCTTACGCACTGAACTGAACGGTTTTATTTGCTCGGTTCCAGTAATCAATGAAACCCGGCATTCTTAGTTCGATGGAATGCTTCAGCAAACAAGAGCATCCTCTCAGAAAACGGGGCATTCCGAACTGTAAATACGAATCATCCTTCGCGCCGAACATTCATTCCCAATGGGAAAGGAATGGGAGACGTCATCGCCATGGCAGACGTCAAATAAGATATAAGAAGAGATGAGAAAAATTGTCTGTTGACACTTAAACGGTTCTGTGGCGTGACGCAAGTCGCCAAGTACCAGTTCAAACCAGAGGCTTACACAAGACCAGCTTTATTCTGGAGCACATGGAGTAATAGACGACAAGGATTAAAAGTGATCTCTCCCCAATTCCGTGAATACTCTCTGCCGACTGTTTATTTTTAAGAATTGGAAGTCTGGTAAACAGTCATCTGCAACTGCTGCTCTCAGAAACTGATAAGGTCACTTGATGGAAGGATGTACTAATACTGGTATTTATGCACTAAGGCATACGATAAATGATTTAATTTTATAGTTTATATAAAATACCATACATTTAAAAGATAAATTGGATAGCTACTGAATAATAATTACGATATTTTAATCTGACATAGACTGCAACCGACGGCATACGGATGGATAAATGATTTAATTTTATAGTTTATATAAAATACCATACATTTAAAAGATAAATTGGATAGCTACTGAATAATAATTACGATATTTTAATCTGACATAGATGTCTGCAACCGACGTTCAGAAACTGATAAGGTGACTTGGCGGATGGATGTACTAATGCATATGATAAATGATTTAATTTTATAGTTTATATAAAATACCATACATTTAAAAGATAAATTGGATAGCTACTGAATAATAATTACGATATTTTAATCTGCAACCGACGTTCAGAAACTGATAAGGTGACTTGGCGGATGGATGTACTAATGCATATGATAAATGATTTAATTTTATAGTTTAAATAAAATTACATTTAAAAGATAAATTGGATAGCTACTGAATAATAATTACGATATTTTAATCTGACATAGACTGCAACCGACGTTGGATAAGGTGACTTGGCGGATGGATGTACTAATGCATATGATAAATGATTTAATTTTATAGTTTATATAAAATACCATACATTTAAAAGATAAATTGGATAGCTACTGAATTAATAATTACGATATTTTAATCTGACATAGATGTCTGCAACCGACAAGGTGACTTGGCGGATGGATGTACTAATGCATATGATAAATGATTTAATTTTAAATCACTCTAAATGTTTATATAAAATACTATACGTTTTTAAAAAATTGGATAGCTGCTAATAATAATCAGGATATTTTGATCTTACACAGAAGATCTGCAATCGCTGTTCAGA
This sequence comes from Caerostris darwini, assembly GCA_021605075.1. Lineage (NCBI taxonomy): Eukaryota > Metazoa > Arthropoda > Arachnida > Araneae > Araneidae > Caerostris > Caerostris darwini. Next base: position 173,816 of record BPLQ01004589.1, read on the forward strand.
AACTGAAAAGGTGACTTGATGGAAGAATGTACTAATACTGGTATTTATGCACTAAGGCATATGATTTAATTTAAAATCACTCTATTTTATATAAAATACCATACATTTTAAAGAAAAATTGGATAGATGCTAAATAATAATCATGATATTTAAATCTCACATAGAAGATCTGCAAAACTGTTCCAACAAAACACCCAAACAACATTGAAATTTGGAATGATTTCAAATGATGAAAACTGGAAAGAAAATTGATCTTAAAAAAAATTGTGTTTCTTCTAATTCTTTCACAAATTATGACATTCAAACGATAATCTAATTTGTTTCACTTGATAACCAGTGTTATTATATTTTACACATTAACAATTTGGCGATTTTTCGCCAATTCCATACAATTTTATAAAGTTAATTCAACTGTACAAAAATCTAAATCACCCATTTCATAAGAGAATAGCCCGCAAGAAAAAGATTATTTCATACTTTACTCGCTATCTTAACTTACTTTGAATATAAATCACATGCTTTATCAATCGAAATAATCATTTCATACAAACATCTGTCAGTCATTAAAAAAAAATCAAACAATGTATACGTTATGTTTGGAAGTTATTCTAAACTTTCAGATACATAAACGACTACATTAATGTTTTAATGATTGAATAAAAGTTAGTGTTATTTTAGAGGTTTTGTTTACAGTTTAGTTGTCTAATTTTACAGTTCAGGAGATTTTCCCCTTTCACCTTTCAAAAGCTTTGAAATGGGCAATCTCCCACACATTACAACTGCCTAATTTTTTTCATATTAATGTATTAAATACAATAAGATTTCATTTTAAATATCTATAAAACACTCATTTATGTAAAATTGTTTCTAAGCATTTTTCTTTACCAAGAGACAAAGTAACTAATTAAGTAAATTTTCTTACAGGTGTATTTTTAATTTTTCTCCGTTAAAGAAAGACTTTTTGATAACATCGAAAAGTTATTTCATATATATATATATATATATATATATATATAATAACTTTAATAAATTTTTAAATAAGAAAGATTAATGGCTAAATTGTTAAACGTTTGTCATTTAATCATATTGTATATATATAAATGTTTAACAATTTAGCCATTAATCTTTCTTATTTAAAAATTTTGAGCAGCACAATTAGAATTTTTCAGTATAAATTTATCTCACGATTTCCGAAACATTAAGAGAAATTATTTTTTTTAAATAATAAAAGATGCGTATAATATTATATACATATACGTAATATTATGTATATTGCACGTAATAACGTAAATACGTAACATAACGTATACGTATAATACACGAGATAATTTTAAAAAATGATACGAAAATAGTAAGAAATATTCATTTTTTTATTAATCTTACATTAGGATAAAAATAAATCTGTTTTTCAAATACGTACATTATTTCAAACTCAAAAAAGAATGAAAATAACACGCGATAAATTTTCGTGGAAACATAATCCCGTTACTATTTTTTTTTTTTTTTATCGAGAGAAAAAAGACAAATAAATAATCCCGTTTCGAAACGAAGAAAAATTCTGAGAGAGTGCTGAGCCTTCCAAAAACGAGCAAGAGCAACGAAAAAAGGGTTAAAAACATCACGCAACAGCGGCAAGTTCTAAAAATGTCTGGTCCATTAAAAACGTTCTGATGACTCATCCCAACTTGAAGGAGTTCCCTTAAAAATGTTGAGAGGGACGTCCTTCGAAAAATCAGGACGCTGGATAAGCATTTAATTTCTTTCTTTTTCTTTTTCTCCCCCTTCAACGGGTATTTGAGATGAAGAACATCAACACATCAAGCAAAAGCATCTGCTTGTACATCATCTTCTGCAATGACGTCAGTAGTGAGACGTACGGAATGAAAATCTTGAAGCCAAGGATTAATTTGATTGCAAGATTTCGAGAAAAGAAGCCGTGCATTTTTCTGTAAAAAGTAAATGTGGGCGTTCTTCTGTTCTTTTTTTAATTTCCTCTTGAGTAAAAAAAGGGACAGTTTATTGTGGGAAACGAGTAAAGGATTTAAAAGTGCTTCTCTGATTCATTCTGTTTTCAGGAACTAGAAACACTCACTTGTTTGCTTCACACTTTTGTAGGGAAAAAACAGCACGTGTCACACGTTGTTTCAAAAACACGGATGGAAATAAATACTATTAAATTGATTCGACAAATTATTTACTTATTTGGAAAAAAACTCTTAGGTTGATTAAAAAAAAAAATTTTTTTTTAATTATGATATGCGAACATATTGTTTTGGTATGAAGGGTTGGGTAGGTTTGTCGCTCTACGGTCATTCTGTGCACACTTTGGGCTAATTAGACCGGGACCTACAGTTTAATATGGATTTCGAACCACTCAAAAACATCCATGCCACCGCCAGGATTTAAATCTGAAGCCTGTGATACCAAAGGTCAGTGCGCTAGTCAATTAGATATAGATAGTTAAAAGATACAATTAAATTGATACGACAAAAAGAACTGTTAGGTTGGGTTATTTTTTTTTTATCACATGCAAACATATTGTTTTGGTATGGAAGATTAGGTTAATTTATTGCTCTACGGTCATTTTGTGCACACTTTGTGTATAATTAGACAGTGTATAATCTTTGTGCATAATCCTATAGTTTAAAGTGGATTCCGAACCACTAACAAACATACATGTCACAGTCAGGATTTGAACCTGAAGCATGTGATATCAAAGGTCAGAGCACTATCTAATTAGATAGATAGTTAAAGATACTATTAAATTGAAACGACTAATTATTTGCCTACTCGGAAAAGAGCTATTAGGTTGGGTTTTTTTTTTATCACATGTTGTTTACATGTTTTAACATGTTTTAAACATATTGTTTTGGTATGGAGGGTTGGGTTGATTTGTCGTTCTACGGTCATTTTGAGCACACTTTGGACTAATTAGACCAGGACCTAGAGTTTAATATAGATTCCGAATTATTATCAAGCATCCATATCATCGCCAGGATTCAAACTGAAGCTTGTACCAAAGGCCATAGCACTAGTCAATTGGCCATCAGGCCGCAAACATTTGTAGGAATAAAGTGGCGTGTCGTATAAATTAGTGTTGACCTTATAGTTTGTTTCAAAAAGTTGGTATAAAAGATGGAAGTATAGCTAAAGATACTATTTAATTGATACTACAAATTATTTATTTGGAAAAGAACTGTTTGGTTGGGCTTTCTTTTATTGCATACGAACATATTGTTTTGGTATGAGGTTCTACAAAAATATGTACGTGAAAAGAGATTTGGACATGCATTACTAAATTAGCATCAGTCATTCTAATATCTCTGTCAAATCGTTTTAAAATGAGCATTACTACTTCCTTTATGTCAGTTGTAGAACATTTACTTGCAATATGCCCGATTCATGGCTCAGTGGCAAAGCGCGTCTCTTGTGAGCTATTAGGGCGGACGTTCAATCCGCTGGCGGCTTTGTTGAAGGCACTGTTTCAAAAATGAAGAGACTCGATGGCGTTTGTGATCTTCAGCAACTTGTCTCGTGAGTCAGACCATCTGGTGAAAATTTTCAGGCTTTTCTCTCATACGATACGCAGAGGCGGGGTAGTTGCCCCCAAAAGTCTTCCCGGAAAGTACTGCCCTCCTTCTTCAGCGTCATGGAGCCAAGTCAGACTTCTACTTACGGATGCTTCATCATAACAGAAGCGGCCCCCTACTTCCTTCCTTCACAAGACCGCGCGATGTGATAAAGACTCGTGCTCACCAAGGCGACAAGATGCAAGCGAAAAAATTTGACCAATCACTAGCCTCACCGCGGTCGCCTGAAACCGGTTTGCAGTCCGCCGCTTGGAGTTGCCCAACTTTCAACTCGAAGCGGTTTTTCACTAGGCGTAATGCTATTTCTGACGTTTCGCTGTGAAGGGGTCGAAAAAATTTTGTCGCTTGCCTTTTGAATCTTCATGTCTCTCGCCTTGGTGGGAACGAGCCTTAAAAGTTCATTAAAATCTTCTGTTCATTCAGTTCTTCCAATACATTCTTTATTCATATATTGCACGATTCATAAACTCTACAAGCGAGGGAAAAAAATGGAAGGGGGGGATAAATCTACATTCAGAAAAAAGAACTACATTATTTCAAAAAATCGCAGTGAAAAACAATAATCACACCATTAAAATATAGATTTTGATCCATTAATTTAATAATTAGGAATATTCATGGATATCCCTAGTAACAAAATTATTCTACAAATAACTTAAGAAAATTAAGAAATTCGTAAAAAAAAAAATTAAAATATCGAAGAATATGAATAAGGAAAGGCTAAAAAAAAATCCAATCAAATTATTCTTTTAATCCATAAGAAGTTAACAATGAACAAGCATGATACATTATTGCTGGTATTTTTTATTAAAAACATTTTATTTTGTCCAATTTTAATTTTTCTTCTTTCTTTCCTTTTTTTTTTTATTACATATTTTTCTACAATTAATTTAATTTCTGCTTATACTAAATAAAAAATTATATCAATAATAAATAAATTGCTATTTTTAACAATTGATCACATCTCATGTCAACAACATGAGATGTGATCAATTGTTAAAGACCTCGTGTATACACGAGGTAATTTTATCAGACGGAATTGGCAAATACAGATTATCACGAGACTTATAGTATATCAAGATCGTGAATTTTCTTATTAAATTTTTTTTCCTTAAATGCCATTTCAGAAAAGTTTGAATTCGTTAGAATGAATTATAAATAACTTATTTTGTTTGTTTACTTTAATTTTTGTTTGTTTGTTTAAATTGTATTCATTTTAAAAGGGCAGAAATTCAGCAGACCAAAAAAATTTGGGGAAAAATAAATAATACTATTCACATGTGAAAAAAATTAAAAACATTATGCGATGCCGCATTTTTAATTTTCTTTTTTCAAAAATTTAACAATTTCATTTCACTTAATTTTTGCAATGACATTTTTAAAGAAATTCACATTTATTTATACACATTAGCTGTGGTGCAACATAAGTTGTTTTATCTTAGTAAAATGCATCGTTATGCAATATGTTGTTCTAATGCAGCTGGTAATACAGAAATAATTAATATCTATGCCTTATGCAAGGGCTGCACCATAATACCACTACCCAGGGGGCAAGTGTAGTTTGAAGATATGCTACTGATGCGAGTAACACTACCTCCACACAATGGTCTACGATCATATTAGACCGGGATCTACGACTTAAAGTGGATTCTGAAACACTACAAACATCCATGGCAAAGCCGGGATTCGAACCCGAAACTTGTGGTACCGAGCGCCAGCCACTCGGCCATCGTTATGCGGGCCTGATGGCCAAGTGATGCAATATATAATTCCAGTAGTTATTTCACAGTTATGCAATATACAATTCCAAATATGTGGCAGTTGAATATCAATAATAAATAATGGTATTTCATATATTCAGGGTATACAAAGATTTCATTATAACAATTCTCTACATTTTTCAAATAGATACTGACGTTATTTTTATTTAGTTGTCAACTATTGATTTATGCATTTTTTTTTTTTATAGTAGTCTTGACGGACGTTTAAATACAAATTCTTATGTCAGGTAGAATAAAATAATTGTTAATGCTAGACATGCGCAGAATGCTTTGCTGAATGGATATTGTAAAAAAAAAAAAAAAAAATTATGGCAAAAATTTACTATCAAAATTAATTTTAATTAAAACAAAATGAATGCACGTAAGAGTCAGTTGTTGGAGCGACTTTATAAATCATTTTTAACTGCCTACTTAACATACGCCGTTAAATCTGGAAGACTCTTTCAAAATGAAATACTTTCATACGCTTGCGTTAGTCGACGGAGCAGATTTTTGTCTTTCAGCTGGTATTTAGTTATGCACTTGACAGAGAGGGGCAGGTGAAGTCTGTCCTCGCACTAACAATCCGCCGAGATGCTGCATGGAGGAACCAGAAACGTTTAAACACAGATCCATCAACTCATCTGGATTTGCGTAAGAGCATGACGTCAGCATACACGTCATCTGCAGAAGACAACCTTACAGTAGAGGACGCAGAGCTTATTTGGCGATTTTTCTATCGTTCACAGCCAGTGAGTATGCACACAGACGATACATACGTACAGCAGACAAGGATTTTTTTTTTTTTTTACTTCTTCATGGTATACGTAATTCTGTTACTGATATCGCAAGCTTTCTCAGTGTACGTAAACAGAAACTTAAAGACGATAAAATTTGTGGTGGTAGTCTATTTTTTTCGTGAATTGAATTCCAAGGTTGTTTGCTGATGTAGTTCAACTTCCCATAAAAAACTACAACGGAAATTCGCTTAATTATACATATTCTTATTTAACATATCTTAATTTGTACATATTCTTTAGCAAATTCAAAACGTGCGCTATACTTAACAAAATATTATTTTGAAAATGAGGTTTATTTTGAGCATTTAATATAAAGGTCACTATATTCATAAATATATGAATCATAATCATCGACATTTTATTGAATTTCTTTTTGAAATTTTATGCCGTTTACATTCATAACATATAAAAACTTATGATTATGTATAAAAAAAATTATTATTACTATTATTATTAATTATATTATGTATACGTAATTCTGTTACTGATATCGCAAACTTTCTCAGTGTACGTAAACAGAAACTTAAAGACGATAAAAACTGTAATGGTAGTCTTTTTTTTTTTTTTTTTTTTTTTTTTTTTTTTAATTGAATTCCAAGGTTGTTTGCTGATGTAGTTCAATTTCCCATTAAAAAAAAATAAAACTAATATAAAACTACAAATGAAATTCGCATAATTATACATATTCTTATTTAACATAAAATATGGTAGTGGTATTGGATTATATACGATATTGTGCCAAAATACAAGATGCAGGGGTTTTGATTAGTTTAAATTCGATGCCCTAAATCTTTTTTTGACCATTTTAGATATTCTTATTTTTAACATATTCTAATTTATGCACATTCTTTAGCAAATTCAAAACGTACGTTATGCTTAACGAAATGCTATTTTAAACATAGTGGTTTATTTTTAGTATTTAATATCAAGGTCACTATATTCATAAAATTTGCATCACTATCATCGACATTTTATTGGATTTCATTCATAATATATAAAAAGGTATGATTATCTTAGTTTCGACACAATGCATAATATAAGAATTCAATAAATATGCAATTTAAGCCAACCATTCAAAATGACAGCATCTTCTTGTCGCAATGGTGCTCTTTTAGCGGTACGCCAGTTGCTTCTACAATTCTGTGCATTACATGATATGAGATCAAGAAAAGATTTAGGAGATCGAATTTAAACTAACCAAAACAGCTGCATCTTGTATTTTGTCACGATATCCAATATGATATATAATCCAATACTATAAATTTTAAACTAATAGAGCTAAATCCTAATAGTCCAACACAGTATTACATCTGCAATATACTAATTACGAACTCCCTGGCATTACAGCCGATGGTGGGTCAAGGTCACCTGCCAACTATCAGATTTTGAGACAGGAGATGGTTTTTTTTACAGGATAGGGTTGTCAGCCCTATGCCCAAAACTCTACAGTAATATGAAACAAGTACCTACAGTTTAAGGTTTGGTTTGTCGCTCTACGGTCATTTTGTGTTCACTTTAGGGTAATTACACCGGGACCTACAATTAAAGTGGATTCCGAACCATTACAAACATCCAAGGCACCACCTGAATCTGGAGTCCAAAACCTGCGACATCGAGTGTCAATCACTTGGCTATCAAGCCCCTAATATACGAATTGCAGTACAATTAAATTACTTTTAATTAATTTAACTTGTTAGTTATACATTTAAATTTCGTACTCTTTTTTTTTAATTAAATTTCAGCATAGATAATAAAGTACTAATTCACTTCAAGCTTGACGGAAAGGAAGTTTGATTAAAATCATACAGAATTAAAAACATCAAGTGATATAAAACTAGAAAATACTCAACAACATTATTTCCTACGACATTTTTTTTTCTTCCAACTATTTAATCCAATTTTGCTGTCACAGCCTTCCCATTTCACGAATTCGCATTCATGAAAGTACGAAATTTATAAGGTGCCTCGCCCAAACCCACCACACGCACCGAAAGAACGGTTCTATTTATATGGTATTTGTTCAATTTCGAGCAGAAACAACGCCCAGTCTATTTCCCACCCTATTACAGAAGCGTTAAAAAACTATTAATCCAGCGCAGAAATCGCTTTTGGCATTGTAGTTTTAAACAGCGCCATCTTTATCACGAGGATATATACATATAAATATATACACTTCAAAGGATTATAACCAATATTTTCATATACAATATCTAACTAAATATGCAATCATGCTACAGTTTCAATTGCAATTTAAACGTATTTTAGGTGATTTATAATGGTTTTTTCTAAAATATAACTGTCGATTTAGAAAGGTAATATGAAATTCATAATCGAAATATTTCATTTCTTTTAATATTCAGTATTATACATATTTTTGTTCATTCTATCTACAGCATATAAGATATTATATTCATTGACAAATATTGCATTTTTTTATTAAGATAAAAAAAGAAGGACTAAAAATTTACGAACAGTTGTAAGGTTTGGTTTGATTTGTCGCTCTACGGTCATTTTGTACATACTTTAGGCTAATTAGACCGCAACCTACATTTTAACGTGGATTCCGAACCACCAACAAACAGCCATGCCACCGCCAGGATTCGAACTTGTCTGTTTTACCAACGGCCAGAGCGCTAACTAATTGCCCATCAGGACCGCAAGAGTTGTAAGGGGAATCAGGAGAATTTTCGTTCTTTTTATCCCAGATATAGAAATATAATGAACAGAACTGACATATTTTAAAAGTAAACTATAATTTTAAATAGTACTAAATCAAAACATTAAAAATATGAAATGCCTAAATATAAGAAAAATAATTTACTGTTTAAAAATTATTCTAAATTATAGATGAGAAAATGGGACAGCAAAGCCTGAGATACGTAACTTGCATCGTAAATATCTAATGAAAAAAAAACTGATGTTTTTTAAAAAACACAGAATAAATTTTGAATTACTTCGTTAATTAATACTTCAAATATGCTAATCAGTTGACAAAATATTAAAATACTACTAAATACAGTACAATAAAAATCATTTAAAATTTTACAACACAAATTGTATGTTGATTTTACATTATAAATAGTAGTAGAGGTTTTTTTTTTTTTAAATATGAATAATAAAGGCACAAATATATGTGCCAGGCAACTTGTATTAATTGACGTTTTGTAGTTAATTTTTTCTCAATCATATTTAAAGCATTAAAAATTTTTAAAGCCAAAATATTAATTAATAAATCTGTAAATAAAGAAATTTTAAAAATCAAAATATGTTAAAATCTTTGGAAAAGAAATAAGACGAAAATGGAATAGACAGACAACAGAAAGACCGAAATACGGAGGTCGATTAAAAAACAAAAAAGATTTTTGACAACAAATATCAATATATATCACAATATATATTCAAATATCAATACAAATATATATATATATATACTGCTACACCTATAAAATAAACTTATATATAAACTTATTAGACTGAAATAACATTTACAAAAACATTGACATAAATTGTTTTGCACATTAATAAAAAAAAAACCAAACAAGTCGATGCAATAAAACTTAAAAGAACTTAAAATTTAAAGAATAATTAGAATTACATACTTAACAAAAATTCTTCAGCTTGCTTAAACGATTGACATCGAAGAAACTGCAGCAAACTTGGAAGAAAAACCAGAAGATAGCAATAGAACAAATACCAGGATGTGTTCCAAATGCAATATAGAAGCAGTCTGTTGAAGATTCGATATGGAATAAACTTTGACCATCGATAGAAAATGTGGGGATAATAGACCGAGATAATCTTTATGACAGGAAGTGATCACAGCTCAGCCAATAAGATTGGACCCATGGTCAAAAGGGGACTGGACTACCCTTCTGCAAAACGATATGTCCTGGAGACATGTGGAATCAAATTGCAGGAAAACACAAGAATATGAGAATGAGTCACCATCAGACTTAGTGGGAACAGGAACTGAAATGTCCGATAAGGCCCATGGCATCACCTCTATGTTCTTATCAATACATAGAATCCCGGATATTTTCCCCCCATTGCGATTTTGAAATGTTTGCAGAACATATATGTATTGCAAATAGCATTTTGCTCAAGGCTTGTTCAAGGAAAACCCTGCAAAGATTTCATTATTCCCCATGAAATAATGAATTCATATAACAAAATATAATAAATTTGAAATGAGCACAAAATTGAATTCACAACCGAAGAATTCAAAGAAATATTAAAAATTGTTCATGCATTCATTATAAAATGCAATTACTTCAAAGAGTAATGTATTTATCATAAATATAGTGAAACAAAAAAAAAGAAATAAATAAAGAAATAAAATATATATATATATATATTCTTTTTAAATGAGGAATTCAAAGCACAAAATTTAATTCACTAGAAGATTTAATTTAATTCACATTCAAAGAAATATTAAAAACTCTTCATGTTTCATTATGAAATACAATTACTTCCAAGAGTAACGTATTTGTAATCATAAATATAGTGAAATATATATATATATATATATATTAAATGAGGAATTAAAAGCACAAAATTTAATTCAGTGGAAGATTTAATTTAATTCACAACCGAAGAATTCAAAGAAATATTAAAAATTGTTCGTACATTCCTTATGAAATGCAATTACTTCGAAGAGTAATGTATTTCTAATTATAAATACAGTGATACAAAAAAAAAAAAAAAAAAAAAATTAAGAGAATGAAAAATATATATAAGATTTCAAATGAGGAATTAAAAATAAGGGCATTTTATATAAATGTACACATTTCAATTCAGAAATATGATACAAAACTGTCATCAATAAAATTTTCAAAAATATTTGACAGAATATCATTACTCCAAGAGTCCCCCCCATCAGTAATCTTGGTAAATTAGTGACTGAACAATGTTACAAGTTACTATCCGAAATTATTTCAACAATATGATATATAATGATAGAGAAATTAATTATAAACACCAAAAAAATTTGACATTTAACTTAATAATTACTCTATTTCGATTTAGAGGACATAAGGACATGGATTAAATTTCAATATGGTCTTAAAATATATATAAATTTAAAAAATATAGCCCAGCACGTTCAGAATGTATGCATTAAATTTAATTTGTTTAATATTCTTTATATTTACTTAGAGCCAGTATAATACAATACTTACAGTGATACAAATTAGAATATTAATCTTAATTAAAATATTAAGTCTTTATATTTACTTACAATCAGTACATCCAATTCTGACGTAACGATTAATTAACATATTGATGATCTAGAAATAGCCATTTAAATTCTTAATTAAATAATAAAAAATAAAATTATTTATCTCACCAAACATATCCCAAAAATTATTTCAATTATTCTAATTCTCATTACTAATAAAACACATACTCTCGCAATATTTTACTTTCAAATCTGACATCTCCATCACGTTTTCTAACCAAACCAAACACAGGAAAGAAACACATAAATTATTCACTTCTGCATAGCCCTACAAAACATGCACATTTTAACACAGTTGAGAATGGATAAAAAAGAAGGCAGAAGGCGTCAAAATATTACCAGAGGAAAGAAGGTTTAGCATTAACACATTTTAACGCAGTTTAAGACATCATGGTAAATTTGTGATTGAACAATGTTTCGTGTTATTTTGTATAATTACTTCAACAATATAATAAATAATCATAAAAGTCATTATAAACAGTCTTCCATCCCCAAATAAATTTACATTTATCTTAATAATTAATCTATTTGGATTTAGGGGATATAAGGACATTGAATAAATTTCAATATGATCTTAATATATTTAAAAAAGCATTTAATTAAAAAAATTTTAGTAAATATAGTTACAAAAAATATAGTCTAGCACGTTCAATATCTATACTATAAATTTAATTTGTTTAATATTCTTAACATTTACTCACTATCAGTATAATACAATACTTACAGTGATACAAAATTAGAATATTAATGTTCTTTATATTTACTTACAATCAGTACAAACAGTACATACATTTCTGATGTAATGATTAATTAACACAGATGATGATCTAGACGTAGTCATCTAAATTCTTAACTAAATAAAACTAAAATTATAATCATAATTAAATTTATCTCATTAAAGATAACCCTAAAGTATTTCAATTATTCTAATTCTCATTACTAATAAAACACATACCCTCGCAATATCATACTTTCAAAATCTGACATCTACATCACGCTTTCTAACCAAACCAAACCAAACACAAACACAAACAAAAGAAACACATAAATTATTCACATCTGCATAGCCCTACAAAACATGCACATTTTAACACAGTTGAGATGGATAAAAGAAAAAAAAAAAAAAAAGAAAATAGCAAACAGAACAGGCGTCGAAATATTACCAGAGGAAAGAAGAAGGTTTTCTGCCGGATTGAGCGATCGCAGGTGCAACAAGTGCTACACTCCGGTAACCCTCAAAAAGATCTCCATTTTGCGTGACTCACCGCAGCTTGTTTGCTTTAGTAAGCAGCTGGCATGGCAGAGACACACACAGAACCGACTTCATCAGCCGCAAATAGCCCACCATATTTTTAGAATCCGTTTCTTTCTTTCTTTTAAATCGAGCTTTTTTCAATCGCACCCCTTTTTCCCCTAGTTCCCGATACCTAATGAAAGGCAACAAACAATCTTTTTTAACATTGGAGATACTGATCCTACTGACTCCGTAAAGAAATTTTGTAAGCGATGACATGAGGATTGTAAGTTTATAGCTTTTTTTTTTTTTTTAATTAAGAGCTCTTTTTTATTGTTAACGCGCTCCAAACTATTATTATGCAATTCCTTCTATTAGTTCACACTCTCCCTATATATATATATTGTTCAAACTTTCAATCGTTCATAAAATACATTTTATTCGTCCACTCAAGTTCAAATACATTTTTTTTTTTGAACTTAATAGTGGAGGACACTGGATGTTAATACAGTTTTTCCAAATATTAATTCAGTAATAAAATTTAATTAATTAATTTTAGTTTTTTTTTAGATTTAAGTTGCATATATCTACCAATAGATGGCGCCAGATAAATTTTAAAAAATGAATGAAAATTATTTATAAAGGGCTTTTTGCAATAGAGTGAAAAAAAAAGTAGGAATTGACTTTAAAAATTTTTTTCTTTATATTACTTGTTAATTTTTAAAAATTATGTGCTCTTTTTAATTGTTAACGCACGCCAAACTATTATTATTACTATTATTCATTAACTCAATCCAAACGTATTAGCCTTAGAAGAAGAAAAAAAACACTTAATGCCCTCTTGAAAATCTACCTTTTTTTTAAGCGAACAAACGTGGAAGATAGAAAAAAAATGTGAGATATATATACAGATACATAAAAGAACTACCTGCGTCTTAAAACATAATAAATAAAGATGCTATAAATAAGACGCCTTGAATCTTGAAATTATATATTAAAATTAACCATAATAAAATTATGATAAGAAAGGTTTGGCTAGTAGCTCAACGGTCATTTTTTGCACACTTTAATCTAATTAGACCGGGACCTACAGTTTAACGGGGATTCCGAACCAGTAACAAACATCCATGCTACAGCCAGGCCAGGGCGCTAGCCAATTGGCCATCAAGTCGCAAGAAAGAATAGTTTGGTTTGTCGCTCTACGTCATTTTTTGCACACTTTAAGCTAATTGGACCGGGTCCTTCAGTTTAACGTAGATTCCAAACTACTAAGAAACATCCATGTTCTCGCCAGGATACCTGCGATACCAAAGGCCAGAACGCTAGCCAATTGGCCATCAGTCCGCAAAATAAGAAAAGATGATATAAAAGTAAAAATTACAACTAACATTTGAAAAAATTCTAATGAAAAGGGACTTTCTTACGTTCTGTTCTTGCGTTATGTTTTCGCCACCCCCTATTTTCATTCAACGCTACAAAATGCACCCAAGGCAACTTTCATATCTCTATGGGGCGGTAACGCCTACTTCGGGAACCAGTGAGTTAATTGCACAAAAAGGTCTTGTGATTCGCCAAAAACAATCTGGTAAGATTACACATTCAAAAATACTCAAATATTTGAACACGTTGTTCTTTTTCCACGTACCTTTATATCAATAACTTTTGAGAAATTAACATGAGTACAGTTTTCGCGGTATTTTTAAGAACCAGGGATCAAGGAAATAACAAATATTTAAAAATCTTGCAGATTAAATAACTCATCAATAAGTGAAAAAATCCTATACAAGCGAAGTTATGTTTAAGCCATTACCATTTTTTGAAAGATATATAAAAATTGGCAGTTATATTATAATTATATTTTCTCATTCGTTGTTAAAAAAAAAAAAAAAAAAAAAAAAAAATTAGCAATGAGATATAAACCTATTTTTTTTGCAGAGCAAGACTTTTTCTACGAATAAATTAGAATCAAAATCGTTTTATTTCTATAAAATGAATCAGCAAAACCATCTGTTCTCAACTTGTTTTTTTCCTCCTCGAATTGTTCGGCAAAAAACAACAAAAACGCCTACCACTGTTATAGCTTAAAGTAACACACAATGCAGCAGCTATCAATAAAACATAATTTAATGCTACATTAGAAGACCATTTTAACTAACCAATAAATATTAATGTCGAATATAATTAGTTGGAAAAGCAATGAAAAAACAGTATTTTTCATCGATTTCATTCATCTTTATAGACGTGAAAACTGAAAATACTTCATGGCTGCAAGTTTAAGCTAAATATAAAATGAAATACATTAAACTAAAAGAATTAAAGTTAATGTACATGTGTAAATGTAAATTATGTAATGTAAAAGGTGATCACTGATTATAATCAATGTACTGAAATGAATCGCTACTATTACCTAGTTACAATACGAATTCTTATTTTGGCAGCAACAACACATCTTTACATAATTAAGTAACAGCGAAATTTTCTGAACTATATGTTAAAATTTTCTACAATTGGTTGGAACAAATTTGCATCTCACTCTGCAATACAGCAAAACTGTAGACTAAAATATGTCAAGTGCTCCAAGCTGAAGTTTACAAACAATGCAATGGTAAACAATTATGGTACAATGGAAGTAAATACTCAGAGCCTCAATGAACAAGAATATTTACTGATGGGTCCCAAACAGACGAAGTAGTTGGGTCAGGTGTCTACTGCGAATTGTTTTCCTAGTATGCACATGTAGGAAAAACTTTGACGCTGAAATTTAGGCTTTATATTTAGCAATAAATAGTTTAAAAATCAGAGTAAATAATAGTTGCTACTCTAAAATGGTAATATTTGTAGATTCCAGAGCAGCCCTGCAATCTGTATCGTTAAATCATCACATTGAAACCCCAATAATAACTCAAATTAAGAAAGATATCAAATATTTAAGAACTAAAGCCAAGCAAATTGTATGCCAGTGGATACCCATCACACGTGGGAATTGAAGGTAATGAAGCAGCAGATTCACTTGCAAAGAAAGAAAAACAAGTGAATATTGGAAAGAAACAAGTTCCACCAGAATCTTTCAAGAAATATATTCATAGAGAAATTTTTAAGAAGCTGAAAGATAATCTCATAACAAAATCTGAAGGCAAAAAGTGGCATAATATTCAAGACAGCTGGAAAATCTTTAACACTAGACTACATAAAGAGCGGGCGCCAACTTTCGATTAAGAACAGGACACGATTGTCTTGCGGAACACCTAAACAGGATAGGTGTCCTCGCCTCGAACACTTGCCCAATATGTAGAGCTGGAAGAACATCTTTTGGCATGTCCAGGGCTGAACAGGAAGCTCAGCGCCAAGGAGAAGTCTTACAGTTGTATTGGGAAGCTAGAAGTCTCATGAACCAAAATAAAGTGCCTACCCTCTTCGACTTTTTGTGGTGTGTGAGACCGACTTATTATCGATTTCTATCTTGCTGTATGTTTACTTTGTTCTGCTTATTCCTTCTTTGTGTGTGATCCTTACTGTAATGGATTGGTTTCCAATAAAGCCATATATTACAACAACAATACCTTGGTAGAAAAAATATATTAGATATACACTGAAGTGACAAAAGTCATGGGATAGCAATATGCAAATTTTCAGATGGCAGTAGCATCGCGTAGAACACGTATAAATACGCAGTGCTTTCGCAGAGCTTTCATTTCTGTTCAAGTTATTCATGTGAAGAGATTTTGACGTGATGATGACCGCACGACGGGAATTAACAGACTTTGAACGCGGAATGTTAGTTGGAGCTAGACGCATGGGTCATGCCATTTCGGAACTCGTTAGGGAATTCAACATTCCCAGATCCACTGTATCAAGAGTGTCAAGAGCATATCGATTGGTCCCTAGATGAATGGAAAACCGTGTCCTGGTCCGATGAGTCACGATTTCAGTTGGTAAGAGCTGATGGTAGGGTTCGAGTGTGGCGCAGACGCCACGAAGCCATGGACCCAAACTGTCAGCAAGGCACTGTTCAAGCTGGTGGTGGCTCCGTAATGGTGTGGGCTTTTTTTTCATGTCATGGACTTGGTCCTCTGGTGCGATTGGACCGAACATTGACTGGAAATGCTTATGTTCAGCTACTTGGAGATCACTTGCAGCCATTCATGGACTTCATGTACCCAAACAACGATGGGATTTTTATGGATGACAATGCGCCATGTCAACGGGCCACAACTGTTCGCGATTGGTTTGAAGAACATTCTGGACAATTCCAACGAATGATCAGGCCACCTAGATCGCCAGACATGAATCCCATCGAGCATTTATGAGACATCATCGAGAGGTCTGTTCGTGCCCAAAATCCTGCACCATCAACGCTTTCACAATTATGGACGTCTATCGAGACAGCATGGCTCAATATTCCTGCAGAAGACTTCCAACGACTTGTTGAATCCATGCCACGTCGAGTTGCTGCACTTCGCCGGGCGAAAGGAGGGCCGACACGATATTCAGAGGTATCCCATGACTTTTGTCACTTCAGTGTATATTGTATACTAATAATATATATTTGTATGATTAATATGTTGCATTTTACCACTGTTTACAAAAATCATATATGTATGATTTTTTAAGCAGCGATGGAGAAGTAAACATTTTCGAAAAAAGATTGATACATTTTCGAACCGGTAACAAAAAAATTTTGGGATTTCTAGTCTCAAATTTTCGATAACTAGCCCCGATTTCATTTAACTTGTTAAATTCGAAATAGGGTTGTGATTCTTCAGAGGAAGAGAATATAGGTTCTATTTCCACTAATTAAGGCTAAATAAAATGACAGATGAACGTGCGCTTTGATAACATGTTTAGTGAACATCGAGTTAGCCCTTAATGTTAATCTTTATAAAAAAAAAAATTCCCACGATAATATTAGCTCCTTTCCGTTTTAAGTTGTAGTATATAAGACTCTGACGAACAGCCAAACTTACTTTTGCATTTTAACAATATGCCAAATAATGCACAGAAATAAATTAGCTTACATTATACCATTCAAAATCTTCTACAAAATTTCAATAGCTTACCTTTCTTCCAAGATACGGTATATTTTTAAACTTTGTAGCAATCATTTTAAGATTTATTTGAAGATTTTTAACTATTTTTAGCGCAATTTGGGCATTTTACTGACAGTCTCTATTCCAATTTGATTTGAATCACTACTTCACCATCAAATAGCGATTTGCTCAACCTTGACGTTTAGTGCGATTCGATGCTGATTTAGGTTGATGAACCGGAAATCACACACACATACACACACAAAAGAAAGAAAAAAAAAAGAGTCATTTTCGGCGTGATTACTACCGTAAGGAAGGTATGAATCACACGGCTCGACGAATAAGTAAATGAAGATGGTGAATTGCAGTAGATCACAATGGTTTTCGGAAACGACGAATACGCAGTTCCATACTATGTACAAGTTACAAGAATAAATAAATAAAAAGGATATGAATTCTGTCATTCAAACGATGGCTGTTTTTTCTGAATTTCTTAGCAAATTTTTTGCAAGTAAATTAAAATTTAGACTGATGATTTGGTTTGTCGCTCGAATCATTTTGTGTACACTTTGGACGGAACCTACAGTTTAATGTGGATTTCGAACCACTAACAAACATCCATGTTACCGCCAAGATTCGAACTTGAAGCCTGTGCTACCAAAGGCCCGAGAGCTAGCCAATTGGCCATCAGGTCGCTTTAGAATGGTGAGGAAATGTAGCTGGACAATAATCGCAATAATGAATAATTTAGTTAATATTTATTATTATTCAACGATTAAGGTCTGTATGGTCTGATTGATAGCAAGTTGGGTTTTCAAACTAAGACAACTGGGTTTGAAACACGACAAGCAATGACGTATGTAAGTTTTCATGTCAAAGATCCACCCGCCCCAATATCACCCTTGGAAGAGGGTTATTTACTTTGGATAACACTGAATCTGCTATAAATCTGCCATTAAAAGTCGATCTACGACTGACATTTGCTGTAAACAACAATACTTCACTATTTCTTCATAAATATCTATTATAAAAGACAACTAACTCTCTGGCACTACAGCTCATGGTGGGCCAAGGCCGTCTGCCTATTGGCAGATTTAGAAACAGAGGATTGTTACTTTTTACAGGGGTAGGGTTGTCAGCTCTAATTCCAACTCTCTACAGTCACATTAAACTACTGGTGGATCACAGACTTGTTAGTGGATTCCGAACCACTACAAACATCCATGGCATCGCCAGGACTCGAACCCGAAACCTGTGGCACCGAGCGCTAGTCACTCGGCCATCAGGCCCCTTTATTTATATACAAATATAGTAGATCATTTGCAAACCGACAGTTTTATTATTAAATGTATCACGGGATGTTTTGAGAACAAGCTCCATATTTTTAATTTCAACTCATTACCACTTGGCCCAAAAGAAATGATTAAGAAAATTTTCAATTCAGCACTTTTTTAAAATGTTCGAAATTATATATTTATATGTAACCGCTCCACTGTCGTCATCGGTTCCCAAGGTATGGTCGATAGAATGTTTCGTTCAGTTTAGATAAGAAGATAAAAGTAGGATAAGAGCATAGCGATGAACTCGCTATTTGAGTGGCAAAGGCGGTGTGCGTTTCACGGTTAATATAAGGAAACGAGTCCTCTGAGATATATATATATATATAATATTAAGTTGTATTATATCTTTGTTTTGAGTAATATAGATTCGTATACAAATAAATTTTTAGGAATTAAGTGATCTTGTTATGGGGTGATTACCTCTATTATAGTACAGTAACAATAGGTTAAATTTAATCTAAACTATGTACAGATAGATAAGATATAGTAATAACTATAAGTCTATTCCCCAACATTTTTCTTGTGTAACTTGTTTAAACCAACACATAGCCTGTATTAACCTAAATATAACCTAGTCATATGTATTATTTACATATGACATATAGCAAACATAGAACACATTTTAAAATATAAATACGAAGCGCAGTAAATAATACGTTATGTATACAATAGGCGCCACTATTTCTAGTGATATTCCAAGGAACTACTTGACATACAATATTTGAGTCCTGATAAAGGCACCCCATCTATTTTGCCAATCTCTTTTTCGATTTCATAACTTGTTTTCCTCAGCAAATTCTCTTATCTCTTATTCATAGAAAACGAAATAGATGATTTTTTTTTGTTATTGATACCATTCTGAAAACGAAATTTCTAGATTTCAAAATCAGCATCACGGTGAATTAGATCACTTGTGTAAACAGAAATTCATCACTCGCGGACACATTCTTTGCGTCATATCGAATGTTTTCTTTTTCCGTTTAAAAACCTCGGTGATTTCCGATTTTAATACAAGAAATAAATGTTTTTTTCTTTCTAATGCAGCTGACAAACACTTAGACAGCTTGGTCTTGGATGCCTTAAGGTAAGCGCTGCACAGATGTTACTCATTTTGCATTACCCAGGGGGCTCGTGTAACTTGAAGATAAGCCACGGACGCGGAGTCACAATGCCCCGCAACGCTCTACGATCCTATTAGACCGGGACCTACGGTTTAAAGTGGATTCCGAACCATTACAAACATCCATGACACCGCCTGGACTCTTACCCGAAACCTGTGGTACCGAGCGCTAGCCACTCAGCCATTCAGGCCCTAAGAAATAAATGTTCTCTAAAATAGATATTACGTATACTTCATTTCTGGTAATTCTGAACTCCTAAATAGTGAATAACGTGATTATTTGAAGCAGGTTAACCATAATCCTGGTTCTTTATGAGAAGTCCGCTGACCTATTAGGGGTCCTTGAACTTCGATAAAAATAAATAAAAAAAAAATCGTAATAATTTTTTTTTTTTTTTGTTCTAATGCAGCTGGCATACACTTAGATATTTGTCTTTGATGCCTTAAGGCAAGCGCTGCACAGACGTTACTCACTTAGCACTACCCAGGAGGTGCGTGTAGCTTGAAGATAAGCTACGGACGAGCAGCAACAATACATCCGCAACGCTCTACGATCCTGTTAGACCAGGACCTAAGGTTTAAAGTTTATTCCGAACCACTACGAACATCCATGGCACCGCCGGGATTCGAACCCGAAACCTGTGGTACCGAGCGCCAGCCACTCGGCCATTCAGGCCCTACATAATAATTAAAAGGAGTAGAACGATCAAGGGAGTGGCAATACAAGATGTTTGTAGAAGTTCGTAATTCCTTTAAACCGTGTGTTTACCAGCTGCATTAGGAAAAAAAAAAAACTTTAAACCGTAAGTCCCGTTAGCTTCAAATGCATTTGAGAGGTGTTTAATAAAAATAAAGAGACAGTGAAAACATAAAGGGGGGAGGGCTGATGGCCGAGTGACTAGCGCTCAGTGCCACAGGTTTCGTGTTCAAGTACCGGCGATGCCATGGACGTTTGTAGTGGTTCGGAATCCTCTTTAAGCCGTAGGTCCCGGTCTAATATGACTGTACGAGCGACACGGAGCACAAGTCAGACTTCTACCTACGGATGCTCGATCACAATAGAAGCTGCTTCCTTCCCCTTCAACCATGAGACATATGGGCTCTTGGGCTTGGCCTTGATGTCTGCCAAGTGGAATAAGAAACACCGACAACAACTTTAAACTCTAGATCCCGGTCTAATATGACTGTTGGGCGTAGGGCTGACAACCCTACCCCGTAAAAGTCAGCGTCATGGAGCCAAGTCAGACTTCTACTAACGGGTGCTCCGTGAACAGAAGCTGCCACCTCTTTCCCTCCTTCCATAAGACCACATGGGTTGGCTTGGCTTGGGCTTGGTCTTAATGTTGCTGCCCCGGTCTAATCTGACCATAGAACGTTGGGCGTAGTGCTGACAACCCTACTCAGTAAAAACAAAATATCTCTGACCTCGAAATCCGTCAGTAGGCAGACAGCCCCGGCCCACCATCCGGCTGTTGCACCAATGAAGAAAAAAACATAAAGGATAAACAGAAAGCAAGAAAATTTAGAAAAATTATTCATCGACGATTCAACCATAGCTATCAATAGTTCTGCCGGCGAAATCAGATACCAAAGTTAAGCCTGGATTACGAGTTGTAATGCATAAGTTTTTAATTGTATTTAATTTATCATGTTTAATGGAACTGAGAGATAGTGTGATGAAGAAATTAGTTTAAAAAACGAGACTGCAAATAATGAATCGAGAAAAATTTAATAATAATACTGCTGACAGCAATAGAACGGAGAACTAACTCTTTGATAACAGAACACCAGGTTTCATCCTTCTCATTACGGATAATTTGTTATCCGTAATTTTTAATTTTCATGTCTTAATTACCTGTGCGCAATGCGAATTTTACTATGGCTGATTTTAATAAACAATTTTATAATTTCAAGATTCAAGTTGTATCATTTGCAACAACATCATTACCGTTATTTTAAGATCTAAATAGATATAACATAAAAAAACATGTGCAACCATGGCTTCCTCTACACACTGGCAAGAGCGTTCCCTGTGGCATTCTGGAGAAATGATCAGTCGGCCTCGAGACTCTCACCCGAGAAAGTACAGCGCAATCTGTGCTCCCGCTAAGAAACGTTTAGTTTCATTAGGCATATTAGTCGAACTACAAACTCTCAGAAAGGAGGTATATTTTGTACACCATGTGCATAGCCGAGTTTCGGGTTTTCGGCTTAGAAGTGGAGTCCTCCCACGAATCTATACTTACCTGTCTTTAAATGTGTTAAATATTGTATATTTAATTATACGTGTGCAGTGTTTGTGCGGGCGTCAATAAAGCTGTGAATTATACAACCTGTGCCTCAAATATCTCAATCCAACAACATCCAGTTACAATCTGGTCGCCCGTACCCACAACACAACAAACACAAATTTTTACTATGTATTTTAGATTGGTTTTATTAAAGAGGGTAGAATTCCAGGGGAAGCTATTTTTTTCGTCCTGAAAAAGTAGCGGTAAGACAAATAAGTCTGGGAGCCACTGCTATAAATTATAATAGTAACAGTTGCATCCATAATTATCAATAAAAACAACAATAATTCTATCACATAACAATTTCATTTAAGATAAGCAATATTTGCATTGGCAATACGAAATATACTGTACTTCATACTATATTTTTTTTATTATTTAATGTGCCTAATAAAAAATATTACACATGTTTATTTTGCACGTATCTTTACCGATTTTTGTTTGAACCGATTTACTTTGATTTCATTTTGCTTGAGTAAAAATATCATTCTGTTAAGAAGGTGTGGCCTTCCATTCAGTGTCGAAGAGTGTCCAAGGTTAAAAGGTTAAGGACCTCTAAAATGGAAGATTACGGATAAATGAAACAAAAATCCACATAGAGTACCTACCAACTTTGAAAGTTTCATAAAAGGCTCATTTGTGAACGATCTAAAACATCTATAAATCCTGTTTGTTTTTAATTTATGTCACTCTTATGCTGCATATTTTAGTATCGGGTAACATCCAAGGTCACCTTCAGAAAAATAACAGTACCGCGAATCCTCGTACGTGAAATATGATCACGTGAGGAATACAAGAAACACATTTTATTATTATTTTGCTTCTAATAATTGAAATTTTTTTTATTTAAGTATTTCAACTAGAAAATATATATAAAAAAGTAGACAAATTCTTAACAACAGATAGAATTATCCGTTCGTTTATTTAATTTGCTCCTTTAAAGATGATGTACGTTTGAATATTGGAAACCACTAGCATTCAACTTTAAACCAAATAGCAGATTTGATAGATCTTACAGATTATGAAATAGATAATCTGTACGATAGATCTTACAATTGTTGGAGAAAATTCACCACTACATCAGTTCGTAGTTGGATTTACTTCTGAAATGCTTGTCGGTTTTGTGGTTAGTCTCTAAACATGGCAGGTTACTCAATTCGACGAGAGTATCGCCATGTTCTAGAACTTATAGAAATAAGACAATAACTTCAAGCAAAAAATCTATACATTTTATGTGTTTGATTTGTCGCTCTACGGTCATCTTGTGCACACTAGGGCTAAACAGACCGGGACCTACAGTTTAAAGTGGATTCCGAACCCCTAACAAACATCTATGGCACCGCCAGGATTCGAACCCGAAGTTTGTGATACAAAGGGACAGAACCGCCAGCTACTTGGCCGACAGGCCGCGAACATTTTAAGGGAGATACATTAAGCATGCATAATCAGCAAGTCATAATCATAATATAATACACACAGCATAATCATAATAAGCAAGTATGCATAATCCTTTAATGATTAGAGTACTTTGGCTCATATAGTATTGCAGAAGACATATAGCATTATATATAGCCCATATAGTATTGCAGAAGACATATAGTATTATATATAGCTCATACAGCATTGCAGAAGACATATAGTATTATATATAGCTCATATAGCATTGCAGAAGACATATAGTATTATATATAGCTCATATAATACTGCAGAAGACTACTCCGTTACTATCAACGTTTAACGTTATAGTAACAGTTTGTTGATATCGTAAATTGTAATCAAACATCGCAAATTTTTCAATGCTTCACTTGACAAACAAAATACAGCAAAAACCACCAGCAAAGATTTAAAAAAAAAAAAAAAAGAGCCAGGAAGACAACAGAAAAGATTCTTCGATTTCTCAGGGAGAATCTCCAAAAAATTCAGGGCGCACGATCACCTTCACACACTTTGTGTTCCAGGTCATTCTGGTAACTAACTACACGTACTCCTTTTTCTTCTGGCACCAACTTTAACTTGGTGCAGGAGTTCTTTTGAGGTTGGAGATTAAATATTTAGAAAGCCCCGCGCTCAGCACGTGAGAGAGTGAATCACTTTCGCCTTTGCAAAGAGTAAAAAAAGGCAAGCAGTTGTATCGGGTCTTCATGAATGATTTATCATTTTCCACTTTGGCTCTCCCATGCATCGACGAACAATCAAGTTTAGTGGTTCACGGAAGAAGAAGAAAAAAAAGTTTCACTTGTCGTACGGTTTATTTCGGGACGCATGACACAGCGCATAAAAATAATCGCCATCAAGAAAAGAGAATGGCGCAGGTACTGAAATTCAAATGGGATGACTGATTCGATTCGCGGATGTCTTTTTATACGGGAGGGTAGGCTTTGAATGTCAACTGAGTATTCCATTAAGAAACGATTACAGTTACAGTCAGCCGCGCACCTAGGATTTTGTCTTGGGAAGGGACTCAATAACAACAAAACTAAAAAGCGTCACCATTTGAGAAAGTTTAATAGATTATACTGAACTATAAGTAATAGGTTTGGTTTGTCGCTCTACGGTCATTTTGTGCACACGTTGGGCTAATTAGACTTGGACCTACAGTTTAATGTGGATTCCGAATCACTAACAAACATCCATGCCCCCGCAGGATTCGAACCTGAAGCCTATAGTACCAAAAGCCAGAGCATTAGCCAATAGGTCATCAGGCCGCATAAGTAATAGGAAATGTATCTAAAGTCGAAATTCCAATAATTTTTACATTGCACTAATTTGGTTCAAATGCATAAAAAAGAGAACATTAAAACTAAGAAATACTGCAAAAAAATTAAAATTTAATTTCTAAAATTTTTTTTTTTTTAATTTAAAGTTAAATCTTCTTTTTCTTTTGCCAACTCATAAATCACATCGTCTATGTTGACGTCAATATTTTGATGTATATTTAATCAATTAAATCATTTAGACGTTTTTGGTCTACTGTGTTTCGCAAATAGGTTTTCAGCTTACGTAACGTTGAAAAACCACTTTCATTCATGAACGTTATCACTGATAGAATGGCAAATATTTTAATAAGAAATATACATTAGGATATATATGCTTGTTGTATTCGCCTAACGTGGTCTGATGGCCGAGTGACTAGCGCTCGATGCCACAGGTTTCGGATTCTGAGTCCTGATGGTATCATGGATGTTTGTAGTGGTTTGGAATCAACTTTAAACAGTATATCCTGGTCTAATATGACTGCAGAGCATTGGGCGTAAGGCTGAAAACCCTACCTAGTAAAAAGAAAACATCTCTTGTCTCGAAATTTGCCAGTACACAGAAGGCCTTGGCCCACCCTGAGGTTCTTGCGCCACTGATGATGATATCAGAAGAAAACTAGAAGACTTCTATGCAGCCAGACTTCTACCTACGGATGCCTCATCACAACAGAAGCTCCCCCTCCCCTTTTCCCTCCTTCCATGAGACCACACTGGGTTCTTGGACGTGTTCTAGATGTTGCTGTCGACCAAGTGGGATAAGAAACAACAACATAATAATTTGAGTGATTGATTGTTTTTAAAATTATTTTTATCGCATCAAGATTTTTTTTATCAAAATTGAAAGAGAATTAATGTGAAACTTGATTTCCTAGTGCTTAGAAAAATATTCTAAAGTGTGTTTCCATTTATCAATTCCCTTTACAACCAAATATCCAACAGTTTTTGAGACATTTTTTCTTCTTCTTCAGTTACAGAAAATAGGAAACAATATTTATAATACACTGTCTTTTAAATTCTCAAATAGACAATTCAATTAAATCTTTGTAACCAATAAAACTGAAAACTTGTTTTACTTTCCTCATTTACAGAAAAATTAAAATTTGCATTAAGATTCCAGAACTTTTCAAATGTTTATAATTTTTCATCGTAATTTATTTTGAAACATTATGCAAATTATTAAGAAAACGATTACAGACATTTGATTTTGAGATTTGATTTTGATAAGATAATTTGATGATGTATCATTGTTGTTACTACATTACTGATTTTCTACAGGTACATTCTGTACATCTGTAAAACCACTGAGTGCATTAACAGTTTTAATTATTTTCTTGCAAGTTTCTTTTTTTGCCTGCCATTATTTCCAAAATAGTAATAATAAATAAATAAAAATGAATAAAAGGACGAAGTATTTTTCGCTGTAATTTTCAAAAACGATTAGACCATAAATATTCATCAAAGATTTTTTTACTGCACTTCATTGTAGAATTTAGAATTCATCATCATCATTGGCGCAACAGCCCCATGGTGGGCCAGGGCCGTCTGCCTACTGGCAGATTACGAGAGAGAAATGTTTTGCTTTTTACGGGGTAGGGTTGTCAGCCCTACGCCCAACACTAAACAGCTATATTAGACCGGGACCTACGGTTTAAAGTCGATAGAATTTAGAATTATTTCTCATAATATAATACAGGATCACAGTCCACGAAATAACAGTGAAATTAAAACGAACAAGATGCATTCTAGTCATTTAATATACAAATATTACATGGTAAGTTTTCGTAATTTTATAGGACATTACGAATTACAAAAAAAATAGAAATAAGCTTTCAGTAGCAGACGTGTGAAAGGATTATAATAATAAAAAGAATAAGATTTAACTAGTAATTAAATAAAAGGTGGTCATATTTAGATGGTCGGGTAATTTATTTAATGGTAAAGGATTATATTTAATGGTCGGATGATTTAGCGAAAGTAAGTTAGCAGAATATAATTTAATTATTCTGCGAACTCAAAAAATTGCAAACTAAAATAGCTGCGAACTAAAACAGACAATATATGTCCTATATTCACAAGAATGTTATTTTAAAATCAAAGTTAATTTTTTTGTCATAATTTCGGCAGCTAATTTTTGAATATAGGGATGCACACATAATTAAAAATTTTAATACATTAGTTTTCACTACTTCGGCTATTAAAAAATAAATATATTTTGTAAAAGTGTGAGCAATCTCACGGGCCAGAAAAATATTCAAGGCCCGTTGGTTGGCCATCCCTGGTCTAGCATAAGATTACGCGTTTAAAAGAGGACCTTTTATTTTAAAATTCTGTGAAAATAACTGCTTCAAAATAATACCGAAAACTATCATAATTAAATACAAGTAAGTGATTCATACACGTGACAGGAAACACGTCATGCATGAGCAAACCTCGTGATCTGATGCTACACAATTTCCGTTTCAAAATTTTGGTTATCATTGCCATTTCCTGTAGTACAAAGACAACTTAACAAGTCATTTCACGCCTAAACTTCCCTTATATTAACTAATGTAAATTGATAATAAGGAAAATAGTTTATTATATAAGAAAATTGGATAATGTTATATATTAGATTTTTTAACAATAATACTTCGCAATTAACAATAATTCTCTTTTTAAGTAGAAAGCCCAGGACTATTTTGCATTAAATAGCGACTTAAAATAATTGCTTTACTAATTTGTCACGTACAAATTAAATAAATCTGATGAAGCTTTGCCACGATAAATTTGTACATGAGTTATAAAATTCTAATAATTGAACTACATACAAGATAGTGGAAAATCAATTCATTAAATTTATTTATATGCTTAGAAAAAAATTCGATACGGTTTCCAATTGCAACCATGCATACATACATACAATCGATAATGCAGCACTATCAAATTAACACAACCTCCATCTTTTGAGAGTACTTTATCTGAACAGAACACCATAATTTTTCCCAATTTAATTTGTGGTATTGTTAGGATCTTTAGGCTTCAATCCCTTATATACAATAACGATCCTTATCTTATATACCTTATCTTCAATTCCGTATATATATGTAATATACAATATTCCTTTAATGCAGCAACTCGTACTTAAAATGAACACGCTTACACCCATATCGACACGACAAATTAAATACAAATATTAAGTTAGATACTATAATTTTAAACATTGCAAACGAACAAACAGAGACATTTAAACGAAATTTAAAACAAATAATGAATAACAATATATTTTTTTTTTTTATATTTTAGAATAAATGTTGCGATTTTAAAATTAAAACAATGGCTCATACAGAATTCGCTATTTTGGTCAGAAATAAATTTCTGCTGTAACCGTGGTTCCACCTACGCAACCATGTTCCCTCCTAAGCACTGTATGAATGTCCCTTATGGCGTGCAGAAGCAATCGTCAGTTGGCATCAAGACTTTCACCCGAGAGGGCGTACAGCGACACTAGCGCTGCTACTGAGTCTACCGTGCTTCTATTGAGAAGCATTTACTTTACATTATCTCATCCCGAGAGAAATAATATTTAGCACAATCCTGTGCATTTATGGGCCTACAAACTCTCATCCTGAAAGGAAGTATATTTCGCAATTCATCATGTACCCAAATAACTTTATTTACAGCTTAGAAGTGAAATCCTCCCACAAATGTATAATTAGATGTTTTAAATGCGTTAAATATTGTCCATCTTTAATTGTATGTTTATGTGGAGTTTGTGCGCGTATAAAAAAATATATGTGTTCTTAAATTTGTGTCTCACCCCGACCACACCCAGATGCAACTGCACAAACAACCGACGCACACTACACTGCTTAATTAAAACTTTTAATCTATTTTAATAGTATTAAAATCTACTTCAAGTTAAATTTAAAATAAAATGTTTTTGTCAATTACAGTTCAATCACTTTATATAATACACACACTTCACACATATTTATGAGGGAATATATATATACGTTATACGTCTATGTAAGTTCATATTGTGGTTTTTAAGGTTGAAGATTGTACATTACGATGATCATTTCAGTGACTAATAAATTCCGATGTTGGATTCTTTTAACCACAAAAACGTGCAGGTGCGTGTCTAAAAAATTCTTCTAGAATTACACATTGATCTATACGTAAAAGCACATGGTGGTTATAACGACATTGCTGAGTTTCCTCAAAATAAGTACCTCCACGTTTCGTTTAGAGTTTTGCACAGTATTTTTTATTTACAGCTTTTTTACTACAGTGTCCAAAAAGTAAGACCAATTATTTATTTATTTTTTTGAAAAACTCTTTATTTATTCTTCCAAATTTATTTCATCGCCTTCAAAGTAATTCCCTCCGGACACAATGCACTTCTGCCAACTTTTTTTCCAATCCTCAATGCATGCTAAAAAGTCATCGGCAGGGATGGCCTTCAAAGCGCGCTGCGATTCACGTTGAATCTCTCCAATCGACCCAAAACGGTGTCCCCGAAGTGGTCTTGTGAGTTTAGGGAATAGTCAGAAGTCGCACGGTGTAAAAAAATACAGTGGTTGTGGAACAATATGAGTTTAATTTTTGGCGAAAAAGTTAGAAGAATTAATGCAAGTATGAACTGGCGCATTCAGTGTTTTCGGTACCAATCCAGATTTGACGCGTTTGAGGCAAAAATAAAATTGAAAGATTCTTTTGAAATTCCAACATCATCAGCAAGGTCTCTAATTGTAAATCCACGGTTTGCAAGCGACAAATCAAGCACCACTTCTAAACATTTCTTTCCGATATAGGAATACTCGCCGAATGCCTTCTGCAACGTTTATACGTTTCCTCAAACAAAATTTAATGCAAGCTCCTTGCTCAATGAATTCAGACATTTCAAAAATCGCCGGAATCAGTTTTAGCGTCTCACAAAGCCAAGCGTAACTCAAACGCTAATGAATATTTTGACAGTGTCAGCAAACTAAAAAAGGAGAAAAAAATTGAAATTCCATAAGCCCCGGGACTTTTAAATTGAAAATGGTCTTACCTTTTGGACACAGTAGTATTTAGTTAAACAAATGAATGAAGTATCAACGTAAAACTCAACTGACGTTCTCGTTTATCCAAATTCTTTTTATCTCCTTTCCTTCCCTTATCTTTTTATTTTGTTTTGCAGTGGGGGAAAGAGAGGAATGACCTCTTTCCTCTCCCTTCAAGAAATGACCCCTTCATGGTCAGAAAACCCGTCTACTCACATACTTGGCATACTTTACACTGATATGTATTAAATACTGCATAGTACTTGAAACACATTTTTATGAACATCGAGTAAAATTGATATATTTAAATTAAAAATTGGATTAGCACGAAAATATACACAGAAACTTATTTATATCTATGTTTATTAAGAGTGCATTTCCATAATTAAATTTATTTATTTCTATATCCGTTTCCATGATTAATGAACAAAAAAAAAAAAAAAGTTTATTTCCTTTTTACAATTTCATAGTATAAAACTTAATCAGATTTTGAAATAGTATGAAGAAATAAAGAGAAAATATGAGAGGGATGAAAGATTTTCAATAAAATACGAAAATATAACTATAACCCGGAAAAACTCATCGAACCTTGTCGGCGCAATCTTCACTGACTTAATTTGTGTCTCATTTTCAAAACCAATTATTATAACGCATGTCTTCAGTAGGAATCGAACTCTCGCCCTCTTGCACTTCAAATAGCACGTGTCACCGTAACTGTACTGAGTTACGCAAGGAACACAAAATATAACGAACAATACATCAAAAAGTATAAAATACAAGATTTATTACCTTTAATACAGCCTGACTCGTGGCTCAGTGGCAACGTGCGCCGCTGTTGTGCATTAAGGCTGAGGTTCAATTCGCTGGGCTTTTGTTGCAGACATTGTTTCAAAAAACAAGGAGACTCGATGGCGCTAGAGATGTTCAGCGTCTTGCCTCGTGAGTCGGACTACTACTACTACACCACATTACATCACTGTGCCTAGAGCTGAATTGCCCCTTTACAGTTTGGGAATGATGTGGGTGAGAAGTCTGATTGAGCTCTGTGACGCTCTACGGTCATATGAGACCGGGACCTAAGGCTTAAAATGGATTCCGAATCACCTCAACATCCAAGGCACCGCAGGAATTCGAATCCGAACCCTGTGTTATCGAGCGCCAGAGCGCTAGACACTCGCCCAATAGGACTTTAATCCGCTGGCGGCTTTGTTTCAAAAAACGAGGAGCCTCGATGGCGTTTATGATGTTCAAAATCTTGCCTCGTCAATCGGGCT
This sequence comes from Caerostris darwini, assembly GCA_021605075.1. NCBI lineage: Eukaryota > Metazoa > Arthropoda > Arachnida > Araneae > Araneidae > Caerostris > Caerostris darwini. The sequence continues at coordinate 205,268 of BPLQ01004589.1, forward strand.
ACCAGGTGGGAGCTTTCCAGGTTTTCACTCGTACGATACGCAAATGTGTGGTAGTTCCGCTAAACGTCCTTCCAGAAGATATTGCCCTCCTTCTTCTCCCAAGTCAGACTTCTACCTAAGGATGCTCCCTCACAACAGAAGCTGCCTTCCCCCCCTCCTCCCTTCCATGAGACCACACGGGTTCTTGGACATAGTCTAGATATTGCTGTCTACCAAGTGGGATAAAAAACACATTTAATACAAAAATAACATAGCGCAAATAATATTAAAATACATCGCATAAAAAAGATAATTAGAGATAAATTTTTTTTAAAAACGCAAATCATTCATCAAATTTAGATAAAATACTTCCCAAAAAGACAATAAGCCTGTCACTCTAACCTTACATCATTATTTAAAACGAAAAAAAAAGAAAAGAGCTCTAACTAATCATATGATTACCATCGACACATAACAATGGTATGATGCCTTCGCACACGTAATCTTAATCCAACAAGTCCTACTTGCTCCAGACTGTCACAAAGCAAACATTAACTAATGCACTCTTTCTCTCTCTCTCTCTCTCTGTGGCGCCATAAAAATACATCAGAGAATAAGATTTATCACACTTTTACAAAATATATTTATTTTCATGGCCAAAGTAATGAAAACAAATGTATTAAAAACATTATAGTGCATCCATATATTCAAAAATTAACTGTCGAAATTATGAGAAAAAATTAACTTTGATTTTCAAATAATATTCTTGCGAATATATAAGAGATATTCCCAGTTTTATTTATGAGTTCGCAAAATAATTAAATTATATTCTGTGAACTGATGATGCGCGCATCTTGGAACATGTAATATAACAGGTTGTAATATAAATATAAAAACGTCTATAGTGGATCTAAATATAATATGGTAATCTATAATTTTGGTACATGAATGACCGAGTGGCTAGCGCTCTCGCGCTCGGTACCACAGGCTTCGGGTTCAAGTCCCGGCGGTGCCATGGATGTTTCTAGTGGTTCGGAATCCACTTTAAACTGTAGGTCCCAGTCTACCATGACTTTTGAGTGTTGGGCGTAGGGCTGACAACCCTATCCTGTAAAAAGAAGACATCTCATGTTTTGAAATCTGCCAGTAAGGCAGACGGACTTGGCCCACCATGGGGCTGTTGCGCCAATCATGATGATGATGATATATAATTTTATAAGTGGCCCGCACGATCATTTGGGTTGGCTACCCCTGGTGTAGATGTTGCTGTCTACCAAGTGGGATAAGAAATACATTTAATACAAAAATAACTTAAAGGAAAATAAAATAAATCGCATAACAAAGATAATCAATTTGAGATAAATAAATTTTTAAAAATCCCAAAATCAATCGTCAAATTTAGATAAAATACTTCCCAAAAAGACAATAAGCCTGTCACTCTAACCTTACATCATTTGTTTAAAATGAAAAAAAAGAAAAGAGCTCTAACTAATCATATGATTACCATCGACACATAACAATGGTATGATGCCTTTGCGCACGTAATCTTAAGGCTCGTGCTCACCAAGGCGACAAGATGCAAGCGACCAAAATTTGACCTCACCGCGGTCGCCTGAAACCGGTTTGCAGTTCGCCGCGTGGAGTAGCACAACTTTCAACTCCAAGCGGTTTTTCACTATGCGTAATGCTATTTCTGACGTTTCGCTGTGAAGGGGTCGAAAAAATTTGGTCGCTTGCCTCTTGCATCTTCACGTCTCTCGCCTCGGTGGGAACGAGCCTTTAATCCAACAAGTCCTGTCTGTCACAAAGCAAACATTAACTAATGCACTCTTTCTCTGTCTGTGGCGCGATAAAAATACATCAGTCATGGTTAGTAAGTCGGTGATGCAGCAAATGACAGCCAGGCGATGGTAGAGCTTTGATGTTGAATCCCAAACAGTGATTGTTCCGGTGTAATCTTATCTTATCATCTGCCCTGGATATGTCTTGTAAAGAAATGGCAGATAAAATCGGTTTTTGCGCTAGAGAAGAATGTATCTTTTCAGAAGGCGATGAAACAATCAATGGACGATATAAATTAAATTAGTACATAGTAAAAATTTTGATGATTTTTTTAATTGGATCTTTCATCGGATAGGTAGGCCAGTTTCTTTTACATTCTGAATTTTAAACATAGAATATGTTTCCGAGCACACGAACGAACTATTAAGAAAAATTTCTTTTGATTTTCTTGGTAATTCTATTGTTAAATGAGCAGTACATTAAATACTATTTAAAAAAGATTACAAGGTTCACTTTATTCTTAATGCAGACATGTTTATAAGTAATGATAATATAAATAGGGGCCTGATGACAGAGTGACTAGCACTCCGGCGCTTGGCAACACAGGATTCATGTTAGAGTCCCAGCGGTGTCATGAATGTTTGTAATGATTCGGAATCCACTTAAAAACCGTAGCTTCCGGTCTAACATGACTGTAGAGCATTGGGCTGACAACCCTAACCAGTAAAAATAAAACATCCCGCGTCTTGAAATCTGCCAACAGACAGACACGGCCTTGGCGCACAATGGGGCTGTTGCGCCAATGATGATGGTGATTAATATAAATAACAATAATTTGTATAATATAATAATTATCATGATTATATTAAACGTACTAATAATTCGATTACGTAAATTTATTAATAAATAAGAGGTCTTCACTCAGACTTTCAGCAAATATGTAATTGAACAAATGAATATAATGAAGACTGTAGTGCGCAGCTGGATTGTAATTGAGTGCGGTTGGGTTGAAACTTAAGATACATGTGTGAGAACACGCAGTTTTATGTACACGCGCACAATACAATACTTAACACATTTAAAGCCATAATTATAGATTCGTGGAAAGATTCCACTTCTTAGGCGAAAATCCGATGCTCAGGTACGCGCGTAATATATTTCCTCTACAAGTGAGAGTCTGTAGGTCAAGTGATCATTTCTCTTGACCGCTACAAGGGGCGCTCTCGTCAATGCCTAGGTTTGGTTTGTCACTGTACGGCCATTCTGTGCACACTGTGGGCTAATTAGACCAGGACCTACATTTTAACATTGATTCCGAAGCACTAATAAACATCCATGCCACCGCAAGGATTCGAAACTGAAGCCTGTGGTACTAAAAGCCAGAGAGCAAGCCAATTGGCCATCAAGCTGCGCCAATGTGTAGGAGGAAGCATGGTTACGAGACATAATTACAATTTAATACATTTGAAGTAGTAATAATATATTTTAATAGTCTCTTTTATTTAGTCACATAGTGACTTTTATTTTAAAAATGTGACTAAGCAGAAAATGTGCAAACAATAAATAAAAACATCGAAAAATGAAAAAAACATAATCATGACTTTTTTTAGGTCTTCCAATGTCTAAATATAATAAACGGAAATATGCTTACATTCATAATCTTAATATATCACTTTCATTTCTATATCCGTTAACCGTTATACATCATTAATGACGAAGAATCATTAAACTCGTGTTTCAAACTGTGAATGTTACACATTAAATAAATAATAAAGCACAACAAAAGAAAGAATCAAAAAGCGTGAATCATTCTCCCCGGTCTGGAAAGGTGCCATATGGTGTGTTTCGAGATAACACCGCCTATCAGTTACAACAGAGCATGCATTTTCGATTATGCTAAACGAATGAAACGATAAATATCAAACGGTCGTTCTACATATATGTAGGTGTGACTAATTCTTTATATAATTATATTACCATATGACATACAAATTACTGATAAGAAAATTATCAATTATATAACTGTTATTGCTTACGTAGTAAATAACAGTAATAACAGAATCAGAAAAAGGTCGTTATTCTGAAATGGTGAGTCATTCTTCTGATTCTGGAAACATCTGTTCCAGTTTGGAACTCTCATCAACTATCAATACTCATCTCCACATGCAGTTGTAATTAGGAGGAAGGCAATATAATAATCATCAGTTGCACAGAACTATTAAATAAACAATCTGCAATCATTTTGACGTTTATCATCTGAAAACTTTTAAAACTTACCAATAACCGCAGGTCTAAAACGTTGCAAATCAACTAAGATATTTATCAACTCAAAAGAAATCTATTTTTAATATTATCCATTCAATGGTGATTTTTTTAGTATGATTAAATGGTGATTTTTTTTAGTATTGAATATTATCCTAAGAAAAATAATATTGATTTTCTTGAAATAAAAAAATATAAGAAATGAATAATATCATTAATTGTTGCTTCATACGAATAGTTTATAAATACTCATAAGGGAATTTTTTATTAATGTATAGTAAGAATAGACTGTAATTTCGAGTTTATTTAATGCTTTATTTATTTATTGTTATATAATTTGTTATAACAGATACAAACCTTAACCAATGATATGTGTCAGGTTTGGTTTGGTTTGTCGCTCTATGGTAATTTGTTGCGCACTTTAGGCTAATTAGACCGGGACCTACAATTTAAAATGGATTCCGAATCACTAACAAACATCCATACCACCGCCAGGATTCGAACCCAATGGCCAGTCAGCATGGGACAAGTTCCAAAAATTTCAAAATAAATAATAAATAATAATAACGCTGAAATCTTAGTGATAATTGAATTTGAAGATTTGTTATTTAATTCAATAATAAGCATTTACCATAAGCATTATAAGCACATTAAGCATAATAAGCACTAACATTTTGCAATATTTAATCATTCAAGCAAAATAAATACAGTTTGTCGAATTTTTTTTTTCACTTGTGAATTTTAAAAAATTTATAACATTATTCTAAAAAAATATTGCATTTTTAAATGAAATAGCACTATAAAATGCAGTGGTATCAATAAATAAAGATCAAACTACGTAGGAGAACTTTTCCATATTACACTGCATGTGGCCACAATGTTGTGTGAAACGGGTCCTGATGTCAGGAGAGTTGCAAATGTGGCTAGTCATCTTCAAACCACGAAAACAAGCCGTTTTTCCCAGTGACCTTCAAAAGACTCCAAACACCACCACTGGCTCCATCAGCAAAAACAACCGTTCCACCTTCATTGTAACAACCCATAAATTTCACCAAATGAAACAAAAATATCGTTTTGAGGCGCTATTTTTGCTGCGACAAAAAAACGCGAATAGCAAGTCGGATGAGGAAAATAACCAAATGTCTCCCACTCACCATCTGAAATAAAACCTCGAAATAGACAGGATTATGTGTGCGGCGCGTTTTTTGAAAAAAAAAAAAAAAAGGCAGCACTTGCTTTTTAAGTCACACACGGCAAAGGCGCTGCAAAAGTGCTGCACCTCATTTTGCTCTGATGGGGAGGGTCAAAGAACCGTTAAATTGTCAAGGAAAGGAGGCATTGTGCCAGGGCACTGGGTTTGCCGCGGCCCCCTTTACAACAATCTGCCTCGTCTGATGAATTTGTGAACAATTTGGAGCAGGGCTTGGCCAACTTGTTTGTATGTGTTCGAGATCCACTATCCGGTCAAAAATCCTATTACTGCGTTTTTTCAAGGTGATTTTATTGACACTGTGAAAACATATGGCGATTTTTTTTTTGATTTGGTTTGGTTTGTCGCTCTACGGTCATTTTTTGCACACTTTAGGCTCATTAGACTGAGATCTACAGTTTAACGTGGATTCCAAACCACTAACAAATATCCAAGCCACAGCCAGGATTCTAACTTGAAACAGCCAGAGCGTTAGCCAATTAGACATTTTTTTTTTTTTTTTTTTTTTTTAAGTAAAGTAGACAAAAACTAATTGTTTCTGGGGAGAAATTTGCGAAAAAATTAAAAAGTCCAGGCATACTGAGTAAAATGTGGTTTTACAATTTTAATCAACGAAAGTACGTTTAGCAAATACGAATTTCTTCAAGCTACCCCCCCGCAATCATTTCTTCCGTCTATATGTTTTCCAGATTGTCTATCTCTATTATATACAAAAAAAAGTTACAATTTTCTAACTGAAAAATTTCTTGCAATCAACAATAAAGCTTATAATGTTTTGCCAATCCAAAATTTCTAATTGAAATAATAAAGGAGAAAATTTTACCCTTGCAACAAATAACATTAATAATACGGAATAAAAAGGGCCTGATGGTCAAGTGATTAGCGCTCTGGCGCTCGGTACCACAGATTTCGGATTTGAGTTCCGGCGGTGCCATGAATGTTCGCAGTGGTTCGGAATCCACTTCAAATCGTAGGTGCCAGTCTAATATGACTGTTGGACGTAGTGCTGATATCCCTACCCCGTAAAAAGAAAACATATCCTGTCTCGAAATCTGCCAGCAGGCAGAAAACCTTCGCCCACCATGGGGCTTTGCACCAATGAAGAATATGAAATAAAAAACAATTTTACTAACATATTTTAAAAATTATGTGCTATACATAGCAATTCCTTATGTTTACCTGTTGTATTCATATTGTTTAATTTAGAACATCTCCAATACATGGAACAATAAGTGAGAAAGATACGGAACCTGGAGGAACTGATATACGCGCAGATAATATTTGACATTTAGGACTTTTCATGAATGATTTCCAAAACTGAAAGTGCCTTATTTTTCAGTCCAGCAACAAAATGTTAATTCTTCCAAAATAATAATGATAATTTCAAGAATTAAACAATGAAATTTTGCGATGAAATACTAATGTGATTTTAAAATAATAATTCAAAATTTTAATATAACTATTAGAAAAGACTTAAAATCCATTAAATTTATTTATAACGTTAGTGTTAGGTCAATCTAGCAGTTTTACATTGAAACAGCATAAAAACAAGATTATCTAAATCCTTTCTTCCTTTTTTAACTTCTAGCATTTGAAAAATAATGCAGTAAGCATTGTTTAATCCGGCATTCAATGGTTGGACACATTTTATAACCAGGCGCCGATGAAGCCATTCACTTCCGGATTTTTTCGGGTGGATTCGGACATTTGTCGACCTTCAACGTCAGGTCGCGGCACAATTCTGCTCATATTTTGCTGAATAGTATTTCCATCATTTTATATCAGAAAATTAACGAACGTTAGAAAGCCAAAAAAAACAGCAGAGTGCTTTAATTATTACAAAACTATATCATTCATCTTCCTATTTGATTTCCGGCAGTATTTTGTAGATTATCTTCACCAATGCCACTCCTTTGATTCAACCCATGGATCAACATGTAAAGACTCATTATAGAAGCTCTTTTGTGCAAGACTTTTTGAATTCTGTCTTGATGCAAAGATTCCTCATGATTAAGGATGAAACACCATAAAAATATGAAAATTTCTGCTGATGGCGTTAAAAAATACCAAAAAAATGTGGCAACTGTCTTGATGTCGAGCTTACTCCTCATTATGTCTTTGATTGCCCAGCTGTTGCAATCGTCATGAATTGCCTGGACCCTCCCTCGGAAGAGGATTTATACTCCGAGCTGGCAATCAATATAGGTAATGTTATTCGGGAGCACCACGATATGATTTTCTTGTACTCTTCAGGAGATGCGGCAACAACAATATTTGAGGTAAAAAATTTCCCAAAACAGTTTAATGTCAAAGATGCAATTTTCACAATTGTCTTAGCGTGGAGTCAGATGAAAGAAGTAACTTTACAGGGGTACTGGTACAAACTTTGACCTAATGATGAAGATTCGAAGATCCAAACATTACCAGTGATGGTCAAAATGTGAAGCTAAATTTGGAAGAAAATGTGCCAAACAACACTTTCACAGATGTTCTCTTGGGGAAATTAAAGACTGGACAGAAATCGACAGAAATGTGCCACTGGTAGAAGAATTGAGTGACGAATAGATTCCATAAAGTTTTGTCAACCCACAAGGCCAGGTTCAGGTCCGGTTTGGTTTGGTTTGTCTAGCTCTACGATCATTTTTGCACACTTTAGGCTAATTAGAACGCGACCTACAGTTTAATTTGGATGCCGAATCACTAACAAACATCCATGCCACCACCAGAATTCGCACCTAAAACCTATGGTACCAAAGGCCAGAGCGCTAGCCAACTGGCCATCAGACAGCCCCAGGTTCAGATGAAACCATGATAGAATTAATAGCGTGAGAACAAACTTCTGCTGCATTAAAACATTTATAAAAAATTTGCTGAATCGAACGTATAATATAACGCTGCAGAATTGAGAAAATGTTACGTAATTCATAATGATTTTTTGAAGAAGATATCCAAATCCCTATAGCTCTGTGAAACCAAATACTTTTTTTAAACAGCGTTAAACGTTCATATGTATTTTTTCTTGCCTTAAAGTAACTTTTCACAACTTGCATGAATTATCAGTGTGTTATAATAATTTTTCTTTTGTGCTATGTAATAATGTTACTGTTTTTACAAAAATATTTAATGAAATTAATGCTCAATTTTTGAATTTAATTTTGGAGCTGTTATAATGGTGAAATACTTTGCCGGATATTTATATCCTCAACACAGGTTTAGAATAGGAGTAAATATATTAAATATGCGCGTTTAATCGTTTAAATTATTTTGTAGGGTGATTTATCTTTGGTATCCCCATTAAAATATAGGTTACTGCAATAGTTTTCAACAGTTTTTCATAAAAGAACACTACAATTTTATGTTATATAAATTTTAAAGTGCTGTTTTAATGGTTTATATTAGTTAAATTTAAATGATTCATAAATTTTAATTAGTGCAAATAGTAACATTTAAAAACCAACATAAACAAGCATTAAAATGTATGAAAAAAACATAATGCACATTTTATAATAAAATAAATTTACATTTTTTTTTTAGAATAACATTACCAAAATTTGTAAAAAATTACCTGAGATCTTATCAAAATCAAAAATCGTACTTAACACATTGAATAAAATAGAAGATGGGAGTTAAAAAAAAAAAAAAAAAAAAGCAGAAACTTCGCCAAAAAATTTGAGCTACTGACGTCACAGTTGTCATGGTAACGTACCTGAGTGAAAGTGTTCCAATCTTGGAACTCGTCAAATTGAGCGTTCGAACAGTAAATGACCCTAGTTCTTAAATCGTTTCTCAATGAACTGTCCCGTTACATTAGCAGCATGAGTCATGAACGTATTTTTAGAACAATGGGAGATATAAAAAAAATTCTGCTAAGATTCAATGCGCGAAATTTTAGCAACATTCTCTAAGTTTATTAGATTTTATTTTTTCACGAATCGAATTTTTCACTAACATTTATAAATAAAAATTTCTAATGAAGTATAAATAATAATTTTAAAAAATTATTCTATATGGATTTCAATTGTAACAGCTAAAAGTCAAGTGTTACAAATCACACACATACACACAAAATTAAAAGTTAACGAAAAACACGATACTACTTCAAATTCCCTCAATTTTCTTTCGTTAATGTTTCCAATACAATACACTTTGATTTTACAAACAAATTAATTGAATTTATTTGTTAGATTTATATTGTATAAAAAAAAAATTTTAATTTCAAAATATTTACTAAAATTTATTTATTTATTTTTTGTAATTCCAACTTATATAAGAAAAAAAAAAAAACCAGTACTAAATCTTTAATAATTTTAAGAGTGTAATTTAAGATAGTAATTTTTTAATATTTATTTATTTATTTTTTTACGAAAATAAAAGCGCTAATGGCAAATAACTGTAATATATATAACATGCAAAAAATTTAAATAATATAAAAAGAAAAATTTATATTGCTATCTAAGAATCAAATATATTTAATTAAATAACAACAATAAAATTAAAAAAAAAAAATTACATTTAAAAAAAAACATTAAATTTACATAGTTTTATTAACAGATTAAAAAATTATTTTTTTAATATGTTAATGTAAATTATTTCCCTTTGTACACTAATATAATTATTTTATATTTATGCATTATTTTTTATAATATTTTTACTAAATAATTACAGGAAATTTTAAAATAATATAATTCAAAATATCAAACAAAAAAAATGAAAAATTACTCTCAATTAAGACATGCAATTTAAATATATTGCTGCAATTGATTTTAGTTGGTTTTTAATTGACAAGCATTATTTTTAAAAATATAAATGCAACTCGTTGTTAGCTATAACCAAATTATTAATAAAAAAAAATTAATGCTGACGTACCGAAAGATCTGCGTAACTCGACGGCTGTTTTTGCATTACACAAAATGCCATTTTGATATCATAAAAAAAACGTTATCACCAACAACAGCTTAACAGAGCAAACCATCCGCGAACCCGACTTCAAAATTCTGCCATCTCAACATGCCGATTCACAGAGCAGGGGGAAAAACATATATTGGCGAGTTTTTTTCCCCACAAAACGCCTCGCCAAGCGCGCACGTCGCCAAACAAAAGTAATAATTCAGAGCTTTTGTTTATTTACTTCCTACATTTCGGAACAATAAAAAATTATTCTGTCATTCACTTAAAATTATTATTCTGTCAAAAGTAAAAAAAAAAAAAAAAGGATTACTTGAGTCATATCAGAACAAGAAAAGCCTTTCAAATCATACATTACATAACAATGAGAATTAAGTAAGTGAAAGTGATTATGTTCTTTATTTTTCTTAATCTCTTCCGCTTATTTAGTTATTGAAGATTGCAATGTACATCAAGTATATTACATAAATTTGAGGTGTTTTCTTTTTTCTTATATGTAGCGAATATGGAAGAACTAAATTAAATTAAATTTTTTAAATGATGAAAATAGAAAAAAAGTATTAAAAAATAACTGCTTCGAATTAAATTTTGGTAAAACGAAAAAACTGTATTTATAGTGAGATAAATAATATACATTTGTCTTTATCTATATGTATATTCAATAAGATTTTAGGAATGTACGTTTATTATTCATGCACATGCATGTATGTGTGCATATATCTGCATATATGCATATCTATCTAATATATATATATATATATTAGATTTTTCACATGCATATGTATATACATATATGCACATGTACATATGTGTGCATATCTGCATATTATATGCATATATATGCATGTACATGAATAATACACATATACATATATATATTACATTTTGCTCATGTATATATGTGTATGTATATACTATGTGCATGTGCAAAATCTATATTCTAGTTTGTAAAACGTAAAATAAACTGATTTAGAAAATTCATAATTCGAAATTATTTTAGAAAATTCTAGAACAACATAATATTTGAGAATGAAATTTCCAATTGCGAAAATACATGTTTAAAATTTTTATTTTTTTTATTATTATTATTATTTTCAGAAATAAAATATTTATACCTTCTTAATTTTTAGTTTTTAAGATATTATCCATATTTCTTAAGATAATAAATCTTAAGAAATATAGATAATATTTTAAAAACTAAAAAAAAAAATTTTTTTAAGTATCAATTTGTTTAACCCTTTAAAAGTCCAAACATATTTTTTATACTTAAATTTCACTTTTTTCTTATTTTTTATTTTTAGTAGACATTGATTCCAATGATACTAAAAAAAATAATTAAAATAATCTATTCCCCCCCTCCCCCTGAGGCATGGGGAAGCTCCCTTTCCCAAGAAAAAATTTTTTAAATACCTCCCCCGCACGTTCTCGGGCTTAAAGGATTAACAAATATTTACAAAAGTCTTTTTTTTTATTTATTATTTCCTTTAAGTTAAATATTTATCAATTACCAGTGAATCTCCAAGCAGCACAATTTATTACAACACAATTTGCAATATTTGCGGTACATAATTCAAATAACTCATGTTTCAGTTCTCCGTTGCAATAACCACGTTATTGTGTTAATCAGGGTCAAGCAAATAAAGGCGAATTATGTTTTATACTATTGGGAACATCTATCCATTGCAATTTCTCTCAGTCAACAACCGTGAAACTTTCAAATGTTGACACAAATGAGTAAGTCATAAACACTTAATACATGAAATTGTTTTTTAAAAAAATGTGGTGCACTTTTTATACATGCACTAATTATGAATTTCTACGTATTTGATTCAGAAATTGCTACAAATTTCTGGAATACATAATTTCATAACTAAATATTTCTTTCCTTAGTTTTTTCCTATTGGGACAAAAGAGAAATACAATCAAAAAGAAAACTAGACAAATTAAACAGTGATTCATATCTTTTGCATAATGAATTCTACAAAAAAAACCTCTATTTTCCCAGAGTGTATGATTATTTATCTCTCTCTCTCTCTATATATATATATATCCACATGAATTATATTTTCTACCTCATCAAAAAAAGGAAAATTTTACTGTGACCCCAAAATGTGAACACTAATCAATTACAACACATTTAATATTTATACTGTTTAGAATTTAAGTAATTTATTTTCAAACTTTGCACATATGGGTGTCCCTATTTCAACTATAAATATCTTTCAGTAGATCATAAATCTATACAGCATAGAGTACAGACTATAAATTTTTTAGATCACTTATGATTTCAATAATCGTATCTAACACATATATTCCAAATAGATTTTGAAAAAATTCAGCTGATTAACACTGATCGTATCTCACCTATAAAAATCAAGTCTATCACCAATATCGCGTATCTTACCTATTAAAAGCCAGAGGTTCAGTTTCTAGTTTACTAGAGATCAATCATGATTTCAAATTTTGAGAGGATTCAATAATCGTATCTAGCACATAATACTCCATATAGATTTTTTTTAAACATTCAGTTGATTAACACTGATACTGCGTATCTCACCTATAAAAATCAAGTCTTATCACCAATATCGCGTATCTCACCTATTAAAAGCTAGAGGTTCAGTTTATAGTTCATTAGAGGTTGTTTCAAACTCCTTTCAACCTTTTATTTAAGCATTTTAATTAATTTCTTACTAAGGAAATATTAAAAAAAAAAAATAAATAAACAAAAAATAAACTATTTTTAGGTGTTTGTTTATAAACTAAAATATGTTTTGTTAGCAAAAATAAACTATTTTTAAACTAAACGTTTGAATAAAAGCATTCTGTGAAGTTCTATAATTGTGCTATTATTACATATCTATTGTGCTCTATAATTCAATTAAAAATAATGCTTGTATTTCAAATTTAAATTAATGTTAATTTGCGTCGTGCTTTCTTTAAAAATATATAATATAATTTTATATTTTATAATATATATACATAATATAATATTTTATATATAATATAATATTTACTGATTCTTATAATTTATATAATAATAAGAAAATATATAATTATAATCGGACATTTTTTAAATTCATATTATTTTTTTCAATTCCTACTATTAATTCACACTCTCCCTATATATATTTATATATCTTGCTCAAATTTTCAATTGTTAATAAAATACTTTTTATTCATCTACTCGAGTTCAAATACATGTTTTTGAAACCTGTAGTGGATGACACTTGATGTTAACAGTTTTTTCAAATATTAATTCATTAATTAAATTTAATTAATTTTTGCCACTTAATATTGTGATTCTGTCATATGTATATACACATTTATATTAATTGTAATTATTTAATAAAAAGTAACTAACATTTTTTTTCTTTGTTGACCTAAGTAGGAATTGACTTAAAATAAAATTTATATTACTTGTTTATTATATATATCAAAAAATAATAATAAAAAAAAATGAATAAAAAAACCATCCGGATTCTAAAACAGTTTTTCAAAATGGCTAAAAGGAAACCTAAACGCGTTGGATTCGATTTCTCAAAACAAACCTAATTACAAAGCAGATGCTTCATTTTCATATCGATATAAAACAACAGTCAATCAAAATCAGAAGAAACGGAATCGCCTCAACTCCGCCAAATCCAGTTCCGGATCAAGAGGGGATTTTTGATATGCCCATCATTTGCGTAATGACGCCAAAATGCAGAACGCCAAGTTGGTCTTGGCATCGAAAAGTGCTGCAAGTGCACTTTCTGTTGACTTTTTACTTCACTTGCATTTACCATGGAGGAGATGAGTCACGGGACATGAGAATACATACTTAAAGCACTGGAGCTTCATACTGAGCTGAAACACAGTAGCAAACTGCAGGCAGGGCGGGGGGAAAAAAAAAATCCAAAGCTTTTAATAAGTGACTTTCAAGAAATATAAGTTTTTTTCTATAATTATAAGGTAAAAAAAAAACTGTTATATATTTGCAATTTAGACATGAAGCGACACCTTAATATATATAACTAATTCTTGTTTGGTTTGGTTTGTAGCTCTACGGTTATTTTTTGCACAATTTAGGCTAGCATTCCGAACCACTACTACTACTACTACACCACACCACATCAATGTGCCTAGAGCTGAAGCCCCTTTACAGTTTGGGAATGACGTGGGTGAGAAGAAGTCTGATAGGGCTCTGTGACGCTCTACGGTCATATTAGGCGGGACTTAAGGTTTAAAGTGGATTCCGAACCACTATAAGCATCCATAGCACCGCCAGGATTCAAACCCGAAATATGTGATACCGAGCGCTAGCCTCTCGGCTATCAGGATCCTTGATTCTAAACCACTAACAAACATCCATGCCACCGCCAGGATTTGAACCTAACGCCTGCGGTATCAAAGGCCAGAGCGTTAGCCAAATTGGTCATCAGGCCACCAACTAATTCTTGTATTTCAATATGAAATACTAAGCAATAATTTTATGTTCTTCAATGCATATTAAGGAGGCCTGAATGGCCGAGTGGCTAGCGCTCGGTACCACAGGTTTCAGGTTCCAGTCCCGGTGCCATTGTTGTTTGTGGTTCGGAATCCACTTTAAGTCGTAGGTCCCGATCTCATAGATCGTAAAGCGTCACAGAGCCCAATCAGACTTCTCACCCACATCTTTCCTAAACTGTAAAGGGGCAACTCAGCTCTAGGCTCAAGTGATGTGGTGTAGTAGTGCATATTAGGAAATCTGGATACACATAAGCATTCCACACAATCTGACGGTGTAAGAAATGCCTATAGGGTCATTACTTCTGTGGGCAGGTAAATGATATGAGAATAACACCTGCCGAAATAAAGAAATTCTGAACAATACTTTTATTCCTACTTTTTATTATATTTGAAAATGAAATAAGAATTCTTTCAATATATGGATATCATTGATAGCATTTTCAATTTTGATTTGAAAACTTTGAAGTGCTTTTTTTTACAACTATTCACGATAAAAGCTAAATGATTAAAATGAAGATTACAAGTGATTTTCGCGCATTTACTGTTTATCATACATACCTGAAAAAAGTATTGACTTTAACTTGAAACTTTCGATAAATTTCATTTTTGAAATAAATTAAATAATTTATTACTGAAAAAGTTGAAAATATAAAATCTGCACACATAAATGCAAATTCAAAATAAGAGCTTTTAAGAAGGCGGGAAAAAATGCCATTGTAAGAAATAATGCAGATTCAAGGAAGAAATTGTAATGTAATGTAAGAAATGATGCAGCAGAAATAATGCACATAAATGCAGATTCAAAGTAAGAGCTTTTAAAAAGAAAAAAAAAGTGCCATTGTAAGAAATTGTACGAGAAGTTTTGTATATATCTGAAAAACGTATTGACATTAACTTGAAACTTTCGATAAGTTTCATTTTTGAAATAAATTAAATAATTTATTATTGAACAAGTTGAAAATATAAAATCTGCACACATAAATGCAGGTTCAAAGCAAAAGTTTTTAAGAACGTGAAAAAAAAAAAATGCCATTGTAAGAAATTGCACTATTCTATGCACAGTCCATAATATTATGCGAGTGCATCTTCAATATGATTATCAACTTTAAACAAATAGTAAACTGAAGTAAATCTTTTATGTCGCAAAAATACAATACACAAGAAAAACTTTCCATTACAAAGCGAACCATTTTAGCATTAACATTACAAAACTATTGTTTTTGCAACAACAAAAAAAAAAAAAAAAAAAAAAAAAAAAACATTGCATCTTGCATGCGCAAAACATGTACCACTAAATTAAAACCCACGACAAAATTAAATTAAAATTCATTAAAAAAAAAAAACAACTCACTTCTAGTGCTCGCACACGAACCAATCCATAAACGTAATTTTTTTTTTTTTTCCCTCTCGAGCCTGCACTTTTCCCTAAACAGGGCTTCATCAAAAATAGACGCGAAGCGGTGAGTCATCGCGGCAAAAGAAGGTCGTTCGATGATCACGTGAACACCGGCCAAACGATTAGAAAGATTTCGTGCTCATTTCCTAGCGAGTCAATAATAAACCAGTAGTATTTCGAGATCGAGCAAGGAAGAATTTTCTGTCCTTTTTTTCGCAAATGCAGTTTTTTATTTTAGATAAAAAATGTATCGAAAGAATATATTTCGAAGGCGAAAAAAATCTTAAATTTTATGGTATTTTATTTCCTATTTCTTTATGCATTGGACAGATGTGATTTTTTTTTCATTCTTTCAGACTAATATAAATATCTAATTGGGATTAAATTGCATTTTAAGTAAATTAAAAATAAGCATTTACATGAGATTTTAAGATATAAAATTATAGAAAAAATACTTATATTTTATTAATTCGCTATCATTATGTAAATTTGAACTGACGATTTAATTAATATGTTTACATTAAAAAATTAATTTACAACAACGTTTTTCAATCTGCCAACTGAAATAAATATCTAATTGGGATTAAATTGCATTTAAGTAAATTAAAAAAAAAAACATTTGCATGAGATTTTAAGATACAAAATTATAGAAAAATATTTTTATTTTAAAAACTCACTATCATTATGCAAATTTGAACTAACGATTTAACTAATATAATAAATTTGTTTTAAAAAATAATTTGCAATGGATTTATTTTTATGTATAACCATCTAAATATAAAATACGAAACTAAATACAACAAAATTATAAAAATTTTTGATTTAGTCTTGTATCTTTTTAGTGTTTTTATAATTATGCATTGAACAAAAGCGTTCATAAATTCGATATATTAGTCTGAAAGAATGAAAAACGAACCTAAGTATATAATTGGGTTTAAATTACATTTTAAGTAAAGTTTAAAAAATTACATGAGATTTTAAGATACAAAATTATCGGAAAAATACTTTTATTTCAAAAATTCATTATGCAAATTTAAACTGACTATTTAACTAATATGTTTATGATTTATTTTAAAGTATAACTCTCCAAAAAAATACGAAATTAAATGCAACAAAATTATAGCAATTTTAAAAAATTTTTGATTTATCTTTTTATTGCTTTTATAATTATGCATTGGACAAATATGTTCATAAATTCATTGTTTTTCATTTTTTTAGGCTGAAATAAATATCTAATTTTGTTTTAAGTTATATTTTAAGTAAATTAAAAAAAAAAAAAATACATGAAATTTTAAGATACAAAATTATCGAAAAAATACTTATATTTTAAAAATTCACTTTCATTATGCAAATTTGAACTGACGATTTAACTAATAAGTTTGTATTAAAAAAGAATTTGCTATATATATATATATATATTATACACATATATAACCCTCTAAACATAAAATATGAAATTAAATGCACCAAAATTATAGCAATTTTAAAAAATTTTTAAATTTAAGTCTTTTATTTTCCTAACATTTATTTTTAATTATAGCATTTCTTCGAATATTACAAATTTGATTAGACCAAAATCTAAAAAATAATTAAAACTGCAGATTAACACCACTATGAATTTAAAAAATGAGGATTAATTGTCTTAACTTTCTTAAATAAATACTAATTCTTTAAATTAAAAAAAAAAGAATAAAAAGTTATTTTCAACATGTTAAATTCAAATCGTAAACAAATTTTCCCAATAACTGAAATAAATGTTTATGCTTTAATTTTTAAGAAAATTTACAATGAAAATGAAGAAAAAAAAAGTTATTTTCAAAATGTTAAATTTAAATCGTAAACAAATTTTTCCAATAACTGAAATAAATATTAATGCTTTAAAAATTTTAAGAAAATTTACAATGAAAATGAAGGGAAAAAGTTATTTTCAAAATGTAAAATCTAGTAATCAAATTTTTCTAATAAGTGAAATAAATATTAATGCTTTAAATTTTAAAAAAATCTAATGAAAATGAAGAAAAAATTGTTTTCAAAATTTTAAATTTAAATCGTAATCAAATTTTTCCAATAATTGAAATAAATATTAATGCTTTAAATTTTAAGAAAATTTACAATGAAAATGAAGGGAAAAAAAAGTTATTTTCAAAATGTTAAATTTAAATTGCAATCTAATTTTTCCAATAACTGAAATAAATATTAATGCTTTAAATTTTAAGAAAATTTACAATGAAAATGAAGAAAAACACAAGTTGTTTTCAAAATGTTAAATTTAAATCGTAATCAAATTTTTCCAATAACTGAAAATATTAATGCTTTAAATGATCCAATAACTGATCAAATATTAATGCTTTAAATTTTAGGAACATTTACAATGAAAATAAATAAATAAAAAAGTTGTTTCCAAATTTAAAAATTAAGAGTTTAGTTTTAAGTTAGAGAGTAAAGTTTTAAATTTAAATCGTAATCAAATTTTTCCAATGACTGAATATTGCTTGCGATTGTAAAACTAACCAACATTGCACTTTTCAACGTAAACGCAATAAATAAATAAATAAAATAAAATAATAAATTTTCACGCCAAGCTTTAATAATGGTTCTTTTGGATACCAAAACAATGATTCCAACACTTAGAATAAATTAAAACGTGGAAGAAATAAATAAAATCGATAGCTGCGGTTCAAGTTACTATCCTCAGATGCAATCTTCGGACAACAATCTATCCAGGAAAAACCATAACAATTTTCGTTACGTAATAAAACGCGGAAGGGAGGAGCTTGCAGAAAGGGGTGAATGTGAAACAAGCTAGAAAGTGTAACGTTTCACAAAATTTCACTGCACACAAAGGAGAAGATGCAAGAGTTTGATAATGTTACGTCAACATGATTGCATTATAAACCTATGCTGCAATTTGAAAAATCAGAAGTAATGTCTAGTGCAGGGCTGCCCAACCCAAATGATCTTGCACTTTGGAAATGCATAACTCTGTGGGCCGCGTATAAAATTATGTATCGCCATATTTGATTTAGACCCACTATAGACATTTTTTTGGAATGAAAAATTTGAACATAATGAGTTATTATTTCTGTGTTTACTAATATTCTTACATGTAAACATAGATAATATAATAATAAGGATAGTAAACGCACATTGTAAAGAAATATATAACACTAAAAATGAAGTATAAAAAATAAAACGAAATAAAAATAATTAAAAAATATTTATTTTACTAGTGCGACATTTGTTTCTCCACTCTTTCACTTAGCTTTTGAAAATCGATCTCAATTCGGTATTTGCAAAATATATTAAATATAAACGAAATTAAAAAAAAAAGGAAAATCATTAAAAAATATTTATTTTACTAGTGCGATATTTGTTTCTCCACTCTTTCGCTTAGCTTTTGCAAATCGATCTCAATTTGGATAATGCACATCGTGATGAGTGTTGCTGGTTAGCGTCCGTTTGGGGTTGTTTTGTGTTTGATCAATTTCATTGGGAAAAAAAAAAAACGATTCACAGGTGTAAGTTGAACCAAAAACGCTAACAACTTCAACTAAGACTCTGGTTTGATCTGCTAGCAACAATCAACTGTGCGTATCTAGGGATGGTCACTTAAAGTGAAACATTGAACTTGATATATTAGATGTTCCAAGATGCGTAGAATATAATTTAATTATTCTGCGAACTCATAACTGTAAACTCATCAATAAAACAGGCAATATCTCTCATATATTTGCAAGAATATTATTTTAAAATCAAAGTTAATTTTATCTCATTTCGACAGTTAATTTTTGAAGAGATGGATGCACACATAATGTATTCTTTTAATGCATTGCTTTTCACTACTTTGGCCGTTATAAAATAAATATATTTTGTAAAAGTGTAATATATCTCACGGGCCAGAAAAATATTCAAGGCGGGCCGCAGGTTGGCCACCCCTGGGTTAGTAACTATTAGTGAGGCAAAACTGGAATAAATTAATACCACACAACAATAATAATTTACACAATTCAAATTAGAAAGTTGTTCCATTTCACCATATTTATTAAAGAAAATATATAACATTACAAACATAAACGATTAACGACACTTAATACATGAATTTGGTCGCGTAAACATCAACACAGGAATTCCACAATGGTTCTAGGAATGCTTTATAACAGAAGATAGATAGTAACTGATATTCAGTGTAGGTCCAGTTTCATAAGTGCCGTTATAATAGCGAAAATTTTTTTAAATTCTAACACTTAGGAAACAAATTATTTTGATATTAAATAGCTGAAGTAAACAGTTCTTGGAAAATTATTAGATTATATTAAATTAACTGAACGAACATATGTTCTTCCCATAGTAGAATAAATTATACCTATCAACAATGTTAATATTAGTAGCACATGAACATATCCTTTTATAATATTTATCGTGTATAAATCATCTTTGAATAAACAATTTTTTTTCCCTCGATATGCAACATATGTCATTCATTAATCAAAGAATTAATGATGCTTCAGTTCAGAGTCCAGTTTCTTGTGGGTCAAGATATTTCCCCAATCTATTTTGGTGCGCGTAACAGGAAGCAAACGTCGCAATGCCTTGAAAGTCGTATCAGACATGGTTTGGTAATTCTCAGAGATCGCCTTCTGGTACTCGGTCTCGGCCTCTTCGACAATCTGCATGAATTCGACAGCAGTTTGGCGCTCAGTGGTCACCGTCAAGGATTCCTTGATCTCCTTAGATGTCACCAATTGGACATTCCCATCTTCGTAATAATGCACCTGGACCTTAACGATTCCTTCCAATTCTGCAATGGTTGAGTCTGGAGCAAATGTTGCAGACCAAATGGAACGCCATCGGCCATTCCAGAAATTCTTCGGCTGAAACTGGTGGTCTTCAATGCATGCTGTCAACGTGATGTTCCCATCTTGGTAACTACTGAACACAGAGCATGTGCCATGCTTGAAATGATCGCGGGTATACTGGGTGCAAACTTCTTCCAATGCTTTACGATGACCTTCAGATGCCTTCTCCGGTTCCCACAACTTAAAATCGACAGCATCTTTCCTCAAGTGATCATACTTGAAAGATTGCTGACTTCTAGGATCATAGAAACGCCCACATCCCAAATCATTATAATCAGAAATCAAAGCAAAGAAATTACTGCCATCAATTTTGACGGGTGTGAGTTGATCCTTGTTGTATCGTGCAAAAGCCCCAGATGCGGCCTCCTTCAAAAGGAAATCATCATTGATCAAAACTCGGACATCGTTAAAAACTTCGTTGAACTCTCCAGGCGGACTGTGGAGAATGAAATCGGACACAATTCTTATCTTCTCTTCGTCGGTCACAGGTTCTTCCAATTCTGGAGCCATCTCAACACAATCACGCCTTGAGGAAGGTTGTGAGGCCAAGCGGATGGGAGGGGGGACCCTTCAACTGCAGACGTGTCAACCTGAAAAGTTAAAAAATTGGGAATTTTTCGGGAGCTCTTATATCAGTTTTTACTGATAAAACACTGATATAAAAGTAACTCTAATATTTTATACACTACATTTAACATTAATAAATAACAAAACTTTACCAAACTGGTCTCAGTTTATATTCAAAGTCGTTCTCAATGTCGAGATCCATCATTAGCATTGTATAAAATTTTAACTATTGATAATTTGAAAAAAAATTTCATTTTTTATTTAAACGTTTAGATTCTCTTTTAAAATTTACATAATAATTTGATGAAAAAAAATTTATGTTTTAAATGATTAAATATCTGACAATAATTACGAAAAATTATTACAGCTATTGCAAGAATTATTTATAGACAAAATAATTCATAAATTCGATCAAGTTGACACGTCTGCATTTGGTACCCAATTTTAGGCATATTGCCTACATAATTCAACATAATGATGATTTTTCAAAAATCACTCTTAATTTGAAAGGAGGAAGACATGATAATTTATAAAAGAAGAGAATAAACACTATTCAATTATGATAAAAATATATTGACATTTCTGCAGTATATAGTATTTAACAGTGAATGAAAATATAAAATTAAATTAATGGATAACGAAGGCACTTTTTGGGAGATATTTTAAAAAAATCTACGGTACAATAAGCTTTTGAATATACAATGACTAGAAATCTAAATTAATTTTCAATCGCATATAAATTTTATTTTTAAATAAGGCACTTCTTAAATTTTGAAATTTTTTGGAAATTAAATGTCATATTTGATTTACTAAGCAAAATACCAATTATGGGTGAAAAGGAATGATTATTTAAAATGAATTTAAAATGCATTAACTTAATTACAATTAAAATTAGTTCCAGAAATTATATGCTATGTACTGCACATGAAAAATAACCTAAATTTATACCAGCGCATCTTAATACTCAGTGGTTAGATTAATGCAGGGATGGCCAACCCAAATGATCTGGCATGCATCGTAAAAAATATATACGCATATAAAATTATATATCCCCACATTACATTTAGACCAGTATAGACATTTTTTTTGGAGCGAAAAATTGAAACATAATGAGTTACAATTATTCTTACACGTAAACGTAGATAATATAATAATAATGATGATACTAAACGCACAACTGTGCGTATCTAAGTATGGTCACTGCGATCACTTAAAAGTGAAACATAGAACCTGATATATTCGATGTTTCAAGATGCGGCAGCATCAAGAGTTCGTAAAATATAATTTTTCTGTGAACTCATAATTGTAAACTCATTAATAAAACAGGCAATATCTGTGTATAATCGAAAGAATATTATTTTAAAATCAAAGTCAATTTTTGAATATATGGAATGCATTTTTTAATACATTTGTTTTCATTACTTTGGCCTTTAAAAATATTTATATTTTGTAAAAGTGTGATAAATCTCACAGGCCGGAAAAAAGTTCAAGGCGGGCCACCCTTGGATTAATCGAACTAAACAAGTCATATGTTTACCATCTTTTATTTTATACATTTTATACCATTCTCTTGCAATAAGCAGTTGCAAATAATAAACATTTAAATGTTCTGTGGGCAGTATCTTTAAGTGTGGTACTTCCCCCCTTTCCGGATACATTTCAGCAACTCGAACCATTGGAGCTTCATCGACTCCGCAATTCGATTTTGTAGACAACAAAAGCAATTAATTATCCTTAATGCAGCGGAGTGAGAACATACCAGTTGTGTAACCATTCCAATTTCTCTCTCTTGCAGAGCCAGCAAATCCATTCCTCAGCAAAACATTGCGGATTTAAAAAAAGACATGAGAACATTTAGTAGCTTCCTTTCTGAACTTGACCAGAAAGAGGCAGGCAGTTGAGTCAAGTGGATTAGTCATTGCATGATGTTTTTTTTTCTAATTGTATTTTCTTCTTGGAGTGCATCCCGAGAGCCAAGGGAATGACTTATTTTACTCTACATTAGTCAGGCAGGATTGGGTTTTGGTGCGGGCAGGACTTAGGGTTTGTTCAACTTGGAATGTCATCTTCTCCCTGCTGACTCTGTTGCACAGGGCTGAATCACGAAAAGGAGACCATGTTTCTTGGCAGCCAGACAGTTTACTTTCTGGGAACGCGCTTGCATAAGCATAAAGTACGCGAAAAACAAAATTCATTTTTGAAAACAGCTATTTTCACAGCCCTCATTACGAACCAGATTACAGAATACACACTGCGCTGGATACATAATTTTTGGAACAAGCAGTCACTAATCTTCCCTTTTTAAAATTACCAAGAACTGTGTATAATTACACGTAGATTCCGTAACATACCATGGTAATGAATGCATAGGTGTTAAAAATAACTATTCATTCTTGCAATTCTGTTTATCTTATGAGAATACAATATTTTTTATAACATGATGAAAAAAAATGAATTTATTGTAACAAAAATTAATCATAATAAACGAATTTTGCGAATTTCACAGAACTATATATATTTCATGTTGGGGCCTGATGGTCAAGTGGCTCTGGCGCTCGGTATCACAATTTTCGGGTTCGTGTCCCGACAGTACCGTGGATGTTTGTAGTGTTTCAGAATCCACTTTAAACCGTAGGTTCCGGTCTAACAAGGTCGTAGAGCGTTGCGGGGGTATTGTTATTCCGCCTCCGTAGCTTATCTTCAAGCTGCACGCACCTCCTGGGTAGTGCTAAATGAGTGACGTCTGTACAGCGTCAAAGGCATTAAAGACAATTGTCTAAGTGTTTGCCAGCAGCGTTAGAAAAAAACATATAGATATATATTTCATTTTAAATTAAAAATAATTTACAGATGTGATTTACTGCGAGTCAAGTGATATTTTTTTTTCTGCTAGTTAGCTTAAAAGTGATATTATCGTTTCATAATGCTAGCCACTTTGACCCGAGGCCATTTGCAAAAATATGTCAGATGACTACCCAAGATATACCACGAGTGCGCACAGTTACATGGCACCTACATAATGCCATTCAGATTTAATTTTACTCAAAAATGTAGTGCGAGCTTCGTAATCTTCTTTCCGAATACAATGAAAGGATATTCCAGCTGACACATTTACGGTGCTCTCCTTGGTACAGGTTCAGCTTCGCTTGGCCTATCCACTAGATTGGTCCAGTGCATCTTTTTTAATATAGAATACACTCCTTGCCTTATTGAGGAAAATTATTGTTTTTGGTGTTATATATATCTATATATAACTGTTCGTCAAAAATTTAAACCACTAAAAGGAAATTTGAAAACCTAACATTAAGATTCATTGAATGACTTGTATTTCAGAAAATAATACAATTGCAAACATATATAGATGTAGTCAAGATTGAACAAATAAAGCAAATGTTTATTATTATTATTTTTTTTTTATGTACTTGCTTCAGATGTCATATATCATTGTTAAGAACAATTTCAGGCAGAGAAGATATTAAATTAATATAATCTTTCAATTTTATGTTTATAATATATTATTTACATGAATAGAAAAATATCAGTTTTTCGCATTTTATAATAGTTATTCAAGCATCAAACACAAAAAATTTAATTATGTTTCACATTTGCTCCACTAAAATGTAATTTGTATAAATCACCGCCATCATGAACAATTAAACAAAATTATGTGATCCAAGTAAACTGAAATTCCTGCTACCCCTTTTCCCTTATTAGAAATAAATTATCAATCATTGAATTCTCACAAAGAGGAAACTGCAACATTCCGTTTCACAGGATTAAAGTTGCATACCAATCAACTTCATCGTTAAGTTCTTGGACCTATTAATGATGAAATCAATTGCCCGATCCGGCAAGAAATGCAGTAATTACTTCCATTATTGTTCAACTTTCTCACACCTTCAGGAAGCATGAAGGAAATAGAAAAAGCAGTCACTGTGACCATGAAACATTAAACTGCCATTAAAAATCCTTACAGCTTGTCGAACTTTTTTTTGGACTGTTAAAAAAACCTCTCAGTAGCAGATGTAGAAATATTTATAACACTTCAATTGCAAATCTGTTCTGTTTCCTCCTCTCACATAATATATATATGTGTGTGTGTGTGTGTGTGTGTGTGTGTGAAAATTAATTTCAAAAATACATATTTTATTTTTATTTTATGTGGAGTTTTTGGATCACAAAAATATAACGATGGAGTTTATAAAAATTCTACAAATGCATGGCCGGATATGTATGGGTATACGCTACACCACCACAAAGCCAGAAATTTATAACAGTTCAATTTCTTACAGCATATGTTAACTTTAATAAGTTAACATATGCTGTCCTTAACATATGCTATGCAAAACACATGTATTAAATATAATTATAAAGCAATTTCTTTAAATGAGAAATGTATTAACATTTCAACATAATTATTCTTAAAATAATAATTTTTGAAAGGGTTTATCTGGTAAAAAATTTTCAAATTGTTTATTAAATAGCTCTTAATTTCTCATCAAATAATCTATTTTATTGAATAGCTTTTTTTTTTTTTTTTTTTTTTTTAAAGTTTTCATATTTCACGTTTTAAAAAATATTTCAATTAATAATAATAAATCTAATAATTGTTCGTGAAATTGATAGGAATAGAAATTTCTCCATATATTGAATCCATCTAAAAAAACACTATCTTCTGGAAACGTAACTTTATAATTGTAATACGCAAATAATATGCAAATAATGCGCAATAATGTACATATACAATAATGCGCTAATATGCAAATTATTTTTAAAATTGTTTTTTATTTCCTTTTTTTATATATAATAAATCTATTTTCATGCAATCTTTTACAGGTCATATTTAAAAAATGCAACCTTATATGCATTTAATGATTTAGTGGAACACCACATATTCCACCCGATACCCGCCCAAAACCGCTTACAACTGGACACGAAATTAAACTAACCCAAACAATCTTTTAAAACCGACACATCTCATCAATCGCATAAGGTCACAGGAAAAAAAAAAAAACGAGCCACAGTCTATCTGTATTAATTATTTTTAAAAATATTTCAATTAATAATAATAAATCTAATAGTAGTTCGTGAAATTGATAAGAATAGAATATTGAATTCATCTGGAAGCATTAAATTACATATTAAATTACATATACATATATTGAATTCATTAAATTACATATATTGAATTCATCTGGAAATTTTTTTTTTTAAAACTATCTTCTGCAACTGTAACTTTATAATTGTAATACTTTGGCAGCATACAAATTATTTTTGAAATTTTTTATTTCCATGCAATCTTTTACAGGTCATATTTCAAAAATCGCAAACTCATATGCATTTAATGATTTAGTGGAACACCACACATTCCACCCCATACCCGCCCAAAACCGCTTACAACTGGACACGAAAATTAAACAAACCCAAAAACAATTTTTTTAAAACCGACACATCTCATCAGTCGCATAAGGTCACAGGGAAAAAGAAAATGAAAAAAAAAGCAAAAGCAATAGTCTATCTATATTAATCTGACGATAGATAGCGTCTTATTTTCCACCAACCGCTACCAGCCAAGGCCACCGAGCAGCCAAAACGAACGGAACTCAGCAGAAATTGACGCAGCAGCAGCAGCAGCCAGTGCAAATGGCGGTACAAACAATGGCGCTATCGAAAAGCATTATTTCCGCGAGTAGAAAAAGCCTTTCTCGAGCTTGATGACTCATCATCATCGGCGGCGCGCCACATCACTGCGAAGAGACTGTGGTGGCGTTATGCAACCTCTCATACGCTACACACACCGCTGCAGCACAGCAGATAGATTAATGCGAGTCTTGCCTGCTCTGTTGGTTTGCTGTCCAGATGTAAAAGACGAAAAAAGTTTTTTTTAAAAAATCGGAGTTCTGTGACGCGAGTGAATGCTGAATAAACGGAGGGTGACATCGAAAGGACAATAATACAAACAGAACACGACAGTGCAGTTATGGAATCCTGGTTTTCGCGACGATGAGTCACACGGGGAAGTTCGAATGCGAATTCCTTGAGTCGAAGAATTCGGATTATAATGTATGGGGAATTAATAGCATAATCGTGTCGAATGTAATGCCGAATATTAGTTTTGTTTGTAGAAGATTGTTCCATTCTTTTCACATAGAATATTGAGTTTCAATTATTCAGCAGTTAAATTCTTTTAAAATGTACACGCGCTTTCCAGAATTAACATGTAATATCGAAGCTATACATAATTTATAGTAAATTTTTTGTGCGCTCAATAATTTAATACATCGTCATTTATTGCACTAATTAAAGTGAAAAATTCTGTATGCTCTAACATATGTACATGAGCCCCATTCTTTTCGCATAGAACATTGAATTTCAATTATTCGGCAGTTAATTCTTTTAAAATGTACATGTGCTTTTCAGAATTAACACATAATATTTCGATTATAAATAATTTACAATAAAAATAAATTTTTTATACGTTCAAAAATTTAATACGTCATCATTTATTGCACTAATTAAAATGAAAAATTCCGTATGGTCTAATATATGTACACGGAATGACTAAACTATAGTACATATACACTTGCTTATTCGAAAAAGAAATAATTTTATAAGACGAAATAATTTCTCTCAGTACATTGTAATCAACCAATTATGAGCAGAAAATAATAATCGTAAAATCTTTTTGAAAATATGCAATCTTTAAATGACATTTCTTTTCGATAAATAATAATAGCAGACTCAATGTAAACTTTTCCGTGTTTTTAAAAAAATAATAAACAAATTCCTGTATTTTTAATATTCATTTGAGCATTAATTTCTTTAAACATTCAAAAAATACATTCATGCAAGATCTTTTTATTTTATAAAACTGCTTTATTATAAAAAAAAAAAAAAACTTTTATTTAGAAAAAGTTTAAAAGACAAATTTATACATTTTCTAAAATTCAGAAACAGCAATCTTAACGTTTTCCAAATTAAATGAAATGGTGTAAAAATATAATTTTATCACTCAGTACGTAAGTTAATTTTTAATTACAATACGTTATAAAATGTTTGTTTTATACATGTGCTGAAAAATAACATTCAAGAATACATCGAAAGAATTCATAATTAAATAAATACAATTCCAAATACATAATTTTTTTCAAAAAAATATTAAATGACTTTTGATTTTTGTTTTTTACAATCGTCTCATTATTTAACAATGAAAAGTATTTGTTTAATATTACAAATTCATTAAAAAATCGAACACAATAAACAGTATTTTAATGAAGATTTATAATTACTGTGTTTAAATAAGAAATGACAAAACAGATTTCTTTATCTTAAACCTATTTCGTTTCTGAAGACATAAAGTCGCTTCAAGTTTGTTGAACCTATTTAACCCCATGCACTCTAAATGATAACAAAGAGCAAAGTAGTTATAAAAAAAAATGTCAATGTATGAAAGTTAAGATTCCGAATACAAATGTAATGCTGCCACCTTACTGAACTGAATTCATAAACTGTTCATTCTAGAACAGAAACTTCCAAAAACACAAAATAATATTTCTACTTTAATTAATCATAACACAAAAAAACTTTGTACGCCAAAAACAACAACAAGATCCGGATATCTACTACATTTTACTTAGAATGAATTTCATCATGTCTGGCAAAATGCAATGAACGATTTAGTTGATATTTATTTATAATAGTCCACGCACTTCTTGGAAAGAAGTCTAGAATAACGTAGAAAGATAATAAATAATAATAATAAATAAATAAAAATAAGCTGTTTAAAATAAGCGTAAAACATTATTTATAAACAGACGAGTAATTATTTTTTTAGAAAAAGATATTTATAAAAAGATTTTTCATAAATGATTTACTTTTATTTATTTAATTATTTTTTGTTTTTATATTTGATTTATATGAATTTAAACTAACCATGTACGTTTTAGTTAGAAAATATGAATGATAAGTAAGTAATAAATTCATATAAATGCTAAATATATACATATTACAAATATATGCCCAATCAAACATTATTGCTACTAATACAACCACGAAAATAAAAATGTTATCCTGCCATTTATTAAATAAAATAAAATGGGAGAAACTAAATTATTATTCATCCACTGTCAGTTTGTGTAAAGCAATAATAACAGAGCCAGGATATTTATGTTTCAAATTCTGAAGATGTTCAAATTTATTTTATTATATATAGCGAGATTTTTTAGATTTACATTTTGCCAATTATTTATTAAGATTATTTATTTATATGGCGAGTTTTTTGTTAATTAAAAGTAAGAAATAAAAATTTATAATGGAAAACAATTTTAACAGACACCACATGAATTCTGTAATTTTCATAAATAAATTAATCGATATTTTAATGGCAAAATACATAAAAAGTATTTTAATCCTGCAATTCTAAAGAGTATTTAAATCCATAGGAACATAAAATAATTAAAATTTTCGATAAAGCATTACCCATAAATAATTTTCTCCAGTAGATGTAGAAATAAAATTCAATCTGCACTTTTTTTTTTATTTAAAGTGTAAGTAATTATAAACATAAATATATTTTTTAATTATATACGTTAATATTGAAATTTCTCAGAGCACCATTTCATTTCCGAAATAATGAAGTTATAGAACTTGCACAATATTAAAGCTGTCATAACACTAACTCGTTCGGACTCTGAACTCAGTGTTAACCTACGGTAATTTTTCGATGCTAACTACGGCTTTACTTTTATATATATTTAAAAATCTGAATTGCCTTGGTAAGACGAGTACTTACCCGTTTTTACCTTTAGGAGTATTTTTAAATGAGTTTAAAGATTAGAGAATTCGAAGCAGCAGTATATTCTGAGGGAGTTAAAAAAAATACCAAGATTATGAGTCATCGGCAAAGGGGGGAGTTCCGAAAGGGCGGTTTATCGGTGGGAGGAATGATTTGCTAAAATAAGACAAAGATGAGATAATGCGTGGGTGACTCATTTGTAGAGTGGTAGCCACCAGTTTTAGTAGGGAGCAGAACCAGATGGTTGAGGAAAATGTTCAACTTTTCCAATGTGAATAATTTAATCAATAACACTAAAAAGAAAGCGAAAAAAAAAAAAAAAAAATGATAGTTCTTTGGATTGGTAAATATTTAGATAAAAAATATAGTTAAATCAACAATCTAAAACGAAAGTTCGACATTAAAGCATTATTTCAGGATTGCACTCTTGGGGTGCAACATAGGAGATAACAGCATATTGTTTAGATAAAACAGTTTCTTTTTTTTTTTTTTTTTTTTTTTCATAAACTTATCATAGATTTCACCCAAATCAAAATTAACTGCATGAAGGTTTCTAAACGATTTTTTGTTTAGAATAAACATTCTGTCAAGTGTATGGAAAAGAAAAAAACACACACACACTTTAATTTAATTAATATCAGTTTCTATCATGATAAATTTTAGCACGCAAATATTAAATTTAATTGCAATGAAATAATGGTGACACATAATAAATTTAACTTTTACGTCTGCATATCTGAAAACGGAATTTAAAAATGTTGATTATTTTATACAGAGAAAAAAAAATTCTGCTATTATAATTTAAGAAAAAATTCTCTTTTTGTAATGCTTTTAAAAAAAGTAATATTAATTTCAATAACATATTCCTTTCAATTGAAAAAAATATTGTACCATAAAATAAATTTCAATAATTGTTTCAAGAGATTTTTAAAATTCAGACCTTTTAGAACATTTAATGATCCTAAAAATTTTTAAATTTTCTTTTTAAAATAATTATTTGCTACTTAATACGAAATTATTTTCTTCCATTTTAATCATTATTTTCTTTTTGAAATTTTATATATTTTTCCACAATTCAATAGAAAGAGAAACATGATATTATTACGAAAATCTGTAGTAATAAAAATTGATTTCATGATTTCGAAATTCATAAATAGCAATATTTACTATACCATAACCTAATTTTCTCCATACTCTAATTGAATAGCTTATAACAATTAACTATGTAAGAAATCTACTTTTAATTTAAAATTTAAGGTATTGGTAAGTAGGTAGGTGTTACACAACAGCAAAAAAAAAAAGTTTTGATTTAAAATATTGGAAAAGTTAAGAAAAAGTCAAATGTTTGCCCCCCTCCCAATAAAATTTGCTAAAACTGAATCAACTACAATTTTCAGTGATAAAATACTCTTTACCCAAATATTCAAAATAAAAAAAGAGTTGATTTTAGAAATTTTTCCAAATTGAGCCGAGAATATTAACTGCAGACTTCAGAAAAATTACTTGAAAATTGCCAAACAATTACAAAATAGCATGATCAAAATATATATTGTTAATTTCATATTATATTATCTCCTTTATGCCAGAGACATAAATGTACAAATTCGAAAAATTTAGAAAGTATCATTTGAATACTGTTTGGAGGTTCACATTCAACTAACACACATGGCAAGAACAAAATGTTTAAAGAGAAGACACACTTTCGTATTTCTAGCAAACTTAGATTGTAAAATAAGTGATTCAACCAGCGACCAAAAAAAGAAAATTTACGCATTCATGCTTTTAACATAAAAGGTACAATCATAGCAATATTTACGAAAAATACATTACATTCTTAGATTATAATGAAAAATATAGAAAATGCAAAACTGGTTATGTAATATTAATGTTTAGAAATGTAGAATTGATGAGCACACCTAGATTCAACACGACCTTTAAAATGGACCTGTAACGCTTGTAAATAAAGTACCCCTTAAAAGGCTATTGATACTGGTAAATAAAGAGTTGTTTAAAAGGCTATCATGTAACAATATATAAAACATCTTGTATTGATAGTCAGACTAGCAGGTGAACTTCTCAGGGTTTCTCCCATATGATATGCAAATGTGGGGCAGTTACCCCTAACAATGTTCCTGGAAGGCACTGTCTTCATTCAATTCATGAGTGTAGACTAAAAAGAACTGAAAAATTTGATAGCTAACCATAGAAAACAGAAAATACTGTAGAATGTTACATCGCTTATCCTCAAAGAATAATAATTTTTTAAGCTTTTCTGGAAATATTAACAAGATACTGGAAACTACTACAAACTGTCGGCAACAGTAATTCAATTCTACTATATACTTATTCTTTTGCAAAATGCATTGTTGAGGTTTCAGAATAGAATGACACAGAAATATGAATATTTTATGATACCAAATTAATCCATTTTAACTTGGAATTCAATGATGATCGCACAAGTATCCAGATGATATTGTGCTGAACA
Source organism: Caerostris darwini (assembly GCA_021605075.1). Classification (NCBI taxonomy): domain Eukaryota; kingdom Metazoa; phylum Arthropoda; class Arachnida; order Araneae; family Araneidae; genus Caerostris; species Caerostris darwini. The sequence continues at coordinate 237,992 of BPLQ01004589.1, forward strand.
CTATATTCCACCATAGCGAACAAACACTATATTATATATACTATACATTTTACAGCATCATACTACGTGAATTTTAAATTGGAAGATATACTCACCATTGATTATTATAGGTGATCTAAGATTGCTATAAATTAAAATTATTTTCCTCAACAACTGTTTCGTCAAGAAAGTGATATATTTCCAGATGACAGTGTGCAAGAACATCTTAATAGATTGATAAATGAATGAGGCTTTTTTCAATACAGTATTTAATAGTTCTTCATTAAACAAGTTATTAATTAAACATACATAAGAAATGGTCACACAATAACTAATTTATTACTATTCTTTAGTAGTCAGTGAATCATCAGTTTAAATTGAAGCAATATTTTAGAAATGTATTTTAAATTCCTTTGTAACAATGCATCATTTTTTTTATTAATATGCATAATATTCTCATAAAAACATCTTATTTTACATTCGTAACAAGATTATTGGTCAGAAATTTTAATTATAAATTTATTCATTTTTAATAAACAATGTTAAATATTTTATCTTCACAAAGTTTACGATATTGATTTTATATACAACATGATAAATACAATAGATTTAGCTTACGCGAAATTAATATTATGGCATTTGGATAAAAATTAATATTGTATAATTAAAGAAAACTTTTATTCAAAAAATTCTCTGGCCACTCATAGATGAGAGTTTAATTAGTTAAAAATAATATCTATAACAGAATTTTTAGATTGTGATTTCAATTATGTGATTAGAAAAATAATTGAGGCTTTCATAGTGTATTAAAATTAATGAATACCATTCATTTGAGAATTTTAAAAATATTGACCATCACACATCAACTATTTACAATTATTATAATCACTTCAAAATATTGTACAAGAACAAGTAGGAACATAGTACATAAAAGGACTTATCTAATTTACTTGAAGGCATACAAAGTAGACTGATTACCTTAATATTAAATTGCAATACATGTAACAAAACATTTAAATCCTCGTCAGTTTTAATAAATCATAAGTTTCGATAAATAGTTCATACAAGATCTCATAAATATAATATTCATCGCATAAGATTGAAAGCACAAATAACTTGCTTATAATATTTAAAAAAATAATAACTTACAGAAAATTTAAGACTAACGAATAAAAAGTATTAAATTTAAAATTTTCCAGCAAAAATTATTATACAATAATATTAGTATTCATTAATCTAACTCTCACTTATTTCTTATTCTGACATTTCACTTATTTCTCTATGCCTCAGTAAAGAGGAAATTTTTGATGTCATTAAAAAGCTAAAAAAATTTTAAGCCTCTTGGCTAGGATGGGCTACCAGCAGAATTATATAATTACAGGAGTGAAAGGTTAACTAGAGGAAATTGTTAATATGCTACAGGAGAACTGGAATAAGGTAGAGATATCTAAAGATTAGAATATTACTAATGTCGAATTCACAAGAAAAGAAACAATACAATTTGTAATATTTAACGAGGTATCTGTTTACAAGGGTTTTTTTCCTAAACTGATTAGCAGAAAATTAGAGGATACCACTGAGAATTTGTTGATTATCAATGTGGTTTTAGAAAAAAAACGCAACAACTGTTGATCAGATTTCTGCACTTAAATTCATATAACTTCTCCAAAATGTGTCCAACATACAAACCCTAACTTTTTATCAATTTTAGACAAGTTTATGATTCTATTCATAGGGAGAGTTTGTGATCTTGAAGTAACTGGGGAGGACATCCAAAACTTAGGAGTCTAATTAGACTAGCATTGATAAACTCTACTGTAATGGTCAAAATCCAAAATTTTAGACTGAGCTGTTTGAAATAAGGAAAGGCTTGAGGCAGGCAGATCCATTGTCAATCTGTTTATTTAATATATGCTTGGAATATATCATGAGGAAGTTTAAGGTGAACCTTAGAGGCCAGTATATTTGACAGTACCTGTCAGCTTTTGGTTTTGTGGATGATCTGGTCCTGCTGGTCAGGAATCGAGCTGCACTCAATGAATGCTTTTTTATATCTGCTTCTCTCCTCACGGGAAATAAGTTTATTTGTTAATAGTGCAAAGACTAAATATATGATATATCTTTTTTTTTCTCTAATATTTATCAAAGTGTAAAGAATTATGAATGTAGTGGAGAGATCTACGAGAGGGTTAAGGAGTTTAAATATCTGGGTGCTCAAAATGAAATGCATCTTGAAATTATAACATGAGCAGCAGCAGGAAAACTACAAAAGCTCTTAAGATCATCTAACCTAAATTGAAATTTAAAAATTCTTGTATACACAGTTATTATCAGACCAATTGTTTTGTATGGTTCTGAGACATGGACTATGAGAAAGTGTGATGTAGAACTGTTGACAGTATGGTAAAAAAAACTTTTGGAGCAGTATATGAAAATGGTGAATGAAGAATTAGAACAAATAAAGAAGCATATGATTGTTATAAGGAATTAGATATTGTTAAGGAGAAGGAGAATTTAATGGATAGAGAGACTCGAATTAAACAGAACAACAACAAGGCTCATTAAAGAAAACTCCAGTGGATTTAGATTCAGAGGAAGACCAAGAATTAAATGGAGATATCAGGTTGAGGAGGACTTGAAGACCCTCAGTATTACTAACTGGAAACAAAGGCAACTAGTCGTGTGGAATGGCGAAAAATCTTGAAAGAGGTCAGGGTCCTTCAAGGACTGTAGCACCAATGATGATGAAGTGGATGATGAAATTTATAATTTTTTAATAAATGCTTTTTTAATGTCTTTCACAATGGGCCATTCAGACAATTTAATAAGTACTTTTAACTTAAATCTTAAAAAAATAAGACAAAAGCAAAGGTGGTACTAATTAGTGCCTGAACAGAAATATTCCCTTATCTACAGTTAAAAAATTAAATTAAAATTTACAAAATTATTTAAAGTTTAAAAAGAGAGATTAAATTGTGTAAGAGTATAATGTTTTATGATAAAAAAGAAGAAGAAATAAAAGGAGCAATTAAGAAAACATTTAAAGTTAGCATTTTATATAAATTTTTTCATCAATTTTTTTTTCATTTATTTAAAATTTATGCTGTCAAAAATGTTATAAATAAAACTACATCAAACTGTATGTACTTCAAAAAAAAAAAAAAAAAAAAATTATAAAATATTTATGTATGTCTTTTTTTTTTTTCCCCTTCTGTTTAATCAATGTTTATCTTCTTCATTTTAGAGGCATCATTCAATATATTATGAAACATTAAAATATGTTATGGATATCAATTGATTCTTTAAGTTACTTATACAACAATTTTAAAAAATGAATTTATTATGCATAACACGATGAAACAACAAAATAAAATATGCAATCAACAACATACAGGATAAATAAAATTTATCATTTTTTTTCTATTAATCATAAAGTTCATATATTTAAATAATTTACATAATTAGCATTTAAGTATTACCAATTTTTTTTAATTAAGGTGTAAGAAATTTATAATTAAAAGAATATTTTGGATTGAATATCAATAAGTAAAGAGTGATTTTTGAGAAAAATGTTTATCCAATTTTTTACAAAATAAAAGCAAAAATTTTAAAATATAAAAGTACTAAGGACTTCTGGTGAAAAATATAAAATTATACACTTAAAATAATTTATTTGTTATTAATTAAATATCAACAAATGGCATCTAATCAATTGCATTTCTAATGTTTATTTCTGTCCATCTAATTTAAAAACAAAACTTACTTTCATTATTTTAAAATATTAATTTTATTGATATTAGAAGAAAAAAATAATTTAAAGAGATTTTTTAAATTAATTTAACACATTTTGAAAATAAAAAATATCTAGATTATAGTTTCAACTATATTTAAATGAAAACAATGAATAAATAATGTGGAAATAATTCTAAATTTAGACATATGGAAAGGCAGAATGCAATGTTTTCTTAGGTAACTGACAATTATAAAAATATTGTTACACTAATTGGAAAACCGCCGCAGACATTCTTACTCTTTACTGATTATTAAATGCATTTAATTTAATAAAAGAAAAAAGAATATTTGTAAAATAATACTAAAGTATTAAAATTCATGAAGTAAAATATCGATTTATATAGCATTAGAAGATAATATATACTTCAATGATTTGGTTATATTCAGGCAATAGAAAATCGAGTACAAGTTAATAACGGTTAACAAAAATTTCAAAAACTAAGAAAAGACCACATTTCATGAGTCACTACGCATGGAAGATTACGGAAGTCAGATTCATTATTTAAAAAAATGTCAAACTTCTCACGCAGCGAAAATAATATATACATATTTTATGCATACATTACTAAATTAAGCATAAAAAAAGGGTTATACCAAGAATTTTAGTAAAATAATATTTTATTGTTAAATCACATAATAGAAATTATGAAATGTTTTTCCTTCTTTTCAATTTAAGAAAATGATAAATAAGCATTACTGATGAGTATTAAAAAAATGCACTATTTTCAAATAAATAATGCAATAAAAACTCACCTGCAAATCAAGCAGATGTCTTATTCAGAGATCGAAATTCCGTACTTAAATGGAATTTCAAAAAAATGCAATTTAGGAAGATGTTATGAAAACAATGATTTCTATAACTAAAATAATTAACCTTGAGATTTGAAAATTAAAGAACAAAATTATAATAACTTGTCAACTACTTGTAAGATTTTAGAGCCACATTTAGAATTCTCTTACTACTCATGCTTGATGGTCGCAATATTTCGTTGATGACATCAGAATGCTTAGGGTTGTCGTAAAAAATATTATTATAAAATCGCCAAATTTCGCCAAAATGTAAGAAATAATTTGCCTCGTTTATCTTAAAGCAATTTAACAAAATTTTTATAATTAATGTAAGTAGGTGTAAAAAAAAATAAAACATATAAATTTTTTTTAATAAAAAGACATTATTATAATAACCTTTACTTCTTCGGTTACTGAATCAGAGCACTTTCATATCGAATAATAATTAATTAATTTAGCTGATATTTTTTTGATTTATCAGATTATATATATATATTGCGTAGGTTTTTATTTGCAGTGATATAAATTTTCTTTAAAAAATAGTTTATTTTTATTATCTGAAACACTATTTATTTAAAATCTAAATAAACTTAAATAAACAATAATTTACTTAATATTGAGTAAAAATTGCTATATTCGAAAGTTTTAAAAAATGAGAAATTCGGCAATTAAATCTTTAAAAACTTGAGGGATAATTACAGAGGAAAAGCAAAAAATAATAATAATAATACATAAAAAAAAATTTATTTTTTTTCTTCTTCAATTTGAATCTCATTATAACTGAAATGTATAAAAAAAAAATTGAGTTGGCTAAGTTTTGTAATAATTTTATTAGGAGGGATAATTAATTTTTTTTATCTGGAAAGATTGATAACATAACAGCCTATAAAATATATATTTTAATAATCCAAAAAAAAAAAAATAATAATAATGATAAATAAATAATAATAAATGTTGGTGTTATATCCCTCATGGAAGGAGGGAAGCAACTTCTATTGTGATGGAGTAGAAGTCTGAATTCTGCTCCATGACGATGAAGAAGTAGGAAAGTGCCCTCCAGGAGAACTTTTAGGGGGACAACTACCTCGCATTTGCTCATCATAAAGGAGAAAATCCGGAAACTCCCACCAAATAGTCTGATTAACGAGGCAAGAAGGTAAACATCCCAAACGTCGTCGAGTCTCCTCGTTTTTTGAAACAGTGTTTACAACAACGCCGCCAGTGGATTGAACGTCCGCCCGAATGCTCACCAACAGCGCACGTTGACACTGAGCCACGAGTCACAAAATAAATAAAATAAAGATATGATGTTCATTCAAAGATTATTGAGATTCATTCAAAATGTATATTTCAGTTTTTTAAAATAATTTATATTACTCTTATAAGAAATAGATCATTAAGAAGAAAATCATGTAAGAAATAAATACTCTTTTATGCTTTAATAAGACGTGAATTCCATACTTTCTTTATATTTAATTATTTTTTCAATTCCTTCCATTTGCTCACACTCTCCCTATATATATCTTGTTCAAATTTTCAATCGTTAGTAAAATACTTTTTATTCATCCACTCAAGTTCAAATACATTTTTTTGAACTTGCAGTGGATGACACTTGATGTTAATACTGTTTTTTCAAATATTAATTCAGTAATTAAATTAAATTAATTAATTTTAGTTTTTCTTAGATTTAAGTTGCATATATCTACCAATAGATGGCGCCAGATAAACTGAAAAAAAATGAATGAAAATTATTTATAAAGGACTTTCTGCAATAGAGTGACAAAAAAGTAGGAATTAATTTTAAAAAATTTTTTGTTATTTTTTTATGTTACTTGTTTAATGTATTGTCACAACTTTCTGCACCTGTATTAGTTCAATACACAAGGAAATATGCATTCAAAGTCATTGGTCAATATGTTCCATTCTTTTTCCCGTCTCTACACGGCTGCCTGATGACCAATTAGCTAGCGCTCTGGCGTTTGGTGCCATAAGCTTCAGGTTCGAATCCTGGTGGTGGGTGGTTCGGAATCCATATTAAACTGTAGATCCCGGTCTAATTAGTCTACAGTGGTCACAAAATGACCGTAGAGCGACAAATAAAATCAAACCTCTCTACACGAGTCGTATCAAATAACTTTAGGTTAATTGCAGCGGTTACTAAAATCTCACGTCGCAGAGTGAAGCAAAATGCATAAGAAGTTGACAAAAAGTAGGATAACAAAATTTGGATTATTATTATTATTATTATTATTATTATTTATTTTCCTTAATTTCTTGAAATGCTGTAAATTTCTATATCCTTTACACTTGTTCAGATTTTTGGGCAGGAAATTTTCTTGTATCACATCATCGAAAATCGGGCCTGAATGGCCGAGTGGCTAGCGCTCTGGCTCTCCGTACCACAGGGTTCGAGTCCCGACGGTGCCATGGATGTTTGTAGGGATTCGGAATCCACTTTAAACCATAAATCCCGTTCCTAATAGGGTCGTAGAGTGTTGCGGGGGCATTGTTACTCCGCGTCCGTATCTTCAAGTTACACGCGCCCACTGAATAACGTCTGAGCAGCGCTTGCCTTAAGGCATCCAAGACCAAGCTGTCTAAGTGTTTGCCAGCTGCATTGGAACAAAAAAAAAAATCATCGAAAATCGACAAATTTTTGAAGCAGCATATGTGAGCATCATCATGCTCGTTTGCTATTTGATAATTAATGATATTTGCCAAAAATTGCCTCTTTTTTTCCGAATACTTTGAAGTTTTTGAGCAGTATTTATTTTTATTTTATTAAATTATGATAATTTATTAGGGATTTGGTGATTGTGACATTGTTTATAATATTCAATAGGATCAATATTCAGATTGCATGATGGAAGTTTTTCAAGTTTTCTTCAGCACCTTTTTAAGTCCTCTTGGAGGGCAATGATCTTTCCTGATCACCATTTGATGGGATATTCGGGACATGCATAAAGAGAACACGTAGCCCACCAACTTTTAATATATATGACTGGTGTTTAATGGTAACTCGCACAGTTTGATTGAAGGACCAGATTATACCAGAAGCTTGCGCGTTTATCCGACAACTCTTTTTGAAGGAGCTATAAGAATGTAATGTCTAGAAAGCTTAAAATCCAAATTGGAACTATCCAGGCTGCTCAGAGAGAGAGTCTGAGCGGCCTGATAGCCAATTGGCTAGCGTTCTAGCCTTTGGTGCTTCAGGTTCAAATCCTGGAGGTGGCATGGGCACGTAATCAGTCATGACCAGTCAAACGTCTAAATAGAGCCACCGCTGTCTTTCTTGGAAAACTGGGAATAATTCTCTCTTCCCCCAGAATTCTCCATGTCTTATCTATAGCGCGTTGATCTATCTTGTTTAAGAATTTTCTTAAGAGTCAAGTTAACAAACAGTCTAGTCGTATGAAATGAAAGCGATCAATCAATGCGTTGCTCAATCAAAGTTCTTTTCTTAGCCAGTATATCAGCTTTTTCTTGACCCATAATTCCTCAGTGGAATTCCTCATAATTCCTAGTGGTTCGGAATCCACGCTAAACAATAGGTCCCTGTCTAATTAGCCTAAAGTGTGCACAAAATGACCGTAGAGCGACAAACCAAACCAGAGAGAATCTGATGTTTTGGAATTGAGCAGAGATTATCTAATTTTACATCTTTCCCTTTGTCCCTGGTTTTTTGAATTTGAATATAAATCTTGATCTCATGCAAGGAGATGTTAAAAACTAAATGAACGATTCACAATTAAGATCTATTGCATTCGAGACTATTGAGATTCTTTATCCCCAGAGTGAATGGATGCGTGTCTATATCGAAGGCTCTATGTTTGAAAGATTGGGGTGCAACGTAGATCTACCTCCTCGTTGGTGCACTTTGGACAATGCCTTGTCGGCTAAATGACCTACAATCTTGGCAATGGGTTCCCTGCCGAATGCATGCTCTGCAGTCTTGGAGAGGACACGGATTCATCTCCCCTTCCTGTCTGCCCTGCACTTGTTTCCTCTACTGTGCATAGTCGTTACTGGGAGGCTAGGGCCCTTATGGGCTAAACATGTCACTATGTGATTTCTTTCGTTTCTCGTTGTTGTTTTCGTGTTCTTTTTCTTTTTTATTTTATTACTTATTGTAGCCTGCCATTGGAAATAAAATAAAAAATTTTTGAGAGAGCGAGAGATGCTAGAGCGTGTAACCATAGTGAGCTTTTTAGTTTCCATTTACCTGTGGGCTTCTTACTACTCTTTTTGATGGCGAAATCGAAGCTATTGCTGTGGCTATTCAACAACTGTCGATTCTGAGCTACTTCTTTATAAAAGCTGTTATATTGTCTGACTCCAACAGTGCACTTCAAACCCTTTTAAATAATCGAAATAGTTCCCAAATAATCTTGGACTGTGGACCTTTGCTTGAGACACTAGTACCCAGAATTTCTTTAAAATGGATTTCAGCCCACTGAAGAATTATGGACAAACGAAAAAGCTGATATATTGGTTAAGAAAGGAACTGTGATAGAGCAAGGCATTGATCGATCACTTCCATTTCATACGATTAAATTGATTCTTAACTTGACTCTTAAGAAAATTCTTAAACAAGATATGATTCAATGCGCTATAGATAAGAGATGAAGAATTCTGGGGGAAGAAGTGAGAACTATTCCCAGTTTTCCAAGAAAGACAGCGGTGGCTCTATTTAGACGTTTGACTGGTCATGACTGTTTACTTGACCACCTCTATAGAATTGGAAGGGTGGATTCCCCAAATTGAATTTTGTGTGACTATGATTTGAACATTCAAATAATTGTAATGCCTTTTCTTGGTATGAGGACATGGTCAAAAAGTACTGGAGAGCCCATGAAACAATAGCTTAAACGCCAATGTTCTATATTTGTAATTCTGCACTTAAAAAATAAAATAATTTTGAGACGTAATTATCAATAATTTTTTTAATTTATTTTAATTTATGTTGAACTAATGTCATGGCTGATATAAGCTTTTTATGACTGCGTAAGCTTATATTCGTAAAGCATCCTTTTTATTTTGTTAATTCATGTAAGTGAATAAATTTTTCCTCCCCGCAAGTTGTAAAACTGTTGTATAACAACTTTTATGTGAATATTACAAGTTAAAATAAACTCCTAAATTAACTGAAAATTTTATAAAACAAGTATATTGTCTGTCAAAAAGAAAAATGGAAAAATGTATTGATGATTACCATTAAAGAAATGAGGAAATTTTCTTGGATGAATGAAAATGATTTAAATGATTTCTTTGATAAATACCTTACATTTCTCATTCCATAATATTTATTGTTGTTGTTTCTTCTCCCACTTAGTAGACATCGACATTTAGACTAAGACCAAGAACCTGTCTGGTCTTATGGATGGAGTGAAAGAAGGGGAGGGCAGCTTCTGTTGTGATGGAGCACACGCAGGTAGAAGTCTGATTTGGCTTCTTGATGCTGAGGAAGGAGGGCAGTGCTTTCGAGGAAGACTTTTTAGGAGGAACTACCCCACAAAGGGGAGAAAACCAGAAAAACTCCCACCAGGTAGTCCGATTCACTAGGCAAGATACTGAACATCCCAAAAGCCATCGAGTCTCCTCGTTTTATGAAACAGTGTCTACAGCAAAGCCGCCAGCATATTGAATCTCCGTCCTAATGTTCACCAGCGACGCGCGTTGTCACTGAGCCACGAGTCAGGCCCATAATATTTAAAATTACAGCACTTTTAAAGCTAATATCGCTAGAAAGGCAACAAGGGTGAATTTTCCTAATGAAAATAATAGAATTCATTGTAAAAAAAAATATGCATTAAAAACAAAAGGCAAGCTTATAAATGTAAAGAAAAACCGATAATGTTCTCTGATTTATTCTATTTTCAAAAATAAGAAACAATATTCGTTCTCATTAATTATTATGTACACAAACGTCGACACGGGTTTTATTTCAGTGAGATATTAGATTCTTTAGTAAGTGGTATTAAAAAAAGGATTATGTAGATCAGTTGGTTTAAGTGTTAAATAGAAACCCGATTAATCTTGTTTGTCATGGTAATCAGTTCGAAATGTCATAAATATATAGATTATGTCATCAACTTAAAAACTACAATAATGAGATGTCTGATTAGTTATTTATTACTAAACTTACAAAAAGTTCAAATTAAGAAAGTCAAGTCGTCATTAAAAAGTCAAAATTAAATATATTTTAATTATTGTATATTTTCGTGTATAAGCCGAGAATTTTTTGAACTTTTCTCTACTTAAAGTAAAAAAAAAAAAAAAAAAAAAAAAAAAACCTTTTCTGTTAGCCGGGCCAAATAATAAGACACCAAATATGAAAACGTGCTAAATAAAACTCGTTTTTATTTCTTTAGTTTATGAAAACAAATATTGTTTTTAAATGATATGCGCGTTTTGATTTTGTTTCATAAAAATGAGGTGTGTGTGTTTTTTTTTCCCCAAAATTGTTTAAATTGCTGGTTTGTTGCATGGTCGCAAAAACGAAAAATCTGAAATTAGCGAAATTTGGGCCGACTGTCTGAAAAGTACAAAAATATACACCAGAAATAATGATAAAATACTGTTAAGTAATAAAGTTACAGGATTTTTTTTTTTTTTTTTTTTTTTTTTTTCCTGTCTGCTTATATGCGAGTTTTGAACTTTGGTAATTTTTTGTAGAAAAAACGTGTCACGGCTTATACATGGATAGATTTATATTCGAAAATATACGGTATATAGAAATTGTAATTATAATAATAAAATTGAATCTTCTAAATAATTAGTTAAAACATCGTCTCTTTTCGTTTACTTTTATTTATTATTCGCTTAGAATTTTCATTAAGATAAACGTGCATATTCGTCATTATACTTTTTTTGTCTCCAGTCTCGAAATCTGCCAGTAGGCAGATGGCCCTGCCCAATCATGGGCTGTTGCTCCAATGAAGAAGAGGAAGACTTCTTATTAGTATATTTTAAATTTCCATAATTTGCAAGTTAGTATCACAAAATTGAATTCATTTAACAATTTTTAAATACTAAACATGTATTAGTGTAAGCAGACAACTAATAGTTTCTAATGCGTTTACCGTTTTCTAATTATGATAGCATATTCAATGTTTTATTTATAATTAAAATGGCCAACGGCCGTACCATGCTGAATATACCGGTTCTCGTTAAATCACCGAAGTTAAGCATCATTGGGCGCGGTCAGTACTTGGGTGGGTGACCACCTGGGAACACTGCGTGCCGTTGGCAAATTTGGGACCTGAATGGCCGAGTGTCTGGCGCTCGGTGCCACAGGTTTCGGGTTCGAATCCCGGCGGTGCCATGGATGTTTGTAGTGGTTCGGAATCCACTTTAAGCCGTAGGTCCCGGTCTTCTATGACTGTAAGAGCGTCACGGAGCAAAAGTCAGGCTTCTACCTACGGATGCTCCATCACAACAGCTGCTTCCTTCCCCTTCAATCATGAGTCCATATGGGCTCGTGGGCTTGGCCAGCCAAGTGGGATAAGAAACAACAACATAATTAAAATGTTTTACCACAGTAAAACCAGATTAGTTATTCCGGCTTTTGGAGTACAAATTATCACTTAAAGTTTACAAGCACAATCCACTTAATAAAATGTATTAACGGTATTCTTCGTCAGTGAAATTTTTCTCATGTTATAAACCTCGATTCTTTTATTTCTATCTTTTTTTTTCTTTGTTCTTTTTTTTTTAATCTTGGAAATGTTTTCAAACTCGCTCGCAAGTCATGCTTGTTTAGCTTTTTGAAGCCGCATCAACATATTAATAATTACTAACATGAAAAAGAAATCTAGTTAATTTCCTCCTCATAAATGGTTTGAAAAATTTCTACAGAAATAGTTATAATTTGATATTACACACATGAATATTATAAAAACATTTTTGGAAACAATTTTTTTTTTCAAAATTTTTTTTTTAAAATTGATTTAAGTGTTTAGGCTATTAAGTGTTGATTTCCATGTTTATATTTCCTGTACTAAAATTTTATGAGTCATTTTGACTTATACTGTACTTCTCTTTTTTCAGGTTATCTGGAATAAAAAAATGGTCTTAGACTTTATTCTTTGAAATTTGAATAAATAAATTAGAAATTGTTGATCTTAAAAAATGTGTGATAAATACAAAAAAAAAAAAAAAATACTTCGAAATGTTTTATGAAACCTTATAGTGGCTTAGGAAAATAAAAATAAAAATACTTTTTGTACGGAGCACTTTTTCTCAGAAGATCAGCAATTTATAAAAATCCAAACATAATAATTTTTTTTTACTAATAACAAAAACTCAATTTCTGCGAAATAATGTATAATAACAATTTTTTTCCATGTATTGAAACTAAATCTACTTGAATATCAAAAACAACTCATTGTTAATTCAAAAATTAATTTTTATTATTTTTTTTTAATTAAAAAAATCTCTTTTCTTAACAAAAATATATCTCGTTTTCAGAATAAAACATTTATCTGATTATTATTTTAAGGTGGGGGGGAGCTTTTTTTTTTTTTTTTTTATTATTATATAATTTATTCATACAATTCAACCCCGTTTTTTTTCACCAAAAGTCTAAATAATGTCTTAACTTTTATTAACTGTATAAAATTAAGATTTAGAATAGTGGCTCAGTGGTAATGTACGCCGTTGCTGAGCATTAGGGCGGAGGTTCAATCCGCTGGCGCTTTGTTGTAGACTATGTTTCAAAAAACGAGGAGACTCGATTTCGTTTGGGATGTTCAGCATCACGCCTCGTTAGTCAAACTATCTAGTGGGAGATTTTTCCGGGTTTCTCCCATACTATACGCAAATGTGGGGTAGTTCCCATAAAAGTCTTCCAGGAAGGCACTGCCCTCCTTCTTTAGCGACATGGAGACAAGTCTGTCTTTTATCTACTGGTGCTCCATCACAACGGAAACTACTTCCTTCCTTCCATGAGAACACATAGGAAGTTCTGGACTAGACCAAGAGTGGCCAACCCAAATGATCTTGCAGGGCTACTTTGGAAATGCATCATAGCTCCGCTGGCCGCATATAAAATTATATATCCCCATATTAGATTTAGATCCATTATAGACATTTATTTGGAGGGAAAAATGGAAACATAATGAGTTATTATTTTTGTGTTTATTATTATTTTTACATGTAAACATAGATAATATAATAATAATGATACTAAACGCATATTATAAAGAAATATATAACGCTAGAAATGAAATAAAAAATGTATAATTATAAATATACAAAAAATGAAATCATAAAAAAATATTTGTTTTACTAGTGCGATATTTGTTTGCGCAAGAATATTATTTTAAAATGAAAGTTAATTTTTTCTCATCATTTCGACAGTCCATTTTTGAATATATGGATACACACATAATGTATTTTTTTAATGCATTTGTTCCCACTACTTTGGCCATTATAAAATAAATATTTTTGGTAAGAGTGGGATAAATCTCACGGCCTGAAAAATTTTCAAGGCGGTCCACGGATTGGCTACCCCTGGATTAGATGTTACTGTCAACCAAGCGAGATAAGAAATAATAGCAACATATAAACAGAAATCCTAAAAATTGAGTATGAAGAATTCTGTTTGGTTTGTTTGTAAGAAGGTTTGTTCCTTATATTTTTCCGCCTTTTTGTCTAGCCAGAGCTCTTCCCAAAACTTCGGAGTATAATTAATTATACTCCGAGTAATAAATAATTATGCGATATAATAAATTATACTCAAAGTATAATAAAATATATAATAAATTATTAAAACTGCTATTAAGAAGAGGGTTGAGTTAGTATCTAGCATACAGTTTTCTGCTATTTCCTCTTCTCAAATTCAGGGGTAGATAATTTTCCTCCCCCGAAGTCAAAAAGTATATCAGAAAGAAGGGGAAACAAGCACATTATTTCAAACATGACTGTTCTTTCAGTGTTGTATTTACTATCCGAAAACAAATCAACCTCCTATGATTATTCCTTAAACTTCATGTTTGTGTGTTATTATTAAAGACAAAATCTGCACCACAGAGGAATAAAAGGATATGTCGATAGTTCGAAAAATGTACAATATTTATGAAATAAATGCTTAACTGAAAAGCAATCTTAAGAATTCTAATTTATTCACATTCCAACTTGATATATTATTTTTATCTTTTCTTTTCTGTGATATTCAAATATATTCTAATAATTCTAATATTCAAATATCAATATTCTAATATTTTCTAATATTTCAAATATCAACAAGCCAATCTATAAAATTTCTACTGTACCATAGTATCGGTTTTTCGGCTTAGAAGTGGAATCCTTCCCCGAATCTATAATTATCTGCCTTTAAATGTGTTAAATATTGTATGTCTCTAACTGTGCTTGTGCAAATAAAGCTGTGAGTTCTCCTGTGCTTCAAGTATCTTAACCCAATCACACCCAGTTACAATTAACGTGAATCACCCAAAGTGCACACTAAACTATTAGATTTTTTTTTTTTTTTTTTTTTTTGTAATTTATTACCAATACTCTAGGATTATAAAATCTGTGTCTCAATGGATTTGTTTGATATATGGCAGGAAAACCCGAAACATTTTCATCTTGCAGTCTATCACTCCATGTGAGGCGTTTATACACTCTGACACAAATGCCATCGAGTTTCCACATTACAACAAACAGTGACTGCAACAACAGATTCTAATCTGAATCCTTCTATATACTTGTCGCACATATTACAAATGGGCTGCGAATCAACCATCTATAGTATTAATACATAAAAAATTTAAGTAAATATTCAATAATTTATCTTAAAATATATACATATAAATTTATATCTGGGAATGATGGCCGAGTACTTAATGTTCTGGCACTCGGTACCACAGGTTTAGGTTCGAGTCTGTGCGGTGCTTTAGATGTTTGAAGTAGTTCGGAATCCACTTTAAACCGTAGGTCCCCATCTAATATAACTGTAGAAGAATACATTTCTCCGTATTTTACTAAATTTGATTCATCTAAAATAAATAAAATAAATAAATAAAAACTGTGTCTGATATATTAATTGTTGTTGTTGTTGCTTATCCCCTTGATTTAGAATCCTAAACCAAGTCCAGTAGATCATGCTGCATCAATAGATCGTAAACTGTCCTCCCCTCATTCAACAGTTGCCTCACAGAGGCACCAATACAATCTATGAGATGAGAGGGAGATGCGATGGTCGAACAATGACAAAGGGCGTATGTCTTCTCGTCTCCATTGAAGGTCAAACTCTTAAGGCTCGTGCTCACCAAGGCGACAAGATGCAAGCGACCAAAATTTGACCTCACCGCGGTCACCTGAAACCGGTTTGCAGTTCGCCGCGTGGAGTAGCACAACTTTCAACTCCAAGCGGTTTTTCACTATGCGTAATGCTATTTCTGACGTTTCGCTGTGAAGGGGTCGAAAAAATTTGGTCGCTTGCCTCTTGCATCTTCACGTCTCTCGCCTCGGTGGGAACGAGCCTTTAATGTGGCCAGTCCTTAGTCTAGCTAAAGTCGTCTGAGCAGGTCTAGGACAGGAGCACTGTATGGACATACCAGGATATTTAGCGGCGTACCATGCATGAATTGGTGGCGACCTCCAAGAGGTATTCACTCTGGCTAAAGTCATGGAATGAACCTCTGAAGCTAACAGATTGGAAGAAGAAGCTTTGGGAAGTTCTGATATATTAATAGTCTTGCATAATCGTAGATGCTGTACTAAATTGTGCAACCAAAGTTGTAGTGCATTGTGCAGATTGGGCAACCAGATGGTAACTGGGTGTGGTTGAGTGGACAAAGGTTGGACAATTCACAGCTTTATTTAAACACGCACAAAAACCACACACATACAATTAGAGAAAAACAATATTTAACACATTTAAAGACAGATAATTATAGATTCGTGGAAGGACTCCACTTCTAACCCGAAACTCGGCTACGCGCAGGGTGCGTGAAATACGCTTTCTCTCCAAGAGAAAATGTGGTTTACAGTGGTTTACAGTTTCTCTTTAAATTCATAGGGGATGCTCTTTCCAGTGTGTAGGAGGAAGCACGAAATATACTTCCTCACCGAGTGAGAGTTTGCAGTCCAAACGCCAAAGAGGACTATCTTGCCAGTGTGTAGGAGGAAGCATGGATACAATAGCTAACCAATTTGATAGAAATTAGATATAAGACTATGTGTTAAGGTAATCAACAAACGAATAAAAAAGCGTTGGTAGAGATAGTACATGCAGGTCTTCAAATTATCAACAATTTGCAATAAATAAAAAACAATGAATAATATTTTTCTTTCACATAATTAATTTTTTTCCCTTTTTAATAAAATCGAAACTGATGATGCTTCATTTCTTAATCCTTCCTCGAAATCTGAAAGACTGAAAAGATTTCCTAACATATGTTTTTTTAAATATAATTTATTTTTTTTATCTCTTAAGTGACCAGTTGAAATTGAAGTCGACGTGGAGTTCGAATACGAGAGATTAGAGCAAAGAAGGGGAAGCTGAGATGAATTGATTTGCTGTCAGTGCCTATGGAATTGGTTCTTTGAAAATTACCATGTTGAGACCAGTGGGGGCAGAGTGGTCGAGTGGTTAAGTGCTTGTCTTTCTAAAACGTTATTCTTATGTTCGATCCCGACTTAATCCAAGATGATGATGAAAAGGCAATTATCATTTTCGAACACTACTATGCTCATTACTGTAGCTCACGATAATTGCCCCCTTTTCTCTCCTTAATTATCCCATTTAGACTTCTCCTTTGTGATTTTTCTATTTCCGACCTTTTGTTTACATCAACTCCCACCGTCTTGCGTTTTCCCCCGACTAGCCGTTTGATCGCGCGTGCCCTATGTGACCCCTAAAGGCTCGTTCCCACCGAGGCGAGAGACGTGAAGATTCAAGAGGCAAGCTGTTTGACCCCTTCACAGCGAAACGTCAGAAATAGCTTACGCCTACTGAAAAACCGCTTAGTTGAAAATTGAACTGCAAACGGTTTCCCGGTGAGGCTAGCCAAATTTTTTCGCTTGCATCTTGTCGCCTTGGTGAGCACGAGCCTTTAGCCTTTTCCCCCACCTCCTTCTGCCCTTGCCCGAGTTGGTAGAACACGAATTCTTTGAATTCTCACTGTTCTATCTGACAACATCGGTAAAAGATTTCTTGACTTAATTACTCCTCCACCCCTGAGCTATGGCTCTAACCCTTTTATTTCCTTTTTAAAAAAATTTTTCCATGTCCATTACTCTCGTATGCAAAATCCTTTTATGTAATTTATTTTCATTTTAAGAAATAGGAGATATAGGGTCACTCATTTCCCTAGGTGCTCCTTTAACAAAACTACCTTTGCCTTTGTCGAGACCAGTGAAGTGGGAGTGATCTTTCCAAAAGATTGACCTTCAAACAGTATTAACTGCAATTCGCGATATTTCAAGGTCATTGAAGAAGTTTTGCAATGATCTAATTAAAAATCAGACGGTGGATATACCTGGGTAAAACCACACCTATTCCATGAGTCACGAAGAGTATTGACAATTTTATTTTAAGAAGAAAACTTTTGTTTCTCTCTTATCTTTGACTTAGTTTTCGAAATGTGAAGACCAAAAAAACGCCAATTTGTTAAAATAAAACGAGAATTGATAGTTGATAGAAAATTGTAAACATATTAAAATAGCCTAAGCAATTTCGATTATTTTTTAAAGAAATTTCCTTTTATAGTAAAAAAAAAAAAAAAGTTTAATACAAATATTGTTTTTTTGTTTTTTTATGGTTGAAATTTTTAAAATTGATGTTAATCGCGTCCGTAGTATATCTTGCTAAATTTTTAAATGGTTGCGGTAAAGCCGGTGTTTAAATTTCTTTAAAATTTTATTTCATTTTAAACTTGTTTAACTTTAATCTTTTATTTTTGGGCATCTTCAACGGCTATACGTATCCCCCTTTAATTGGGTTTTTTCTTAACTTTAACCCCTTTTTACCTTTTTCATTATTATTCATTAATTTTAAGCAACCCCATTTTGTGCTAATGTTTAAATAAATTAAGAGAGGTATTGTGGCTCTTAAAGTGCCCCAGCCATTGCTTATGGCATAAAGATCAACTGTCTCTGTATTGCCAGCTGCATTAGAACAACAACTATCTTGTATTGCTTTAAATTCTTGCCAATATTTTTTAGTTACTTTGAAACTAAACAGTTTAATAAAATCTGATTTTACAATCTAACTCATGGTAAGTTTCCAGCAAATAAACTGGTATGATATTCTCGTGAAATATCCGGAATATTTTATTTAACATTCCGAAATAATCATGCTAACAAGAGAAAAAAAAATTTCAAATGTAATATCTTTTTTTAAAGAATTTATTAATAGTAAAATTGTAGTAGTAATTTATCATATTTATGAATGACATAATTTTTGTCGTAATTTAAACACATTTTATTCACTTTCGAATTTATAATTTATGTTTTATAGCCTTATCCATTAATGTTTTTTTTCACCAATTTCGCTTTTCTCATAAATTTTATTTAATATTTGATTTTCATTATTTTTTAACTAATTTAATTTCGTTTGTCATAGACTATGTTTCTCAGGTTAGTAAATTGGTTAAAAACCGTACACACGGTTAACAATCTTAAATCAAATTCAAGTTTAATAAAATTTCTCAAGGTGATTAACATTATTTTTCAGTTAATTTTTAAGTGGCTTTATTCCAAGACAGCTAAATTAATTGTAAAGTATATTTAACTTTTATTTCTCTTATTGTATGTAATTTTCATTTACAAATTCTGTATTAAGAATATAAAGGCTTGGCAATCCTAATTTACCATTTTGCAAACCAAATTCACTATTTTATAAATCAAATTCACCATTTTCCAAATCAAATTCACCTTTTTGCAGATCTAGTTAATCTTTTTACAAAGGAAATTAACCCTTCTAAAAATGTTTTTATTGTACATACACACACATACACTATATATATATATATGTGTGTGTGTTTGTAAATATTGCCCGTTTGTAAATAATTTATCTTATATGCCTATAAAGACGTATATGCTAAATATATATATCTAAATATGTATTCACACACAAGAGTATGTGTAGATGTTTTTGTGTTTCAAGATATTTTTCAAGGTTTATTTCTAGGTGTTATTGTTTCAAGATATTTTTCAAGGTTTATTTCTAGGTGTTATTGTTTCAAGATATTTTTCAAGGTTTGTTTCTAGGTGTTATTGTTTCAAGATATGTTTTTCTTCACAACAAAAGGAGGGCTCTCTTTAATTAGTTCAAAGAACATCAGAATTGGATGGAACACTATTGGTCCCATGTTCTCTTTACTGATGGGTCGAGGTTTAGTTTTCAGGGTACTCTAAACGTACTATCTGGAGAGAGTCAGGAACACACTAAATTATCTCTCAAACATTATGGAGCGTGGCCGTTGCGATAGAGGAGATAAATGAGGTGTGATGGTACAGAGGGGAATAATGATCGATGGACTAACGTATATGTATGTATATATATATATGCGCATTTAAATGTAGCATATGTTCATATATTCGTATATATGTATGTATACTTGTATGTCTTTATGTTTGCAGGTGCATGTGTAAAAGTAATCATGTGCATATATGTGCGTATGCATGTCTGTGAGTACCCATGCAAAATATACTCTAACTCATACATAGATAATTATACACTCATATTTCCCAAGTTCTTGAATGCATTTATACACACGCACACGAACACATTTACACACACTCACATGCATGCACTTACACATACATAACCTGGCACATGTACATTCAGACACATGTACATATTTACACACGCTTATGCATATAAATACCTACATGTGCACATCCATATATATATATATACATACAAATGTAATTATAATGCATATGCATGCGTAAGCACATACATCCCCATGCTCATGCACATACATACACTTACAAATATACATATATCGCCATGTTCATACACATACATATACCTACAAATACACATCACATACACATGCATATGCACATGCACATATATTCACATGCAGATGCACTATACACAAACACATAGAAATATATTTATACATTTTAAATGCACATCCACACGTACATACGAAATACATAAATATGCACATGTACATATGTAAACATATATATATACACCCATGCACATATGTACATCAGCACACATATGCACACACACGTACACACAAATATGAACACACACACAAATTCAGATACATACGCACTCACACAGATAAATACGTGCTTAAACACAGATAGTGTGTGTGTGTTGTGTAATAATGTATACTGTGTTAATGTAAATATGCATATACACATATCCGCATACAATCACATGCACAAATTTACAGTTCATATACATATATTTAAACGTGCAAATACACACGCAGATATATACGCACACACATACATAAATGCACACCAACACAAGCTCAAACTAACATGAATGCATACTCACAAATAAATATGCATCACATAAGTACATGCATTGGCAGATGCAAATATATATTCCTACATTTACATTCGCATACATATGTAAATGTGCACATATTTACATATTGGCATACATACATATAAATGATGATGATTAAGATTATTGAGGCTGACTGGCTCCATCAGAAGCCTCATTTCCGGTGGTGGTAAACATATCATAAAGCATACATTGTACAGGAATAACGTAAGAATAAAACTCCAATTTTGAAAAGGGTTAATTCGCTTTGCAAAAAACGTGAATTTGAATTGTAAAAAGGTTAATTTGAATTGCAAAAAGGTTAATTTAATTTGCAAAAAGGTGAAAATGGTTTACAAAAAGGTTAATTTGATTTGAGAAGTGGTGAATATGGTTTGCAAAAAAGGTTCATTTGATTTTCGAAAAAGGTAAATATCTTTAACAAAAAGGTGAATTTGGATTGTCAAACCCGTAATATATATTCTATGCTTGTTGTATTTTATGCATTCTAAGCATAATTCTTATAGCTCTCATATGCACTATTCTTAAGTGCCCATTCACTAATGGGCACTTAAGAATAGTGCATTCACTAATGGGCACTTAAGAATAGTGCATTCACTAATGGGCACTTAAGAATTTAACAGAATAAACACGTTTGATAGTGGTTAAATATAAAACAATTCCATAAAAGATTTTTTTATCATCATTATTATGTTCTGAATAAAATTTTGTATAAAAATTTTTTAAATTTATTTATTTAATGTTTTTTGAGAAATTAAAACAGACCCAAATAGAAAAAAAAAAAGCATGTTGTAAAACGTCAATGGACACCAAGAATTTTCTAAATAAATTTCAGAATAAAAATATCGGTTGCCATTTTTTTTTCATTCTTATTTTGATATTTGGCAAACACTTTTAAATAACGTTTAGTTTTATTTTTGAGAATTAATTTTGCAAAAAAATATTCCGCTTTTTTTTTTTTTGTAAATAAGGTTGACTATCGTAAAGAAACAAGGTCTGATGTTTGAAAATTTATTATTTTCGTTATAAATAATATAATAAATAATCAGAAATAGTACTGAATTGTTGAAACTTGTAATTTTTTTTTCTCTTTTTATAAAATCAGTTTAGAGAAGAAATTCAGGTAAAATATTAGAAAAGAAGTAGTCGTTCATCTATACATGATCATCACTTTATTTAACGAAAAATTATGAAAAAAAAAAAAATGAATTTAAGTTCTATAAAAAAACTTTTTACAGACTTCAATGAAAAATTTGTGTTGCTATCCAATAAATAATATATTCTGATAGTTGTTTAAAAAAAAAATAATCCGGTGAACTTAAAGCTAAAACGTTTATAAGCTGTTGGAAAAGAGTCTACTTTATTCTTACTTTTTAATTTCTGAAGTACTATTTAACAAAAATTGTTAATTAAATTAAAATAATTCGTGTAGTCTTGTTTATGATTGTGTAAAGATATTATTTAAAAATATTTGTCAAAAGTATTATACGTTTTTGTTGTTATTGTTGAACATGTGGGTTTTACAACATTCGATATTAACTAAAAGCTATTAATTTTTATCAAAAAAATTACGAAATGTCCATTTAATTATGGTAGCCACTGTAATTGGAATCTTTTTCAATATGACATACAAAAAAAATTCAAATAAAAATTCGCCAAGTGCGATAATCAAACAGTGTAGAACACTGAAAAAAAGTAGATTTCTTCCAATGAACAGCGGCATACTCATTGTTATGACGTCACGATCAGCCAATGGTAAACTTACTATTCTACAGGTGTCTTTTATGTTTGGATGTGAATGGCGCCAAAATGTAACCATCGGAATGTTTTGACTGGAGTTTTAAAAATTTTAATTTAAGTTTTTTGCGTGGAATTAACATGAGTATTAATCGTTTTTTACCACTTCAGAATGCTGGGGATATTCTTCAACACATAAATAATAGAGTTGTTGAAAATTCAAATGAAAGTTGTGCATTAATAGGAGACGACAATTTGTAAGTGTTCTTTATTTTCTTCATACTTAGTGTATTGAAAAGAACAAAGTATTTTTAACTTACCAATATTGGAATCTTAATTGTTTTAAAATAGCAATTGTCTTTCCTTTATTCTTAATTGAAATATTTAATAATTTCTTTTTCTAATAGTTCAAATTAAAATTTCTTGATCAGTTCTTAACATATTAGTAAATGACAATCGGTAATTTAATTATTAGAACTTATTTGTTTATCACGTCTGTGAATTTCTATTTTTTTTTCACAAAGCATATTTTCAAGTCAAGTCAAGTTCAATATTGTTATCTTATTCTTGTATTACAAAATAAATTGTACATTTGAATTTTTGAATTCAAAATAATTGTAATAATTGAATTATTAATAATTAAATATTATAACCATTTCAAAGTGTAAATTATTTCAGTTATTATATTTTTGCATTAGGATGTATAATGTTGTTTGTAAACATTATGAATGTTGGGATTTTTAAAAAAATTTTTTTTTTTAAAGTTCTACAAAAATTAATTTCTTAGAATTTAATGAAAAATCTAGGTGTTGAACGATACTGAGATCCAAATAATTTCTCACAATTTAAATTTTATTAAAGCATATTGAAGAATTTAATTTATTGCTTAAATAGGAAATTATTGTATGTGAATGTTATATTTTATTATTATAATTAAGAAATTATAAAGAATTTCCAAAAGTTCAAAATGTGTTGTTGAAATTAAAATTATATTAAAACTGTTTAAGTTGTTTCAGTTTCAGTTGACTTTATAGTTGGCATATAAACATATTATATACCAAACATATGAGATATTTATATTTTTCTTGAATAACATTGTTTGAAATTGATATATATGCATATTTTTTAGATGACATTTTATATGAGGCTATTTATCATTTGCAAATACATCTAAACTTTTTATATGCTAATTAAGGTATTAAAAATATTTTTTTTAAATAATTTTTATTCACATGTATCTAACCAACTAAATGTCTTAAGTTAAGAAAGCATGCGATTCGAGAAAAGTTTAAAAAATTTGTTTTAAAGAAAGTCTTAAACTGGTAATTAATTTTAGTTGTTATTTTGATCGACATGACCAAATAAAGAAAGTGCTGAAAAAATTGCATGTAATTTTTTATAAATGATATTTAGGGATATACCTCTTGGAAAAAGAATTTTAAATATATAAAAGATTTTTTTTTTAAGAAGGAAATTATTCATTTAAAATTATGCAAAATAATCAAGATGTTTCATGCATTTGATTTGATTTATTTTATGTAAATATTTATAACTTGCATTAAAAGAAAATTATCAAAAATTCAAGCACAGCCTCATATTTATCTAATATTTCCTTTCTGATATCTTCGATGTTTGTCTGAAAAATTTCCTATTTTAAATCTGCTATGATAATCTCATGAGATTCATGTTTAAGAAGTTTACATGCTGTAATAATTTTAAAATAAGGTCTTTAAATTCAGTAAAATTAAAAAAACTTTACCTTTTTTTGTAAGTTTAGAAATTAATTCTAATGAAGATTTGTTGATATGTTTTCTAGTCTCTTTTTTGAGATGGATCATTGATTATTATTACGAATTGTTTGTTGTGTTACCCTGTGGAATTAATTAAATAATAATAAAAAAGTTGTTAAAACATAGTCTTATAAAAGCATTTAAATATTTTAAAATCTTTAATCATCTAATCAAACTTTTATTTTTTTATGTCGATTACTGGATTTGAAACTTTTTTTTGACGTATGAACAATTTTTAGAGGAAAGTTTGCAAAAGTTAAAAATCTAATGGAGTAATAACTTTTTTAAAAAAAAATTATATTGTTTTATGAAGTAAATTCATTTTACATAAATTCGATATTTTATAATACTTGAAAGTACTTAAACGTTAAGCAAGATTAGTAAGGTTATAGTGTGATATTATAGATTTATATGCAAACTAAACAAATAATACTTATATAAAATTTATGCACCATAAGTTATGATGTAACAATTAAATTTCAAATAAGTATTTTATGCATGTTAGTAAAATAATAACCAGTGGGCATGGATGAAATTTAAACTTTGAAAAATGTATTGAAGGGGTTGTACCTTTAGGTACCTTTCATGTAATAGATTTATAATTTTTAATTTAGTTTTTAAACTATTTAAATTTTTATTTATGGACTAATTTTCTATAATCATACTAATGTTCAATTGCGATACTGTGGCATATAAAATCTTTAACAACAATAGAGTTAGGATTATACAATAAAAATAAAACTTTTTTTTGGGGGGCTTTATAATTTGAATTACTGAATGTGATGTAATTTTGTCATTAAAATATATTATGATATTAAATATATAGTAAAACGTGCAATGATTGTACTATCTATAAAGATAAAAAATTCCTGCAATTTATTACTGGTTATAAGATGAAAAGTTTATAAGCTGTGAAAGCTCCAATTTCTTCTCACATTATCCAGATAACAACAACATTAAAACAAAACGAAACAAAAAAAAATGTTAAGGTTTAAACAGAAATTAAATTTAGGATGTTGAATTTTGTGTATATCAAAGGAAAGCGTGGTTAAATGGATTCATTTTCCCCCTCTCTAAAAATAATGGATTTTTTTCTATAATAAGGTAGAAAATGTCAATATATCCTTATCAATAGATGGCGCCAGTGAAGCTATATCTTTATTTTTTTTTGAATCTAAGTAATAAATGTTAAAATAATATTATAATCAACTACACAGCAAAGAATGTACCTCTTGCTTTTGAGTATCTGGAAAATTTAACGTGTTTTTTTTTTTTCCCCCCCATTTATTATTATTTAATTTCAAGGCTTATCGTTTTTGTAGTTCGTTCCAACATTATACATGACATGCGTGATCTTGGTTGGGAGAAGGTATGAGTAATTTATATATGTTTTATAGTAAATAATATAAAATTGTAAGATATTTATTTTTGCATGCTAAAGGACATATTATCGGAAATAATAATAATTATAGGGAATTTTTTTATTTGAAAAATGAGAAATTAGTTTAAAAATTTTTATTTTATAAGTAAATATTGAAATTTTTTTATAAATCTCTTAATTTTCAATGTATCTAATAAAATTAAAATGTTTTAAATTTTAAAAAGGAATTGTGTTGGAAAGGAATTGAATTGGAAAGGAATATATGGCGATATAAAACCGCCAAGCAATGCATGTTTTTGATAGACGTTCTTTACTTTAAATCAGTTTGTTTAAAAAAACAATATTATAAAGCGCATTGTCAGAAAATACTTTTGTAATCAATTTTTCGTGTTTTCCTGTGTATCATACATTATTTTGAAGGGGATAGATACATTCTAATTTTTTTCATGTAAAAACTATAATTATTTGGTAGAGCTGTGCAATATGTATTTCAGAAACAGTTATTTGTATCTCTATCGAATTGCAAAATAATCTCTAATTTCTAAAAGCAGTGACTGCAATGGTTGCCGCAACGGATTTAGACTTTCGCCCTTTTTCATATTATACTCGTATTATAGTATTTCATATTATGGCATGCATAGTTATTTTAATGAAAACAACAGTACGTGAGAAATTCAGTAACGGCAGCTATTTCATTCGCTTCCTTTTTGTTGATATACTACTACATCACACTACACCACATCACATTATTATGTGCCTAGAACTGAGTTACCCCTATACAGTTTGGGAATGATATGGGTGAGAAGTCTGATTCGGCTCTGTGTCGCTCTACAACCATATGAGACCGGGACCTACGACTTAAAGTGGATTCCGAACAACTAGAAGCATTCATGGTATGGCACTGTCGGGTTTCGAACTCAAAACTTGTGGCACCAAGCGCCAGAGCGCTAGACACTCTGCCATTCAGGCCCCTTGTTGATATACTAAAAACTCTTCTTGCATATTTTTGCCAAGTTAAGAAAAAATTTTACCGTTGCATTTCTAAAATTTATATGAGGCCTGATGGCCCATTGGCTAGCGCTCTGGCCTTTGGTACCACAGGCTTCAGGTTCGAACCCTGGCTATGGAATGGATGTTTGCGAGTGGTTTGAAATCCACGTTAAACTGTAGGTCCCGGTCTAATTAGCCCAAAATGATGACGTACTGAAAAATGACCGTAGAGCGACAAACCAAACCTACACATTGGCGAGAGCGTCCCCAGTGGCGTTTAAGTAATGGTCAGTTGGCCTATAGATTCTCACCTGGAGAGGAAATATATTACACGCATCCTGTACGTACATCGGGGTTTTGGCTTAGAAGTGGAATCCTTCCATGAATCTATAATTATGTCTTTACATATATTAAATATTGTACTACTGTGCCCCAAAAGTAAGACCAATTTTTTTTTTTTTTCAGAAACTCTTTATTTATTTTTCCAAATTTATTTCATCGCCTTCAAAGTTAACCCCTCTGGACACAATGCGGTTATGCCAACTTTTTTTCCAATCCTCAATGCATGCTAAAAAGTCATCGGCAGAGATGGCCTTCAAAGCTCGCGGCGATTGACATTAAATCTCTTCAGTCAACTCAAAATGGTGTCCCCGGAGTGGTCTTTTGAGTTTAGGGAATAGCCAGAAGTCGCACGGTGTGAATACGGTTGTTGTGGAACGATATGGCGAAACATTTTTGGCGAAAAAGCCACGAAGAATCAATGCAGTGCGAACTGGCGCATTCAGTGTTTCTGGTACCAATCGAGATTTGACGCGTTTGATGCCCAAAATGGAATTGACCGATCCTTTTGAAATTCCAACATCATCAGAAGGTCTCTAATTGTAAATCGACGGTCTGCAAGCACCAAATCTTTAATTTTTTGGACGTAAGCTTCGTCGGTTGAGGTTGTTGGTCGTCCAGAGGGCTCTTCGTCTTCAACGCGTTCTCTGTCTTCTTTGAACTGTTTATACCACTTCTAAACATTTCTTTCCGATATAGGAATGCTCACCGAATGCCTTCTGCAACATTCTATACGTTTCCGCAAACAAAATTGAATGCAAGTTCTTTGCTCAATTAATTCAGACATTTCAAAAATCGCCGGAATCAGTTTTAGCGTCTCACGAATCTAAGCATAACTCAAACACTAATGATAATTTTGATATCAAATTTCACACAGATGTCAAGGACAGTGCCAGCAACCTAAAAGAGAGAAAAAAAAAATTAAATTCCTTAAACCCTGGGAATTTTAAATTGAAAATTGTTGTTACTTTTTGGACACAGTAATATGTGTGTGATGTTTGAGAATGGATGTTGTGCGTGTGTGATTCTCAATCCACATTAAACTGCAGGTTCCGGTCTAATTAGCCTAAAGTGTGCAAAAAATGATCGCAGAGTGACTAACCAAACCAAATTAAAATATATGTTTATAAAAAAAAGTGAGTGTGAGTGTGAGAGAGAATAATTGGCATATTTGTAGAAAATAATTCGCAATGCCAAAAGGGTGCCATGAATTCTCAATTCTTTAAGAATATGTATTTGGACATTTACTGGCAAATTACAGCTTTTTTAACTGCATATATATTCATTAAATAGAAGCGTCGGTTAAAATTCTTTATACAAATTCATTACTATTAAAAACCACTGTTTAACATAAAACATACCCTACGAAATTCAAAATAAAATAAACCATAATGCAAGCAAGCAAGCTCCATTATGAAATAGCACGCGACGTAATTTCTAAGGCGTGGCTTCTGATTTAAAATAAGATGGGCGATTGTTGCCAAGATGTGAATCATGGTCCTTAAAGTAGGTCATTTTGGTGGTGTACACCTACTTTTAATATCGAAAACGGACCGCTAATATTTCATGCTCTGTAGTAGTTGCTATGGGACTGAATAAATTAGCGGTTACCAAAATAAAACGACTGGGGGAATTGCCAGTTTTATGCCTTTTTCACTGGAATTGCGCTAAGATTAGTCAATGATTTCATTTCGAAGAAAAAAAAAAAAAAAAAATGTAAGTAACTAAAAACAGAGAAATGTTTGTTCTTCCCAGAATGATATTTTCAACAAGATTTTTAGTGTTAACGAGTTTGTTTACACAGCGTTAGCGTGCGATGGACAGGTAGGCAGGGGTTTTAAATTAGTGTTCATTGTTTTAAAAGTCAGCACCTGTGGTGAAATAAATTGACGTTAAGTAATCTGTTTTTTAACGTGTCGCTGGAGTTAATTTGTACAATAGGAATTGTTTTTGGTGAATACCTGCCAACTTTGAAACAGTATAGTGAAAAGATTTGTTTTAACCTATTAAGTGTCTATTTATTTTTGTGCGAGTTACAAAACGGTGTAAAAACGTACCATCAGGCCAAAACCATTACTTTTCCGATTTTGAAGATATGTCATGTAAAGGTGCATTACATTTTCTACATATAGTTATAGTTTAATTGCAAGAAACATCATCGTCATCAATGGCACAACAGCCCCATGGTAGGCTAAGGCCGTCTGCACGCTGGCAGATTTCTAGACAGTTTTCTTTTTACAAGATAGGGTTGTCAGTCCTACGCCCAACGCTCTACAGGCAAATAAGACCGGGAGCTACGGTTTAAAGGGAATTACGAACCACTACAAACATCCATGGCACCACCGGGACTCGAGCCGGAAACCTGTGGCGCCATAGCGCTAGTCACACGGCCATCAGGATCTTGAAAGAAACATAGCTCCCTAAAATGTTTCAGCAGGTACTGAAAGAATAATAAAAAAAAAAAAATAATAATAAAAAAAAATTTGCAAACTTGTTTAAAAAGAACTTGTAACAGCTACAAAAAAAAAATATCGTGCTAGACCAAATTATGTTTTGTTCTCATAATCAAGGAAGCTAGAGACTTTATGGACCAGTGACTAGCGCTTTGGCGCCCAGTGCTAGAGACTTCGAGTTCAAGTCCCGGAGGTGCCATGGATGTTTGTCACTATAAACATCCATAGTAGGAATCCACTTTAAACCGTAGGGCTGCCAGCCTTGCCCAGTAAAAAGAAAAAAATATCCTCTGTTTCGAAATCTGCCAGTAGGCAGACGGCCTTGGTCCACCATGGGGTTGTTGCGCCACCGATGATGAAGATGATATTTTTTATTGATGCTATCCTAAACTAAGTCTCATACTTTCGTCATTTACTTTACAGACTTATAAAAATAACTCTGTAAGAAAAACAATTTAATGAAATTTATTTAATTACGAATTGGAAAACAATCAATAAACTAATACCATAAAATAAATGTTTTTGAAAAAAAAAATATTTTCAAGTAATACATTGGGCGTTGGCGTTTTGCTGACAACCCTACCCTATAAAAAGAAACCCTCTCCTGTCTCGAAATCTGCCAGTAGGCAGATTACTTTGGCCTACCATGGGCTGTAGTAGCAGTTAGTTAGTTAAGAAAGCTTCTTCTATACCACACATGGATGTTTGTTAGTGGTTCAGAATCCACATTAAACTGTAGTCCTGATCTAATTAGCCCAAAGTGTTCGAAAAATGACAGTACAGCGACAAACCAAACCAAGTCAATACTATTCAAAGCTAAATGAATATCGATCCTATTAAATTAATTCTATTTAATTACCGTATAGCAATTACATAGGAATTCTGAAATATTCTTTTGTTGAGTAATGTAAGTAGCTATAAAACAAGTCGTTTCACTATCAAGGTTGTATCTAATAACTGGTTGCGGTTGTGGTTTAATTTTTAATGACATAGAAACCACATTTTTATGTAAATTTCATTTAATGACGGTAAGAATATATTCAAGTTCATTGCTAATGTGCATCATTAATATGGTTTTAAAAAATATTGCCACACCTAGGAATTCCATCAACTGCTACTTATAAAATTAAGTATAAGCAACTGGTGAATCATGTGTAGCAACTACCTGTGGGTGCTTTAAAAGGTGAAATGCTTACCTCCTACCTCTGTATCGTTCGTGGCATGCAGAAACACTCTGATATATAAAATAATAATAATAAGAAGAAGAATAGGGGCCTGATGGCTGAGTGACTAGCACTCAGATTTTGGATTTGAGTACCGGCGGTGCATGGATGTTCGTATTGGTTCGGAATCCACTTTAAACCATAGTTCCCCCCGGTCTAATATGACTGTTGGGTATAGAGTTGACAACAGTACCCTGAACCATCTCCTGTCTAGAAATCTGCCAATAGGCAGACGGTCTTGGACCACCATGGGCACCAGGGAGTAAGTTAGTTGCTTATAAAATTGTGTAATCCGTTAATACTGTGTAACTCCTGCCTTGAGTGCTAAAAATTGTTTTTGCACTTCATTCCATCCTGCACCCCTATTTCCATATATTTAATCAAGAATACATATGCAAATTTCTCAAATAAAATATGAAACATTACTTAATAATGATGTAAAAATATTTAAATTAAATATGTATTTGTCGATTATTTAATACATAAGTAATAATAATTTTTGAATGAAATATTGGTAATAACAAAATAATTTGTATAAATCATTTAATAACGAGAAGGGAGCTGTAAAATGGTAAAAATTTTAATAAGTTGAACAAAATGAAAGAAATGAAGGTATGAAAAAAATATTTTAATTAGATAAATGTTGATTACAATTTTAATTTTGCGAGCATCTCTTAAGACAACAATAGATTTTTCAGTATTATAAAACTATGTAATGAGGCAAATTAAAAAAAAAATAATGGTTTTTGTTTGTCCATTAACTTAAATTAAAAGGACCTCACAAAATTAATATACGTAAAAGTAGTATTTTATTTAATTCGCAGCGATTGTTTTAATAAGATTTCATTTTTAATCCTTTTATAATTTCAAATATATGATTAGTTAAGAGTTATAAATATAAATAAAATACATAAATCTATTCATTTTATTTTTATTTACTTACTCAGCTTAACATTTCGTTGACATAATAAATAGAATTCGTGAGCCCGACTTGTGGCTCAGTGGTAACGTGCGCCACTGGTGAAGGCTGAGAGCTGAGGTTCAATCCGTTGGACGCATTATTGTAGACACTTGTTTCAAAAACGAAGAGTAAACGTTTGTAAAGTTCAGCATCTTTCCTCGTTAGTCAGACTACCGGGTGGGAGTTTTCCGAGTTTTCTCCCATATGATACCCAAATGCGGGGTAGTTCTTCCGGAAGGCACTGCCCTCCTTCTTCAGTGACTCGCAGCCAAGTCAGACTTGTACCTACGAGTGCTCCATCACAACAGAAGCTACCCCCTCTCCTTCCATGAGTAGACTACTCATGGAGTGCCCGTTCCGCGCTGCCGGACACTGAGAATTAGTCATAACATCAATAAAAAGTCATGTAGCTTAAAAAATTCATACAAATCAGGTACCTTAACAATAGGTACCTTAAATATATATATATTATATACATTGGGAAAAAAAAATATATAATATAAAATCTTTAAGATGAATATACACAAATGCCAATTCTTACGGATTTTTCGAAGATGGAAAATAACATACATTTTTTATTAATTGCAGCGGCAACAACAACACAAAAAAAAAAAAAACCCGAAAAAGAAAACTTTTACGTAATGTTAAAAAAAAAAACTTTTTTTTTTTTTTTTTTTTTTTCTCCTATCGTTGCTAATTAAAACTTTTTTTTTTTTTTTTTTTTTTGCTGTTAACAAACTTAAGTAGTAAGAAAAATTATACTTAAGTAGTAAGAAAAATTATAGAATTTTACTAAAATTGTTTTGTACCTCCGAAAATTAGTTCAACAATATTTAATTAAAATTATTCTTGATTTAATTTTTGATATGTCTTTGAAATATGTTTAAAATAAAATGTTTCTCAGTATTTTAAATAAAGTAAAATGTTTCTCAAAATTTTGTTTTATTCTGTAGTAGGCAATTATTCTTTTTTGCATTGCAATATCTTAAATTAAAATTTCAATTTCGAACCATAAGCACTTTTATTTATTGAACGAATGCCAAAAATTACTTTATCATTGATAATTAATTCAATATAGCATCTATTATTTTATTGAATATTTATAATTTTATAAAAATCAAATTCTGTTTCATTTTTTTAAATCTTTGTGTAAAATTATTTAATATTACATTTTAAATGTTTTGTATTTGTAGTAAAATTAGTGCCTGAATATTTTCCTTAATTAAGAATTTCATTAATTTTTTATGGGATTTATACACACCTATACGAAGAATGGGAAAGAAATTATTAGTAAGTAAAATGTGCTGCCATCTATGAATGACAACTGTAGTGAAACTAAAATAGGTTAAAATAAATGTTGATGAAGTTTTTAATTAACTGAAGTTTTGGAATATTAAATTAATATTTATATATATATATAAACATTATATATATTTTTATATATAGTATATTAATATTTTTTATGCGTAATTCCCCGCGCCCCTCCTCTTTTTTAGAGATTCAGTTGTTTTATTAAAATATTTCATTTTAAGAACTATATTTATCATATAAAAAAAACGGACTTGTAAGTGTTATAGTTTTTAAGTTTTGAGAAATTCAGTTTGAACATACAAATAGACAAACAAATCTCTTACTTTATGTGCATAGAGATCGTAATTTTTAAAAATATATCCTTTCTCATTTTTTTTGTTTATTAAACAATGGTATTATTCATGTCGCTGTGTATATGTGCTTTAATGAAGCAAATATGAAGAATTATTTAACACATTTTTTAACGACGTATTGTAACCATGTTACTCCTTCACACTGGCAAGAGGGCCTGTGGCGTTCGGGAGAAATGGTCAGTCGGCCTCGAGATTCTCACCTAATAGGAAGGTCAGCGAAACACTGAGACATGTTTAGTTTATAGTCTCTCTTCCCAAGAGGAAATATATTTAGCGCATTAGTTGATCTACCGACTCTCGCCCGAAGAGGAAGTATACATTAGAAATGCGAGTCCTTCCACGATTCTATAATATCTGTCTTTAAATGTGTTAAATATTGTATGTCTCTAATTTTATGTGTGTGTGTGTCAATAAAGCTGTCTGTTCTCTAACCTGTGCCCCAAGTATCTCAATCCAACTACATCCAGTTACAGTCCGGTTGTCCAACCTGCACACTACAGAATGTTTGTTTGTTTTTTCCCCTCCAAAATTTAAAATATAAGTTAAAAGTGTTATTTTGTTTATTGATTTATATCACATGATATCAAATAGCAAATTTATATATGATATTGTTATTTAATAATTTGCATTACTAAGAAACGTATTTTAAAATTCTGCGATTGTAATGTATGGTTATGTCATCAAACTTTTGTGAGGTATTGGATTTAGTGTTTGTATATCAATGTATAAATTTATTTAATTATAAAAAGAGTAGGGAATTGCGTATTTGAAATAATGTATCAGAGGCGTTATAATTTGGTGTATTACACTGTTCTTTTAAATTTATTGTTAGTGAATTAAAAAAAACTATCCCACACTAATTTCATATTTTTTTTTTTTTTTTTTTTAATTTAGATTGAAAAGTTCATTTTTATTCCAAGCTGCTCTGTCTATTGCAAAAGAAGGGGATCAGGTTTTTTTTATTTGTCCCACACCATTAGAGAATCGGCCATACCATGTATTAGATCTGCCAGAACCTTCCCATCTAGTGCTTCAGTGTATCAAAATGATGTAAGTTAACATTCATAAAAATAAACAGTTACAATGAAGAAAATCAGAATGCATATTAAATAAAATGCAAAAAATAGTGTTTAGTTTTTAATTCTGAGATGTTTAACTCTAAATAGTAAAAAATATATATATATATATATAATCTGAGGATTGTTTTAAAGTATGAAAATATTGATGCATTAATTATTTCAATTTTTTGTTTGCAGTTGATTTTAATTCATTAAATATTTTAAAAAAATTTTGTTAATTTTTATGGTTGGTTTTTGAAATTATCTCATTTATATTCTGCAATTCTCTATTTGTACAAAATGCAATAGAAACTACTTCTTTTTATATTATGGTCCAATTTAAAATTGTATTATTATTACTGGCTATTTCTGTTATTGTCCTTATCAAAAAGGCTCTAATTAAATTTTTTTTTAATCTCGTGAACTTGAATTTATTATAAAAAATAAACAAAAAGAATAGTAAATAAAGCCATCTCTGTAAAATAGCATCATTCGAATAAATGTATAGATTTTACACTAACAAACATTAATTTGAAAAAAAAATTCTAACTGTAACATTTAAAATACCAACACAAATTTTGATGGATTATCAAGTTTCCTTGACTTTACAGATATTTCTCCTATTCGCATAGTAGTGTATTATTCCATCGCAAAAAATATTCAGACTCAATTTAGACATGCAAAGATGAATTTTATTGACGTATTTACTATTTTTTTAGGTCAGTAATAAGAAAAGGGTTGAATTACGAATTTAAAAATTATCATAAAAAAAGTAAAAGTAAAAAAAATGTCATATAAAAGTAAGCAAATGTAACAAATTAAAAAAATTGACAAAATTTGTTCAAACAAAATTCTCTGAAATTAAAGGCTTTGTAAGAAATAGAACCTTATCTAATTAGTATATTTGTTAACGAGTATTTTTTAATTTTTCTTTTTTTCGTAAAAATATAATTAAATCGTTGTTTTTGATCGTTTAGATATATTGAAAAACCATCCGATTTACTGCAATACCTTTGTGAATTTCACACCAAAGAAACTTTTCCTGCTGCTATTATGATTGACGATATTCAATATTATGTGTCCCATCTTGATCAGGTAATAAACCTAAAGAATTTTCTCTGGTGAATTTGGGCATAAATAACGTAATCTCATGCTGTTGTTGTTTGTTGTTTCTTATCCCACTTGGCTGGCCAAGCCCACGAGCCCATACGTACTCATGATTGAAGGGGAAGGAAGCAGCTTCTGTTGTGATGGAGCACCCTTAGGTAGAAGTCTGACTTTGGCTCCGTGACGCTCTTACAGTCATAGGAGACTGGGACCTACGTCTTAAAGTGGATTCCGAACCACTACAAACATCCATGGCACCGCCGGGATTCGAACCCGAAACCTGTGGCACCGAGCGCCAGAGCGCTAGACACTCGGCCATTCAGGTCCCAAATTTGTGAATGCCAACGGCACGCGGTGTTCCCAGGTGGTCACCCACCCAAGTACTGACCGCGCCCAATGATGCTTGACTTCGGTGATCTAACGAGAACCGGTATATTCAGCATGGTATGCCGTTGGCTATTATGGTCATGGTACACATACTATAATCATAAATAATGTAGATTAACCAATAAATGTGGGGTGACATTTTTCTTTCATTCATGTAGGGTGACATTCTTGCAATCGATTTATATTCTGTGTTCATAAGAACAAAAGTAACATTTGAATGACCATATCAAAATGAATGTGAACAGTAAAATACGTAGAAATAAATATTCGTAGACTCCTGTTCAGGATCATTAGATTTTCATATAGGCTCAATTAATATTACTTTTAATATTGCAAATTATGGAGTAATATCCTCAAAGAGAGACGAATATTAAGACTGAATATTACATATTATTGTAAGGGATATATGACATACACTCAAGAGCCAAAACATTATGACCACCTGTCAATAACAAGTTGGCCATATATATATATATTATATATATATATATAATATTTGCTATATATATCCAGCAGCAGTTAAATACCACTTCCACCTGATCACGTGCCTTCCACGTCATCCAGGCGAGTTCATTGCAAAATGTAGGGGTGGTCATAATGTTTTGGCTCTTGAGTGTATATATTCTGTCATATATCCCTTTTATGAGAAATATATCATGTAATATATTATGACATATTTCTCACAGATAAAAAAAATTAAGTCAATTAGAAAATAACTTTCAATTATAAAATTTACCAAAAATATAATCCTGACTCGTGGATCAGTGGCAACGTACACCGCTGGTGAGTATTAGGGCTGAGGTTCAATCCCCTGGCGACTTTGTTGTAGACACTGTTTCAAAAAACGACGAGATTCGATGATATTGGCTGTGTTCAGCATCTTGCCTGGTGAGAGTTTTCCGGGTTTCTATCATATGATACGCGGGATAGTTCCCCCTAAAAATCCTTCCGGAAGGCATTGTCTTCCTTTTTTAGCGACGCGGAACCAAGTCAGATTTCTACCTATGGGTAGAAATCTGACTTAGAACAACATCACAACAGAAGCTGCACCCTTCCACTCCATCCATGAGTAGATTACTCATGAGGTTTTGCTCATTACATTGAGCTTTAGACACAACAACAACCAAAAAAAGGTATAGAAAATTAAAATGATAAATTTTACTTTGATCTCTGTATAAGCCCTTTAAAATTTTTTCTCATTTGCTGAAAGGACTATGTATTTGCATCATTTTATGATATTTTCTATTTTGAAAAAAATCTAGGTATGGGGGAGGGAGGGGGAACCTTGCTAATTTATTTTATTAACTATCCGTATA
Source organism: Caerostris darwini (assembly GCA_021605075.1). Lineage (NCBI taxonomy): Eukaryota > Metazoa > Arthropoda > Arachnida > Araneae > Araneidae > Caerostris > Caerostris darwini. The sequence goes on from BPLQ01004589.1 coordinate 275,444, forward strand.
TTTCTTTCCTACTCATGTAAATAAAACATTTCCTTAAAATATTAGTATATTTTGTATTGAATCCCATTTATCATTCGACTTATTTGTAGTTTATATGTTTCCACAATGCTTTACAGGACGGTAATAAAGAGGCGTCTTTGGTGAAGTTATTTGCTATTTTGGAAGATACAGTTGTGTTTATTAGTAACAAAAAGTGAGTAGCTTAATTTTTTTTTCCGTCTAATTTCGTATTCTTTAGTTAAACTTTTCTCTGCTTTCTATGTGAGTAATAAAATGTATATGCTGCAACATAAAAACGTAAAATTTTCTAAATGATAAATTAACATGAAAAGTTGCGGTTTTTTAATTTCAAAATTAATTCAACTGTTAAGTTATAGTGAATATCATTGCTTTGCATTTGATGTGCGATGGGTGATTTAATAATATGATAATTATACTTTACCAACGTGTCTTATTTTAAAATCTTTGTTAAATAAAAATCGTTGTGAACATTAATCAATTTTAGAGCTCGAGTAATTTAATTGCCCATTTGCTAAATTTTTTTTTCATCTAGTTCTAAGATTACTTTTAATATAAATAATGTTTACGAATAAACTATATTTCTGTTCTTACTCAATTCTTTAAAAAATGAAGGAATTATTACTTTTCAAACCTGAAGCCTATGGTACGACATTGGCCTCAGGCAGTATTTTTTTCTTAAAGTGATGGATGGAGTGTGTGATAAATTGGCAACTGCACACATTATGTAGTTTTTCTGTGAAACAACTAGTTAATAAATGATGGCCAGTTAGACTGTAAAATAAAAACACAATGAAATAATTTTTTTTTACATAAAAGGTTATTAAAATGTTTCTTAAAATTACTTGGAACATTATTTTTAAAACAAGCAGTGGTATTGGTACTTTGTGTTGTAACAACCGCCCAGGACAATTTCTCTATATTGAACACTTAGTCGTAATCCGTTTTTATTTATGATTAACGATGCTGAACTGGGATTAACGAATGCAACCGTTTTATGCGTCAATTTTTGTTCTTAATTGAAAAAATTCCTCCTCTTTCTATTTTTAAGGAGCCTGATGGCCTAGTGGCTACAAGTTTCGGGTTTGAGTTCCGGATTGGATGGTTGGAGTAGTTCGGAACCTATATATTAATATCTTAAAACTGTAGGTCTTCTGTATGATTCTATTTCCTAAAACTGTCTTCTAAATGATAGGCAGATAGCAACAATTTGCAACAAAAATTACGTTTTTACGCTTGTTGTCATCTATAACGTTAAGTCTGTTATCCAAATCATATTTTTGCTTGATGCTTTAAAGGGAAGCAGGTTCGGTATTCTATGAAACAACTAGTGTTTTCCAAACTTATTTGTCCTACCGCCCTCTTTTAAGGAAAAAAATTACTCAGCGTCCGGCTAATAGTCTACCTTCTTTGAGCAAACAAACAAATATATGGTAGAAAATTTGTGTTCTTTTACATCTGCATCTTTAAAGATAGTAATTAAAAATGTTATAAACAAGCAACCTAAGAAGATTGAATTTATAAAATTATTAAAATCAGCCACTTGTATTTTTCTTCATTGGCACAACAGCTCCCTGTTAGGCCAAGGCCGTCTGCCTACTGGCAGATTTCGAGACGGGAGATGTTTTTCTTTTTACGGAATAAGGTTGTCAGCTCTACACCTAACGCTCTATAGTTATAATACATCGAAGCCTACATTTTAAAGTGGATTCCGAACTACTCCGAGTGGCTGGCGCTCGGTATCACAGGTTTCAGGTTCGAGTCCCGGCGGTTCTATGGATGTTTGTAGTGATTCGGAATCCATTTTAAGCCGTAGGTCCTTGTCTCATATGACTGTAGAGCGTCACGGAGCCAAGTCAAACTTCTACCTACGGGTGCTCCATCGCAACAGAAGCTGCCCCCTTTTTTCCTCCTCCCCTTGAATTCATACGGGTTCGTGGGCCTGATCTAGATGTCTACCAAGTACGATAAGAAACAACATCCATGGCACCGCAGGCACTCGAATCCAAAACCTGTGGCATCGAGCGTCATTTTTCTGCCATCAGGTCCCAGCCACTTCTGTTACACACAGAAGATAAAGGACAATATAAAAAGGAAATATGAATAATATTAAAATTTATTGTAATGGGAAGTTTGAAACTGGTGCTCTCCTATCAATGAATTGATACTCGGCTCTATATTTGTCAAAAGTATTAAGTAGTAATAATCGCGATTTCTTATTTGCGGTTAATTTCTTTTGGCATTCTTTCTTTTACAAATTTGTGACAGAACTAAACCTACATTCCACTAAATATGATGATGGAAATGCAATTATACTTATTTTATTCCGTCTTCCTGCTTTTACAGTCCCTTTTTCAGTTGAATTTCCTCCAAATACATCTGAGGTTATTATTCTCCTTTGACAATTTGTGGCCTGATGGCCAATTGGCTAGCGGTCTGGCTGTTGGTACCACAAGCTTCAGGTTAAAATCCTGGCGGTGGCATGTATGTTTGTGAGTGGTTCGGAAGCCACGTTAAACTGTAGGCCCCGGTCTAATTAGCCTAAAGTGTGCACAAAATGACCGCAGAGCGACGATATATTTGTATTTTTCTACTATATGTATTTTCTAGTATATATTTGTATTTTTTTTTTTCTGTATAGGGGAAGCATGTCACCGAATGATTTCTTTATCTCGGAGTAGTTGCTCTAAGAACTACATTAAAAGATACTTTCGAGAACTCTGGCATGTATCGAACGGCGAGAAGGAAGGGGAATATTTTTTGACCGACGAACAAGTTCCTGCAATTCGTGCGACATTTCACTTAAGAGACGACCAAAAAATTGTACTCGATAAAATATATAAGCTGCATTTTGAAAACGAGACTGAAAATGCCGTGAGTGAATGATTATTTATTATTTTTGTATGAAGAGTTTTTATAATAAAATATTTGGAAAAGTATAGTTATCGTCTAAATTTTTTATGGGGGTCATTTTTTACTGCAGTCCTCGTTACCTCCAAAATGAAAGTTTATTTTTTTGTTTCTAATAGCAAGGCAATACAAAAAGTAGGAAAATATAGAACAAACAATATAAAAAAAAAATTTAAAGTCAAATCCTACTTTTTTTATCACTATATTGCAGAAAAGTCCTTTACAAATAACGTTGAAATTTTCCTCTTACATCTGGCGCCATCTATTATTAGATACATGCAACTTAAATCTAAAAAAAAAAACTAAAATTAATTAATTAAATTTAATTACTGAATTAATATTTGAAAAAACTGTATTAACATCCAGTGTCATCCACTACAAGTTCAAAAAAAAATTTATTTGAACTCGAGTGGATGAATAAAAAGTATTTTATGAAGGATTGGAAATTTGAGCAAGATATATATATAGGGAGAGTGGGAACTAATAGTCGGAATTGAAAAAACAATACACAAAAGAGTTCGAAAACGACCGAAGTCATTGCCTTAAGAGTTCTCTAGCTTGTATCTCGGAGTCGCCATGAAGTACCAAGCAACGATGGAGATGAGCTCGGTTCATTAGTTCTGCCAAATCAAAAAAAGAGGGCAGTTTGGTGGGTCGAAAATCGCAATGCGATGCATATGTTCACTAGATCAGTTCTTTTTGATTAAGACAAGTCACCAGTATTCCATTGCAATATACGCAGGCCAACCGGGCGATCACGCTGAAAACTGTAGACCACTTAGCCGTTTAAAACGTTGCCCACGGTGCACCACTAGGAGGTAGGTCTATATTGCACCCCCAGTTAAAAGTATCTATAAAATCGCCGTCTACTTTATAAGTAATTTGATTAAAAACTTTTAGCTGATATTTAAAGGCAATTTTTCTTTTAAATGTGCAAGCCTGCCTCAAGTTGTTAACTTGGTAATGAAAAATGCTTTCTTCAGTTAATCTTGGATTATAATGAAGGTTAAAAGCTGGGTCGTCTACAAATATATCTATATACTGAATAACGGGAAAAGAAGGAGGGGTTATGTGCAAAAATAAACTTGTGTAAAATTTTGTTGAGCATCAAATACTATTTAAAAAATAGCATTTAATTTAATTTATATTAATTAAAATTATTATAATAATTTAGTATTGCTTGCAAGTACTTTAAGAAATTTTTTGAAAGGTACTCTTAAAGTCTTTTATAACAACAGTTTGAGCTCTTGAATATCAAAAAATTAAAAAATTTTCAAGCATAAAATAAAAAATATTTAAAAAAAAAAATCAGTTTTCCATATTTAAAGCAATCCCTTAAAATTATTCTACGTTGTTTAGTAAAAAAAAATTTTTTTAAATCATAGAATGTTAGGAAATATTTTTCAAATAATTTAAACTGTATTTTTTTAAAAATGCAACCTTGGTGCCTGGTTAAATAAAGCCTAATGATGAACGCGCTATGCTTATCTAGAAATACTATTCGAAGTCCCAATTAATTAATCTGATCAAAAATTGTGTTTACATGAGATTAACCTGATAAACCAGTTGGTCAATCATTTTTCGATATGGATCTTGTTGGTACCTTCTCCTACCTACGGTGAAATGTTTGAAATGAATAATTAAATAATGAACTCTGTGGACTACAGCTGCCTGTTAGTTTTAAAGAAATTGGTAAATCATCAACGGCATAATTTCGCATAGGCCATACTTACTCAATAGACTCGCACCTACTTCGCTCGAAACCACCTCCAAGTTGTTCTGCATATTATGGTGTTTTATCCATTGTGTATATATTAATCGAATGTCTTGCTTACAATGGAATAAGACTCAAACTTTTTGGTACTTATTCGATCGAGTGTGACCTACTGGGAGCCTCTTTCCATTCTAATTTTTTTTTATTTGTTTCAAATATTGGTCCTATACATTATATTTAAAATTCGTTTTAATTTTAAAATCTATTGGTCTCAGGCCTTAAATTTCAAGTTCGTTTTAATTTCAAGGACTATTGGCCTCATGCCTTATATTTAAGTTCCTTTTAATTTTAAGGCTATTAGTCTCTTCCCTTATATTTTAACTTCGTTTTAATTTTAAGGTCTATTGGCCTCTTGCCTTATAAAGTTCGTTTTAATTTTAAGATCTATAGGTCTCGTGCCTTATAAAGTACATTTTTAATTTTAAGGTCTATGGGTCTCATGCCAAAGTTCTTTTTAAGGTCAGTTGGTCTCATGCCTTATAAATTTCTTTTTAAGGTCTGTTGGTCTCATGCCTTATAAAGGTCTTTTTAATGTCTATTGGTCCCATGCCTTATAAAATTCTTTTTAATTTTTGCCTTATATTTAAAGTTCGTTTTAATTTTAAAGTCTATTGGTCTCATGTCTTATATTTTAACTTCGTTCTGTTACCTTATCCAATCTATTAATGATGTTTTATTTCTATATAAGCACTTGGTTTAAATTATTTTACGTTGAACAATCTGTTTGGCGCAACAATGCTCAGAATTAGCCATTAAAGCAACCTGCCTATTATTTTTGTTTTGTTTGGTGAAAATGTTATGAAAATTGGCTTTTTTTTTGTTTCTGATTATATTACTTCTTTCTGCTTATTTTGTAAAAGGATTTTAACATATTTGATAATGGACATTTTTTTTGGACCCCATGATATTTTTTCCATGTATCGAAATTTCAATGTATCATGGCTTCTGTTAGATATCGATTGTAAGAGCAGCTGCTGCTGCTAAATAATGCTGGCGTGCCTCGTGGCTCTGTTAATGGAGTGCTGCATCCATTCAGAATTCCAGATAGCAGATCAAAGGGGGTGAAAGCGATACTTGCACCTGCTCAGTGCTGGATCGGGCATTTGCGTCTGTTGCGTAATCCGGGGTAGACAGATGTACACATTTTATAACGGGAATTAATTTTTTTTTTCTTTATTATTAATTCGCTCATTATGTATGGGGCAGTTTTTGGTAAAAAAAATGATTATCGAAATTTTCTAAGAATATATATATATATACTGAATCAACGTTCATGTATGTAGTAGGATTTTTGGGGTTATTTCAATGTCCAAAATTGTTTCTTGCATTTTGATGGACTGTTTAATATGAAGGGCACTGAAAGATAATATTTGAACGATGTTTTGAAACCCTTCTCCCTCCCCCGCCTCCCCTGTTGCAATGTAAAATAACTAGAAACAATAATATGTTTGGAATTATGTATACAGATAACGTAAATGGAACATAATCATTTAATCCCTGAAAAATATCATTTGATACGAATTCGTTTTATGCAAAATGATAGCAAAAAACACAATTAGGTCCTGAAAATTTATATATATATGGCTGCTGGTGGCCTGATGGCCAATTGTCTAGCTCTTTGACCTTTGGAACCACAGGCTTCAAGTTCGAATCCTAGCTGGGGCATGGAAGTTTGTGAGTGGATCGAAATCCACGTTAAACTGCATGGTAACTGTAAAATTCGGTCTGCAAAAATAAGCCTCAAGTGTGCAAAAAATGACTAGAGCGACAAACCAAATATGAAGGAGAATTTGTTAAGTTATGTCTTAACTTTTGTGCTTCTTTTAATAAAAAAAATCTTCATTTTGAAAATATAGCCCAAATCTTTTGATAAATCTAAGCGTTTCTTTTTTTTTTCTGTATTCCTTTTTCAATTGCTACTGTTAGTTCACACTCTCCCTATATATATTTATAGATCTTGTACGCCAACGGCCGTACCATGCTGAATATACCGGTTCTCGTTAGATCACCGAAGTTAAGCATCATTGGGCGCGGTCAGTACTTGGGTGGGTGACCACCTGGGAACACTGCGTGCCGTTGGCAAATTGGGACCTGAATGGCCGAGTGTCTAGCGCTCTGGCGCTCGGTGCCACAGGTTTCGGGTTCGAATCCTGGCGGTGCCATGGATGTTTGTAGTGGTTCGGAATCCACTTTAAGCCGTAGGTCCCGGTCTTCTATGACTGTAAGAGCGTCACGGAGCAAAAGTCAGCCTTCTACCTACGGGTGCTCCATCACAACAGAAGCTGCTTCCTTCCCCTTCAATCGTGAGTCCATATGGGCTCGTGGGCTTGGCCAGCCAAGTGGGATAAGAAACAACAACAAACATAGATCTTGTTCAAATTTTCAGTCGTTCATAAAATACATTTTATTCTTCCACTCAAGTTCAAATACATTTTTTTAAACTTGCAGTGGATGACACTGGATGTTAATACAGTTTTTTCAAATATTAATTCATTAATTAAATTTAATTAATTAATTTTAGTTTTATATGGGAGAAAAAAACTTCTCTTATATAAGATATTTAGCAGGATATAAATTTAGGAATAAATACCATCCAGTGGCGAAGCGTGTAGATCGCTGAAAAAAATTTCTTTTTCAGATTCTTTTTTTCATTCTGGATTCTAGTCTTGAGTCAAGGAGGGAACAAAATAGAAAATGAAACATGTGAATAAATTAATGACAGAGATGGAAAGTGTTATGTGAGAGAGAGAGAAAGTATGTGTGTGAGAGAGAGAGAGAGACAGAGAGAGAATTTTTTCTAACTTAAAAAAAATGAATTAAAATTATTTATAAAGGACTTTCTGCAATATAGTGAAAAAAGAAATTTCTCTTGCAATGGCAAAGTTGGTAGAGTGTCGGCTTAGAATCTTCATGCCTTCTGGTCGAATCATAAAATTTTTTTATTTGATTTTCAAATAATTTTTAATACTTTAAATGGAGTTTTATCAGTTTGTTATGAAAATTGAAATCAACAGGCAGTAACTCAATCGGTAAAATGCAAGGATTTTAGTATTTTTCATGTGAATATGAAGAATGCGAGTTCAACTTTTCGAAAATCAATAATTTTTTGATACATTTTTGCTTTAAGTAGACGTTTTATCCAAATGACTTTCGAGTGTGAGTTAGTAGTTGTGGTTTAATGGTTAGAATGAAGGATTTTTCTCAAAAAAAAAAAAAAATTGAAGAAATTGTCATTTGTATATACATATTTATATTAATTGTAATTATTTAATAAAAAGTAACTAAAATAAAATTTTTCCTTGTTGACGTAAGTAGGAATTGACTTTAAATACATTTTTTTATATTACTTGTTTTATTCTTTTTTTACGATAGATGTTTGGCTTCATATTTTATTTGTTTATTGTCCGTTGTAATTTGGTTGATTCAAGATAATATTCAATAATTTTCGAATATCTTGCATTGCTAAACACGTCCATCCATATAACACATAAACGCATTGTTAAACACGTTTATCCATATAACACATAATGCATTGTTAAACACTTTCCTGTAGATTTCGTAAACTACAGAAGGGCAGCATTATAGTATGCATTCTGAGTGTATATAATTCAAGTTCTACAATTGCTTGCAGAGAGCAACGCCAACCTGGGGAGTGACGACTAATAAGCAATCCTGGTTTAGCTGAATCGGTGAAAAAAATTCTACAGTAGTGATTTTCTAACCGAGGCCATTTTTTATACTTACCCAATTCTTAGTATCCTCAAACCTTCTTGGAAATATAAACCTGGAAGCCGGTTTTTCTTTGTTAGATTTGTCAAGGTTTATCTAATTTCTCCATACTTCGTATCCTCATTGACCTAATCCTTTTTTAATCATTGTTATTTTTCAAATAAATAAATAATTTCTCACCGTATAATGAGCAAAATCAGGGCTTTTGATTTTGAGTACCGCGATATTTAATCTCAGTAGAAAGCCGCTTCAAAAGTTTCAAGGTCATTGTTGTTTGTTGTGCTAAGTATAAGGTTTAAGGTGGTAGAGACGAAGCAAACTTGATATTTCTTAGAAAATTATATTGTTTTCGTAACTGGAAAATCAGTTTTATAGCACGAGAGTTGCAGCCTTATTTGTTTACTGTAAACCTCTTTACGTAGGCAAGATTGTGATTTTTTCGAGTGGGAAAAAAATTGCTTGTCTACTTTATTTTCCATTAATCTTTCCAATATTTATTAAATGCCTTCGTTCTCTGTTAGCTTTCTTCGAAAATTCCTTTGATTGTTTATATTTTAAAAAGATGCTTCGGTAAATGTAGTTAATAATAAAATTACAATAAATGATTGAACGTATGGTGGTCTATTTCAAATTTTCCGTTTTAATATTTTGTGTTTTATCTGCTTTCAGCATTATAAGAAATAATAAAGGCATTTTCCTGTATTAAGTTTAAAAAAAAAAAAAAAAAAAATCGTAAAAAAGTTATTTTTCAATATCCATTTATATTGAAAGAAATATTTCTCATTTCGGGGCCTGATATGTCTAGCGCTCGGTACCGCAGTTTTCGGGTTCGAGTGGATGTTTGTAGTGATTCGGAATCCGCTTTAAACCGTAGGTCCCGGTCTAATAGGATCGTAGAACGTTGCGGGGGTAGCGTTACTCCACGTCCGCAGCTTATCTTCAAGCAACACGTGCCCTCTGGGTAGTGCTAAGTGAGTGACGTCGGTGCAGCCCTTGCTTATGGCTTAAAGATTAACTCTAGCCAACGGCCGTACCATGCTGAATATACCGGTTCTCGTTAGATCACCGAAGTTAAGCATCATTGGGCGCGGTCAGTACTTGGGTGGGTGACCACCTGGGAACACTGCGTGCCGTTGGCAAATTTGGGACCTGAATGGCCGAGTGTCTAGCGCTCTGGCGCTCGGTGCCACAGGTTTCGGGTTCGAATCCCGGCGGTGCCATGGATGTTTGTAGTGGTTCGGAATCCACTTTAAGCCGTAGGTCCCGGTCTTCTATGACTGTAAGAGCGTCACGGAGCAAAAGTCAGGCTTCTACCTACGGGTGCTCCATCTCAACAGAAGCTGCTTCCTTCCCCTTCAATCGTGAGTCCATATGGGCTCATGGGCTTGGCCAGCCAAGTGGGATAAGAAACAACAACAACAACATTAACTCTTTATGTATTGCCTGCTGCATTATAAAAAAAAAGTATTACATATTTCTTCCAAACTCTCCAATGTTCCCTTAATATATCAAATTCCGTTTCACTACTTTATGTTCCATCCATGCTTGTATTTTGAAAGTTAATGTAGAAAAATTCATCTTTCGTGCTATAGTTAATACTCATCAGGAATATTGCAGAAAAACCAGAAAAAAGGAGATAAATGCCCCCTCCAATTAAAAATTTCTTACTCTTTATGCAAATCTAAAGTTGTTTCTATAAAATCAATTTTTAATATGAAAATTTTTTAAGAAGTGGTGACCTTTTTAAATTGTTTGGCGAAAGTACAGAATTAGGAGACAAAGACATTCTTTTAAGTTCTTGTTGCCGTATCCCCTGAAAAGTACAAGGGAATCAACTATCATGGTGCTCCCGAATAATATTGACTATGTTGATTGCCAGCTCGGAGTATATATCCTCTTCCGAGGGATAATCCAGACATTGCTTGGCGGCTGCAACAGCTGGGCAATCAAAGACAATAATGAGGAGTAAGCTCGACATCAGGGCAGTTGACACATTTTTGATATTTTTTAACGCCATCGGCAGACATTTTCATATTTTTGGGATGCTTCATCTTGTGAGAGTAGTAACGATCCTTCTGTTCACATTTAGTTCTGCAATTTGGTATTTGGTTTTAATCTCAGAAGGAATCATAAGTTTAAATTTTGCCAAGACATTTGCATCTGCAAGGGAAGTAGGAATGGCAGTCTGGTCCAGACTTCTGGCATTCTTCGCCAAAGAATCTGCGATTTTATTAAATCTCAGATCCACATGAGCAGGGATACATTGTAGGAAATAAATTCTGTGTAAGCTAAAAAAAGATTTAAAAAAAAAAAAAAATGAATAACAATTCTTATCCTTCGTATCTAGTACACATAAATAAGCAATTTTAAATCTTGTCATAAAAAAATTCTATGAAAACCTTGTTTATAATATTCAATTTATCTGTGCTATTGATACAACTGGATGATCTCCTATATTATTTCTTAAGCTTGGATGATTTTTTTTCCCAATCTTGTGAATTAAAAGTTTAATATTGTTATTATTTTTTTTAATTTTTTTTTTAAATACATTGGTTTAGCTGCATCTAAAAAAAAAAAAAAAGTTTATTTTAATTCGTAGGAAAGATTGTACATTAATTAATATAACGGTACATTATTTAAAGATTTTTCATTAAAAAATTTGTTTTATTTGTTATTAAAAAATCTTAAAAACTTCCTTCCATAATATTGTTGAGAAAACAATTGCATTTATTGCTCAATTGAAAATTAAAAAAAACATTACTTTGTTTATTAATAAATATTGTTATGGAAATCATAATACGCGTCCATGACAATGGCTCTAATCATCCAATAATAAAAACAAGCATAATTCATTATGCATCTTTCCTGCCAAACACACAATACAAAACCATTTCCTACCTGAAAAACCTTGACCGGCATCATACTCCTCAAGGCATACCGCTCTATTCATCCGAAAACCCTTACTGCAAAAAAATAACACAACCCAACAATAAATAAAAAATGCCACCCTAGCAATCGAAAGGATGTCCTTAACATCCCCTCTACCCCATTCTTCAAGACGTCTTCTGTCCTTCCCCCCTAAAAAAAAAAAAAGAACCTCACCAGTGTCATTTCTGTAGTTAAACCCCTCTGTTCTATTAACTCAGTGAATTGATTTCCTATATCCGGCATACGACCGGATGTGACGTCACGAACTAAAGTGATGTCACCTCGTCAGAGCATATGGGCAATTATTAGCTGGATGGTCATTTTCGCTTTATTATCTTGTTGACAGTGGGTTCTGGTGAATTGAGAGAGGCAGATTGAATGCGGTTCGTATATATAGAGTGGAATATGGTAGAATATTTGGGTTTTATCAAATACTTCCTTCCTTCTGTCATTATTTGTCAGTGGATATTTTGCTTTAATCGTGGAATGGAAAATAACATTGTTTTTGTAAAGAGCAGCTGTGTTGTATTTTCTTTTCAAGAAATTTCTAAATCATCTGCATCTAATTGTTTGGCAGAACAGTGGTAGTTAATTAAAATATACTTTTGAAGTTTTCTGAAATATTTGTGACGTATGTTTTAATAAAATATGGTAGAAAAATAATAATAAAATATGATAAAATAAGTTATGATAGAAAAATATTAGCTATATGTTATTATATTATTGAAACTAGTAAAGCAATTATTGGCCTAGTTGAATGATTGTCGTAAGGAGTTTTTTCCGTTATACTACTACAGCAATTTTAACTTTCAGCGATCTTTTGCAACTATTATATTCTTATATGTAAGACAGCAAATTACTAAATTTTTTTTAATGGAAAGTAGAGTTTCGAGTTTTAATTCCTTTCTTGATTCGACATCAATAGCCTCCGATATGCCAGACTTCTTTCTCAGAGGCAACTTGCGCCGCTGGTGAGAGTTAGGGCTGAGGTTCAATCCGCTGGCGGCTTTGTTGTAGACACTGTTTCAGAAAACGAGGTGATGGTAGTTTGTGTGATGTTAAGCATCTTGCCTCCCTTAAAATTCCTTCCCTCCTTTTTCAGTGATACGGAGCCAAGTCAGACTTCTACCTACGAGGGCTCCATCCCAACAGAAGCTGCCACCTTAACCTCCATCCATGAGTAGATTACTCATGGAAAGTCCGTCCCGCACTGCAGGACACTGAGGTTTAGACACAACAACCACTTCTGATATAGTAGGCAATAACAAATTCAACATGACCACTGCAAGCTGCTACATGGTACACAAAAGAAGAAATAAATTAATAGTTTAAAAAAACTAAAAAATACGCTTTTAGAGTTAATCAAACTAAAAAGCAAAAAATAATTGTTAACGTAAGAATAAAATGACTGACGAGAAAATGAATGTCACTGTTCTAAAATCGTGGGGTGCTCGATATCAATCGTTATAATTTCTCACTAGTTTCATTCCGAAATGCAGAGTTAGTTTAAAAATGTCATACAAAGCACCCCACGCTTTTAGAACAGTGACATTCATTTTCTCGTCAGTCATTTTATTCTTACGTTAACAATTATTTTTTGCTTTTTAGTTTGATTAACTCTAAAAGCGTATTTTTTAGTTTTTTTAAACTATTAATTTATTTTTTACTTTTTAGTCTGATTAACTCTAAAAGCATATTTTTTTTTTAGTTTTTTTAAACTATAATTTATTTTTCATGTTTTTACTTTGTTTGTTTTCCACTTGGCCGGTTATCCGCTAAATTTACATACTTTTTACCCACCGAAATTTTCGGCCAATAGGAAGAGCGCAATTCGACATGATCGCAGTCCTATGCCTTTGAGATCCGCCTCTTTTTAGCCGCCGAAATTTTCGGCCAATAGGAAGAGCGCAATTCGACACGATCGCACTCCTATGCCTTTGAGATCCGCCTCTTTTTAGCCACCGAAATTTTCGGCCAATAGGAAGAGCGCAATTCGATCGCGGATCAGTTGACTGACTCGCCAGTAGATGGCGCCATCAGTCCCAAAATCGAGCCCAAAAAGTGAGTTACATACAAACATACATACATACATACAAACATACAGGTGAAACTAATAAAAGCGTATTAAAAATAGCATTTAAGATTTTCTTAAATATATCGCACCCTCACGTTTGCGTTATATGTTAAGCAAAATAGAAAAACAACCATGTAGTTAGCTTGACAATGGCCAATTATGTTGTTAAAAAGCATTAGTGTGGTGATAATGATAAACGGATACATATATTCCCCCGAAAATTACTAACTAGTTACTGCTGATACTCCTACCATCTATTATTTTAATTGACGTGTTAGGTCTTGAAGATCGATTTTAAATTAAAAAAAAATGTGATTTAGACTCAGTAAAAAATATATAAAATTTTTTTAAAAACTACTTAATCATATTTACATTATTTGCAATGTGTTTATTATTTTCCACAAAAAAATCTCACATATCACCTTTAGAAGTAAATAAAGTTAAAGAAAATAAAAGAGTTTTGAGTGAATGTTTAAAATATTTTTTAACTAAAAGTACCTTTTATAATTGCTTTGAATGGCAACGGAGCGTATCATATATAGATTACATAGACTGAGGACATTAATATACAGTCACTCAAAAAAGTTTTGGGACATACAGTTTTGGACAGTTACATGTAAAGTTCTTTATAGAAATATTAATCACATTAAATCAAGAAATGGTTTAATATTTAGTATAAAATATATAAGGAAATTTTTTTCGCTATTTCAGAATTACAGTTTGATTTAACCTTTTAAATATTATTTAAACGCAAACAGTTATCAAAAAAGTATTGGGACGATTTTGAAATGAGGAATTTAAGAAATATATAACGCATCAATAAAATATAATTATATTAATACATTTTTAGACAATTTTAGAACATATCAGAACAGGAAGCAATGGCGAGAAATAAAGATATTTTGGTTGATATTTGTGCGAAATCTGCTAATAAGTCATTGTAAAAATGGAAAATAAATGTATTGTATAAGACAAATCTTGGAGCTCAATAAGTTTACTGTTTTTAATATCATTCGCGGGTTCAAGAAAACAAATAGTGTTGAAAACAAGCAAAGGTCAGGGCGTCCAAGGATATTTATTGGAATTGGATTGTGAGACAAGTTTATATTAAGCCAAGAACTGGCACATTAAAATTGTCTATAAATTGTAAAATTAGGTTCCGAAAATCTGTAAATCTTGAAACTATCAAAAATGTCTCAAGAAAACATAAGTATCATGTCAGAGCGCCTCGGAGAAAGCCCTACATCAGCAGAACAAATCGAAAAGCTATACTGTCATTTGCTAAAATGTACGCAAAGCAGACAACAGAATTTTGGGAAATGTAATTTTTGTAGATGAAAGTAAATATAACATTATCGGATCGGATGGCAAGCGGAAAGTTTGGCACACATCCAATATAGCATTGTATATCAAAAATTTGCGATCTGTTGCAAAATTTAGAGGTGTCAAGCAATTAGTCTGGGGTTGCATGACAAGCTTTGGTGTTGGGACTTTATAAATGGTATAATGAATAAATATGTCTACCTTGAAATTCTCAAACGAAATTTAAAGCAAAATGCGATCAATTTGAGAATCTCATGACATTTTAAATTGTACCAGGATAACGACCCGAAACATGCTGCTGATATTTGCAAATTATGGGTCCTCTGCCACTGTCTTGATGTGATCAAGACCCCTGTCCAAAGTCCAAATCTTAATCTCATTGAATACGTGAATGATTATTTGCTGCAAAAAAAAACAATAGACACAATATGTCTAACAAGCAGGAGATAAAAAAAGCACGTGATCGAAGAGGACTAAAATCATCGGATCAGATGAGCATTAGGGCTAAAGTTCAATCTACTGGCAGCTTTGTTGTAGACACTGTTTCAAAACGAGGAGATTCGATGGCGTTTGGGATATTCAGCATCTTGCCTCATGAGTCGGACTACCTGGTGGGACTCCGGGTTTTCTCCCATACGATACGCCAATGCGTAGTTCCCTTCAAAAGTCCACCCGGAAGGCACTGCCCTCCTTCAGCATCACGGAGCCAAGTCAGACTTCTGCCTATGGGTGCTCCATCACAACAGAAGCTGCCCACTGTTCCTTCCTTCAATGAGAACACAGGGGTCATGGACTTAATCTAGATGTTGCTATCGACCAAGTGGGATAAGAAACAACATATATTATGTCATTTATGAATTCAATAGAGTGGACTGCATTATAGACTGATTATGAAAAATACATGTGTTAAAACTTTCTAATGCATTTTCACTCGCTTCAAAATTCGATGTTGTTATTTTTTTTTTCTGGTAACTTTTATATATTAGGGACTTGATTAATCCAAGATTCATCATCATTGTTACGTCGAAACCCAGGTTCCCCTGCTTAGGGGAGGTCAACGCCCTATGTCCAGAAAAACATCCTGTTTGTGGGGGTGTCTGGCCAGGGCCAGGGAGAGAAAGAAGGAATGTAAGTAAAATGAGTTGAAACTCAGCGACCAAAGAGAATGGTTGTGTGGCAGTCGATCCTCGAGCGCGATGGCTGCATAAACAAAGGAGTTGAGCAACTGCGACCAAAGAGAGAGGTCGTGTAGCAGTGCATCTTCGAGCATGATGGCTGCATAATTAAAAGAGTTGAACTTCTGTAACCAACGAGAAAGGTTGCGTGTGGCAGTCCATCCATGAGTGCGATGGCTGCATAAATAAATGAGTTCAATAAGTGTAACCCCAGAGAGAGGTTGTGTGGTCAGTTCATCTTCGAGTTTGATGACTGCCTAAATAAAGGAGATTAATTATTTACAGTCCATTATTATTATTATCTGTGTATGTGTCGAATAGTATTGGAGTTTGTTTTATGTGTGAGCTATCGAACAATCATCATCATAATTGGCTCGACAGCCCGTTGTGGGCCTTGGCCTTCTTTAAAAGATCCAGCCAGGCTGTTCTCCTCTTGGCCGTGGACCTCCAGTTTTTGATTAAAATCAGACTCTAAACAGAATCCAAGATTAAATTAACACTAAACTTTTTTTGATGTGATCTCTCCAAACGCATTTTTCTCACGCTTATTTCCTAGAAATTTTCTTGCGCGACCTCCTGTGTATGTAATAATCTGCCGTTACTTCCACGCGCCTAGATCTTTTTTTGGATGAATTGGAAAATTTGACTTCCACTTTTTTTTTTTATTCCTTTTCCCACACCAAAATGGAGTATTGGTGGGGGAGAAAAGTGAAAAGAGGAAGCAATTGAAAAAAACTTTTTTTTTTTAATAATGTAAAGTTACGACAAGTTTGTCACAATAAAAGGACGCATAATAGATAAGTTCTGCTTTTATCGCCTGTTTTGAAGAAAGTTTGGGGACTAGTTCAAAATTAAAAATGGAAGCAAATTGTAAACAAATTCGTAAATTATTGTTTTACATTAAAATAGTTTGTATATATATATATATATAAAAATTTTTCCCCTTAGTTTTAGAAAAATTTAGGAAAAGATTCATCCCGGTGTATGTTATAGAGTCAATTATAACAAATTTTTAATTAGTTTTATGATTTTATTAATAAATTTTAT
This sequence comes from Caerostris darwini, assembly GCA_021605075.1. Taxonomy (NCBI): domain Eukaryota; kingdom Metazoa; phylum Arthropoda; class Arachnida; order Araneae; family Araneidae; genus Caerostris; species Caerostris darwini. Next base: position 292,422 of record BPLQ01004589.1, read on the forward strand.
TCAGAATATAAAGCATTTTCAGGTGAATTCAAGAAATAATTTTGGAAGAAAATTATTTTGTGTATGAAAACAAATTGGGAATTTTTTTATTTTTAACAAAATTTTACTTTTAAATATTGAGGAAATGAAATGATTCATACATAAAAAAAAAAGTTACTAAAAATTACCATTAATTTGTAGTGGACAACATAAGAGATAAAAAAAAAAAAAAAAAAAAAAAACTAAATTTACTAATAGAAAGATTAATACTGAATAACATTTATTCTTTGAAAGCTGCTTTTCTGAATTATGAATATATACGTAAATAATAATAAAAATTATAATAATATGCTTAAATTATAAGTTATAATTATTAATTATAAATTATATTTGTAATGGATGTATAAAAATAATGAATATATAAGTAAATAATAAAAATATATAATTATATACCTAAATTATAAATTATAATATAGTTATATTATAATTATTAATTATGAATTATATTTGTAATGGGTGTATACAAATAATAAATATTTACGTAAATACTAAAAAAAATTATATTTATATGCCTAAATTATAATATAATTATATTATAATTAGTAATTATGAATTATATTGCGGTGGATTTATAAAAATAAAGCATAAAAGATTAAAAAAAATTAACTAAATTTACTGAAAAAAATATTAATACTGAATATTATTTATTCTTTGAAAAGTGCTTTTCTGAATTATGAATATATACGTAAATAATAATAAAAAAAATTATAATTATATGCCTGAATAATAATATATAATTATATGCCTAAATAATAATATATAATTATATGCCTAAATAATAATATATAATTATATGCCTAAATAATTAAAAAAAATTATAATTTTATGCGTAAATATCTCCAAAAAACAAGATTAATTATAAATTCTGTAAATGTTTTAATGAATTTTTAAAAATTATATTCGGAATACAGCATAGGATAAATAAAAATATTAAAAATAAATTATGCAAAATAAAACTTTCACCATGATTTATTGGATATTATTTAAGAAGAGCAGACATAAAAGTATTTATGTACTAAAGTAAAAGTACCTAAGTAACCGTGCTAAAGTAAAGTACCTGTTTAAGTTTTTACCCAACCCCTCATGCTGCCCTGTAGATCTGATGTAAAGAGGCAAATCTCCTGGAGTTAACGCGTTAAAGTTAAATGCTGGATTATTTATATTAAATGCCGTCCTTTAAACTGCAATTTTTACGTTTCTATAGATTTGGATAATCGTTAACATCCCTCAATTTTCACGCTCTCAAAAACTCTTTCAACTGCTATTCTATTGTCAAGTGGTTGTAGTTTCTAAAAGTGCTTCAAGTGCGTTCTATAAATGGAGATGTTCTAGGTATGAATTAAAAGTGAAAAAAAAATATTATTTTTTGTGTCATGTGAAAATTCTTCGTGGTATAATAGAAAGTATTTTTTGAACACATATGAAGGTAGAAAAACTCCATCGAATAATCATTTTACAGAAATAGTATGGAAAATTTATAAACCTAACATCCGCCATATTGAACATTTCAGACTATTCACAAAGTTCAATAGCTGGTTCAATTATATCATTTTTATACGTTCTCTATCTTGGCTTTCATCCCACCAACATCGTTTTATGATAACTATAATTAGTAATATAGTTTAAATTAATTCTTACTTTTGAAGTTAAGAATTCCTTACTTTAAAAGTTATTGGTTCAATTATTAAATAACTCTTTGAAGATAATAATAACAATTGTGTGTGTGAAAACCATAACATGATGGCTAATTATGTAGTATCATCATTTTAAACTAAGAAAAAAAGAATTTTTGTTATCATAAAATTTCTTTATAATATTTGTTTATTAATAAAAATGAAGCATCTATTAAATATGTAAAATTATTTGATTCTAAAAATATAGGATTTCATAAAACATTCTTATCTTTCAACAGTATATTAATCGAAAGGTCTTATAGATTTATTATGAATTCATTAAAAGTTTATATACCGCGAAATATAACACTTTTTTTAAAAGTATCTCTTTTAATATTATAAGTGCACTTTAAATTAACCACATAAAACAATGTCTTATGAAAAATTTTATTAGACATTTTATTTATGAATTAGTAATTCATGTTAGAAAAAAATGGATGAAAAATATAAAAAAAAAAAGTTTTGATTTAAAAAATTTATCAATTTAGTAATATTTATGTTTATAATAATTTAAATAAAATGAGATACGTTATTTATATGTTAAGAGGATATGCTAATCGAAAATTATCATGTTTTTCCAACACTTTTTGAGGTTTTCTTAATAGAACCACAAGATCGAAAATCAAACTATTCTACGGAAGAAAAAAAACAACTCCTAGCAAATCAAATTTTTAAACATTAGAAATAATGTATTTGGCTGGACTATTGTACAAATTACCTAGAAAATTTAGAATGTGATGTAGGAACAAAGCGCATAACTGCAATCTTAAAAAATAAAAAAATAGAATTCTTTTCTTGAAAATTTCATTTTCAATTTAAAATAAAATTGTCTTTGCTTTTAGCGGACAATCTTACGACTATTTAATTATATAATTATTAGCACGTGTAAGAAATTTAAATAAGTATTACGTATATAAAAGCTTGTGAAAGAAATTTAAAAAAACCCTCGTGGAAGAGAAAAAAAACACAGATTTTAGTAAAAAGGTCCAAAATTGAAATTGAAATCCAAAAGGTCCAAAATCTTCCAGGACACGAAAAACCGCGCTTCCTTAAACGATACTCATAATTTCATTTGACTGGATTTCTTTTCTTTTTTCATTTTGTAAGCCATGCTTGTTTAAATAATTTTAAATATGATTAATCTCTTAATAATTTGAAGGAAAAAAAAAAAGAATATCTTATTTGCCACATTGACTCAAAACTTAACTAGTCTAAAATGTAAATATTTTTGTTTCTTAAGTGTTGTACCATTTAATTCGTATGAAAAATCTGCATTATTTATGGAAAACATATACTAACTAACACTGTAAACGATCTGCATTAATTATCCGAATGTCCTGGCCACCTGCAATAGCAAAATCAGCATCAAACTGAGCAGGTGCAAAATAAGCATGCATAGAAGGACAACCAAATATTTACATTGTATATGCGTTCTTACATATTAAGTATGCTGAAAGAAATTGAAATCAAATAGGTGAATAGTATAACTTTTATTTCTTATTGTTGGATTTCACTTTTTTTTATTTGTTTTCTAATATTTCCTCGTCTTCTTATTTAGCGATTTGTTTTATTTGTTATGCTTTAGCAAAATATAAAATATTGTATTAATGCATATTTTACAATGCCATGTGTTAATAGTAAATGACTTATCTAGTTTGCAAGGCTCAAATAAATCAACAAGATCTGTCATCTTGATCATTAATATTGTTACTAATCTACTCTAGAATTGGGGTATGTTTTTCTGCATTGTATTATGCATATATAAATTTTTTTAACATCTTTTGATAGATAACAGGAATAGAACTGATATACTTTAGCAACGAATTTTGTAATATTTGTACTAATCGGAATTAGTAAATTTACTATGGAAATAATAAAAAAATAAAAATATAATCTGTTGGGTTTAATATGCAGGTTACCTGTAAAATTTAGAATTATATGTAAGAACAGAACGAATAGCAGCAAACTTAAATATATATATATAGAGAGAGAGAGAGAGACGATTTTCTTTTCTTCAAAAATTTCATTTTCATTCTGAAATAAAAATTGTCTTCACTTTTACCAGGCGATCTTTTAGAACAATTTGATATTATTTAATTACATAATTATTTGTTCGTGAATGTAATAAAAATCTCGCAAAAGAAAACAAATGCAGATTTCAGCGAAAAGGCCCACAATTGAAAGTCTTCCGTGAAAACGGAAAACTCTACTCCCTAAAACAATATTCATAATTTTATGGGTAATTATAAATTTAAAAGTTTGTACATTAAAGCATTTGTTCGACTCATATCCCAGTACTAACTTGCAAGAGGGCACAGGTCTGAATCTGCTGGCAGCATTTGTTGCAGTCTCTCTTTCAAAAAAGAGCAGACTACACGGAGCATGAGACAACATTTCGCATCTGTAACACTGTAACTTTCGCATTCTTTACACTGTTCACAGTGTAAAGAATTTCGCATCAATAATCAAACTGTCTGTCTGGAGCATTCCAAGTTTTCTCTCAGAGAGACGCAAATATATATCAATTACCCCTAAAAATCTCCTTGAATTGCGATGTCTGTTCACGACATACATAAGCGGAACACGAAGCCCACCGCTGTTCAACAGAAATAAATAGATGAGGGAAATATGTATATATATGTGGGGGGGCCTGATGGCCGAATGACTAGCGTTCGGTACCATAGGTTTCGGGTTCGAGTCCCGGCTGTGCCATGGATGTTTGTAGCGGTTCGGAATCCACTTTAAACCGTAGGTCGCGGTTTAATATGAGTACTACTACACCACACCACACCACATCACTGTGCCTAGAGCTGAGTTGCTCCTTTACAGTTTGGGAATGATGTGGGTGAGAAGTCTCATTGGACTCCGTAACACTTTTACAACCGTATGTGACCGGGACCTACAACTTAAAGTGGATTCCGAACCACTGTAATCCATGGCACCGCGAAGATTCATACACGAAACTTGCGGCACCGAGCACTAGACACTCGTTCTGGCCTCCATCTAATATGACTATAGAGCGTTGGCCGTCACGCTGAAAACCCTACCCCTTAAAAAGACAACATCTCCTGGCGCGAAATCTGCCTATAGGCATACGGTTTTGGTCCATCATCGGCTGTGGTGCCAATGATGATGATGATATATATATGATGATATTGTTAGCTGCTATGCTAGCAACTAGTTGTGTCAGGATGAAATACCAATCTGTCTTTCTATTTATATTAATTTATTTACAATATTAGTACATACATACACATGGCACCTTGTGCCTCTTTTACAATATAAATTCTCTTATACTCAATAACCGCAAACACATAACATACGGTACCTGACCGTATTCCTAGCTCGGACGCTCCTAGCGTTCTCCTCGTGGTCTCTAGCTCTGACCGCATGTACTTACAACACTGGACCACACAGTTAAAACCCCAGTTACTGGTCACTGTTACCAGCTATAACCGCGACCTCTCGCGGTTATATAATAATAATTAAACCTTACAATATATATATACACTGAAGTGACAAAAGTCATGGGATAGCAATATGCAAATTTTCAGATGGCAGTAGCATCGCGTAGAACAGGTATAAATGCGCAGTGCTTTCGCAGAGCTTTCATTTCTGTTCAAGTTATTCATGTGAAGAGGTTTTGACGTGATGATGACCGCACGACGGGAATTAACAGACTTTGAACGCGGAATGTTAGTTGGAGCTAGACGCATGGGTCATGCCATTTCGGAAATCGTTAGGGAATTCAACATTCGCAGATCCACTGTGTCAAGAGTGTGCCGAGAGTATGAAATTTCAGGCATAACATCCCAGCATGGACAGCGCAGTGATCGACCGCCTGCACTTAACGACCGAGACCGGCGACGTCTGCAAAGAGTCGTAAATTCTAACAGACAAGCAACACTGCGTCAAATAACCGCAGAAATCAATGTGGGACGTACAAGGTACTTGTCTGTTAGAACTGTGCGGAGAAATTTGGCTTTCTTGGGCTATTCCAGCAGAAGACCGACTCGAGTGCCTTTACTGACAGAACGACATCGCTTGCAGCGACTCTCGTGGGCACGTGAGCATATCGGTTGGTCCCTAGATGAATGGAAAACCGTGGCCTGGTCCGATGAGTCACGATTTCAGTTGGTAAGAGCTGACGGTAGGGTTCGAGTGTGGCGCAGACCCCACGAAGCCATGGACCCAAACTGTCAGCAAGGCACTGTTGAAGCTGGTGGTAGCTCCGTAATGGTGTGGGCTGTCTTTTTATGGCATGGACTTGGTCCTCTGGTGCGACTGGACCGAACATTGACTGGAAATGCTTATGTTCAGCTACTTGGAGATCACTTGCAGCCATTCATGGACTTCATGTACCCACACAACGATGGGATTTTTATGGATGACAATGCGCCATGTCACCGGGCCACAACTGTTCGCGATTGGTTTGAAGAACATTCTGGACAATTCCAACGAATGATCTGGCCAACTAGATCGCCCGACATGAATCCCATCGAGCATTTATGGGACATCATCGAGAGGTCTGTTCGTGCCCAAAATCCTGCACCATCAACGCTTTCACAATTATGGACGTCTATCGAGACAGCATGGCTCAATATTCCTGCAGAAGACTTCCAACGACTTGTTGAGTCCCTGCCACGTCGAGTTGCTGCACTTCGCCGGGCGAAAGGAGGGCCGACACGATATTAAGAGGTATCCCATGACTTTTGTCACTTCGGTGTATATATATATGTTGTGAAATAAAATTTCATTTTATTCAAACTAAAAAAAATATTGTACTATATACATTTGACCTTATAAAATTAAAAGAAGCACTAGGTCAGGGGTGGCCAACCCACGTGATCTTGCGGGCCACTTTAGAAATGCACCATAACTCCGCGGACCGCACATAAAATTATATATCCCACGTTATATTTAGACCCACTATAGATATTTTTTGGAGTGAAAAATTGAAACATAATGAGTTATTATTTTTGTGTTTACTATTATTCTTACATATAAACATTGATAGTATAATAATAATATTAAACGCACATTGAAAAGAAATATATAACACTAAAAATGAAATATAAAAATATATTAATATAAACGAAATAAAAAAATGAAATCATTAAAAAAATCTTTATTTTACTAGTGCGATATTTGTTTCTCCACTCTTTCACTTAGCTTTTGCAAATCGATCTCAATTTGGGTATTTGCACATCGTAATGGGTGCTGCAGGTTAGCGTCCGTTATGTTTGAGCGTGTTTTGTATTTGGTTAATTTCATTTTCGAAAAAAAGTGATATTGACCAAATATGTACAGCAGTAAGTTGAACCAAAAGCGCTAACAACTTTAACTAAGCGTCTGGTTTGCTCAGTTATCAATAATCAACTGTGTGTGTCTAGGGATGGTCACTGCGTCGTTGAGGTCGCTTAAAGTGAAACATAGAATCTGTTATATTAGATGTTCCAAGATGCGTGCACATTATGAGTTCGCAGAATATATTTTAATTATTCTGCTAACTCATAGCTGTCAACTTATCAATAAAACAGACAATATCTGTCATCTCTTCGTCAGAATATTATTTTAAAATCAAAGTTAATTTTTTTCTCCTCATTTCGACAGTTCATTTTTGAGTATATGGATGCACACATAATGTATTTTTTTAATACATTGATTTTCACTACTTTGGCCATTATTAAATATTTTATAAAAGTGTGATACATCTCACGGGCCCCAAAAATATTCTAGAACGGGCCGCGGGAGGGCCACCCCTGCACCAGGCTATGAAAACTTGCGTCGCTCCAGTGCCATCCCTCTCCATAGGTATGATATATGGGGCTGGTGTAAGTTAATGGAGTGATTCCAATATTCTCGCTTCGTGGGCTGCAGTGCAATACTAATCAGATGCTGCTTTGGCGTGAGAATCTCTACGATTCGATACACATGGTGGATGACACCGCTAAATAGGGTGAGAATATACCTGGATTGCATTGTTTGCCTCTCTTCGTACCTATTTTTACCTGCTGATTATTCATCGTGGTAATTAGTTCATGGGAATTAATTTTAATTTCAATATTTTTAACGCTGTGTATATTTTTTGGCAACTCGTAAAAATCGTTTGTTTTATAAATGCTGCTTTGCTCAAAGTGCAAAGGTCTTAAATTTAAAATTTAGTTTAATTAATTATCTTAAACTCTCTATTATTCTAAAAATATATTACATATTTTCTTTTCTCCTGAACTATGGCTCATATAAATTATCTTTATAGTTAACCTTTAAAAATTCTGATACTTCAACTCTTTTTATGTAAATTCTTATAAGTAAATTTTGTTAAAATCTTTAATTAAGTAACAGGAGGAGCGGGAGAACTTTTTTCTCCAGGTACTTCTTAAATAAAACAACCTTTGCCTTTGCTTTTATCATACACGCAGAAAGAGTATTTGTATAATAATAAGATGTCATTTGATTTTTTTAAATGAAAATTTGCCTATGGAAATGCCCTAATCGAAAATAATTTACTGAAAAATAAGAACAATATTTGCTGAGAGACCTGTAAAAGTAAATATAGTAATTAGAAAGTTTTTAATTGGAGTTATGAATGCAAATTAAATGCCAAACGATATAATATGGGATTGTATAAAATTAAAATGCACTACTTTTCGACATTACATTTTTGAACATTGTATTAATTATTGTAAAAATTACGCAAATATCACAAAATAATCGGATCTAGTAAAAATTTAATTTTAAAAGAAGAAAAAAATAAGAAAAATTTCTGGAATAGGTGTTCTTTATTACGCTAATTAATATAAAATGAAAACAAAAACACAAATGGAATATGGTTATTTTGAATATATAGTATAGTTTAGTGTAGTATAATTTTCTTATGTTGAATATATAGTACTGCACGTAAAATATATTTATTTATACATAGATAGATAGATCTATCTATGTATAAATAAATTATTATTTCCTTTATTCATTTGCTTTGATATTCCTTTGCTTTAAGTCTTTTAGTCTTACGGAGTAGGGTTGTCAGCCCTACGCTCAATTCTATTATAGTCATAGTAGACCGTCAGTCATAGTCTTGAAAATGAGGTACTAATTCTTTTAAACAATTAATACATTATGATATTGTAATGAAGGCATTATGTTATTATAATTTTTACCTAAAAATTGCTTTATTAATATCCTGTAATCAAATTTGACTTTTGCAAAAATTTAACTGTTGGTGTATATTAAAATAGATAAATTAAAATATTATTTTTTTTTTTATTATGATACAAATTACTATCTGTGCAATTTAAAATTCAATCCTATTTTCGTCCTATAGCATATGAAAACACAAAATTTTTTTTGATAATTTCGCTATTTGCGAAAAAACAACTTGCATGCATTTTGAAGGAAAGCGAAGGTGGTGACGCAATGTTTAAAAAGGACAAAAAGCTTTTCCTTTCCCTTATGTAATCCCCACTGTTTACATCCTGCAACCAATCAGCTGTAGCTACGAAGGGAACTCCGCGAAACTTTCCTCCAATGACATAAAATTGAGTTTGGTGTCACTAGCAAAACTTTCATTTAGCCAGATTTGGCTACAAATCGCCAATGCTCCCTTTTTTTTAATACTAAACAGCTGTAACATGATTTATGTTATGATTTGAATATCAGATGAACATATTTATATTCATATCTTTCTTTAAATTACATTTCTGTAATTGATTTCAAATCAAGATTATTATACGTGAATCATTTGAAAAATGGTATCACTTTTGATGTACAATAAATGATGCCGTTTTTCAGCTGTAAATAATATTGTTTATAATATAAAAAAAAAAATTATGTATTACTATCGCACTATTATTAATTAAATTAAGTATTACTATTCTTTTTTACTAAAATTAATAAGATAGTTGAGAAAGTATTTAATTTATCTATTTAGTTTCAATGTAATAAAAATTATAATTTAAAACACATTTAATTGCATAGTTTTGTGGGTAATGTAAAATAAGAGTCATCATTAGTATATATTGTTTATTTTTAATTTGTTTTAAAATTTTATTAGTTTGAATTTTAATTTTAAAAAAAAAGTTTAATTTGTAAAAAGAAATTTTAAAAGTATTTGTTAAAATTATAAAATATGAAACTTTTTATAAACTGATTAAAACACTAATGAAAAAGCACTTAAGTTTTTTTTTTATGAGATGAGTGAACCCATATATAAGCCGACTTCCCCGTACTTCAGCTTTAAAAAAATTCTAAAAATTCTCGGCTTATACACAGAAATATACGGTATATTAGGAAACTTATAATCCAATCAAATTACATTTATTTTGTTGATTATAACAAAATTATCCTTAAATAAACTGTTATTCTTAACTTGAGAGGGGTTAAAAATCTATAAATAAAAAATAAATTCAGTATAAAAATAATAAATAAAAAATAAGTAAACAAATAAAAAATATAAATATTAAATGAAAAGGGAAAAATAAAATAAATGAATACTGTCAAAGCAAATTATCATTGTAAATTATTTTATTTTATTTATTATTTACTGCAAATTATTTTATTTTATTTATTACTTGCTGCAAATTATTTAGCATTTAATGTTCTGGATTTCGGCCTTGAGAAATTGTTATGCATAAAATGGTTTCAGTAATTTTAAAACCATAATCGATGTTCACGCTATTTATAATCATTTTGTACTTTTATCACACTTGTTGTAAATTAAATATTTTTATTTAATGATTTATTTTTTGTTATTTTATACATGTTTTTTTTTTTTCATGAAAACGGATTTTTTTATGATCAAGTAAAAATTATAAATATACTTCCTATTCTTTTTTTATCACATCCGTTTTTAGATTTTTTCCAAATCCAATATTCGAGTACTAATCAAACACAGCTTTAGCCATCCGAATAAACATGTTGCACTCACAACAAAAAAAAAAAAAAAAAATTTACCCATAAAAACGAGATGCTACTTCCTGACAAAAACGTCTCAAGTGCTTACTCGAACACACGCGTCAACTTCATCCTTCCATCCTCATCACTTTTTCATCCTGTCCTCTTTTGGCGACCATCCCTTGGCGCAAACACGCGACCGGTGTTCGGAACGGAAACAGAACAGAAAAACGTGTCCCCATCACACACACACACAAAAAACAGCAGCAGAAAAACCAACAACCCTATTCCGCGAACCAAAACGGAAGCACCATCACCCGAGTTCAACAGTCACGACTTCGGTAGTGAGGGGATAAGACTGAAAGCGGAGATAGATAAGGGAGTTGATTGAAAATTCGAACGTTTATTCATTCGATTTGGTAGCATCCCCATGGATTCTTCTATGCTGTGGTGCGGTGAGATGGTGTCTTCTGTCTCGCAAGATGATCCCATACTGAATGGAGATCCGAGGGTTTTGCAGCAATTGATTAAAGTTGAGAGGATGAAAGGGAAGAGTTTTAGGCATATCAACACCCGGTGTTACTTTAAAGAAGCTCAGGAAGAGGTTCAACCTTATATGAGGAGAACTTTGGCAAAATGGATGATGGAGGTGAGAGTTTTTTTTAGTTAATAATAATTCATATAAAATATTATATTATTATTGTTTTCGAAATTTTTATTCTAATGTTTTTGTTTTGAGACGTGCTGAAAATTATTTGTTTTCCATTTTTCATCAAAAAATTTTGCTTTAATTTTTTTTTAAAAATGGAATAAAAATTATTTTATAATAAATTAAAATATTAATTTTATATGTTTTTAATACTGTTGTACACTTTAATTTTGTTTTAAGACCATTACTTTAATTTTATTCCATTTAAAATAAAGAATTTTAGAACTAAGAATTAGAATAGAAAGAATTAAGAATTAGAAGTAGAACACCATCTGAGAATATTTATAATAAATGTTTCAGGGTATAAAACAGTAGTAATTTTTGAAATTTAATAAGCTAATGAATGTTTTATTTATCTTAAATATGAAGTCCTTTAAGTATCTATTTATTTTTGGTAAAATCGAATAATTTTATACAATTGAAATACTAATATATATGCTTTTAATACTGTTGCACATTTTAATTTTGTTAAATTAAATAAAATAAAATACTAATTTAAATTATTTTAATATTGTTGTACATTTTAATTTTGTTTTAAGACCATTACTTTAGTTTTATTCCATTTAAAATAAAGAATTTTAGAACTAAGAATTAGAATAGAAAGAATTAAGAATTAGAAGTAGAACACCATTTAAGAATATTTATAATAAATGTTTCAGGGTATAAAACAGTAGTAATTTTTGAAATTTAATAAGCTAATGAATGTTTTATTTATCTTAAATATGAAGTCCTTTAAGTATCTATTTATTTTTGGTAAAATCGAATAATTTTATACAATTGAAATAGTAATATATATGCTTTTAATACTGTTGCACATTTTAATTTTGTTTTAAGACTATTACTTTATTTTTAATTTATTTAAAATAAAGAATTTAAGAATTAAAATCAGAACTAAGAAGTAGAATCAGAAAGAATTAAGAATTAAAATATCATTATAATAAATGTTTCAGTGTATAAAATAGTATTAATTTTTTTAAAATTTAATAAGCTAATTAATGTTTTATTTATCTTAGCCATACATTTCTTTAAGTATCTATTTTTTTCTGGTGAAATCGAATAATTTACATTAATAATAAAATTAAAATACTAATTTATATGCTTTTAGTACTGTTGTACACTTTAATTTTGTTTTGAAATCATTTATTTAATTAAAATAAAGAATTATTTATTTTATTTTTATTTAAAATAAAGAATTTAAAAATTAAGAATTAGAATCAGAAAGAATTAAGAATTAGAATGCCATTTAAGAATATTTATAATAAATGTTTCAGGGTATATAATAGTTTTAATTTATTTAATTTAATAAGTTATTAATTTATTTAATTCTAAAATTCTTTTAAGTATCTATTTATTTCTAATGAAATCGAATAGTTTCGAATTCAATTTAATTTTACGAGTGACCTTGCTGTGTTTACATTATCGTCTGCTAGTTTGCACTAGCAGACGTTACTAGACTAGTTACTTGCCAGCTGTTTTACTTAAGTTCTTGTTTTGTCCTTCACAAAAGTTTCTATTCTAACAAACATATTTTTTAATCAATTACGTTATCAGCTATTTGAAATTCATGAAAAATTGATAATTAATTTACAAATATACTATACACTGAAGTGACAAAAGTCATGGGATAGCAATATGCAAATTTTCAGATGGCAGTAGCATCGCGTACAACAGGTATAAATGCGCAGTGCTTTCGCAGAGCTTTCATTTCTGTTCAAATTATTCATGTGAAGAGGTTTTGACGTGATGATGACCGCACGACGGGAATTAACACACTTTGAACGCGGAATGTTAGTTGGAACTAGATGCATGGGTCATGCCATTTCGGAAATCGTTAGGGAATTCAACATTCCCAGATCCACTGTGTCAAGAGTGAGCCGAGAGTGTGAAATTTCAGGCATAAGATCCCACCATGGACAGCGCAGTGGTCGACCGCCTGCACTTAACGACCGAGACCGACGACGTCTGCAAAGAGTCGTAATCTCTAACAGACAAGCAACACTGCGTCAAATAACCGCAGAAATCAATGTGGGACGTACAAGGGACTTGTCTGTTAGAACTGTGCGGAGAAATTTGGCTTTCTTGGGCTATTCCAGCAGAAGTCCGACTCGAGTGCCTTTACTGACAGAACGACATCGCTTGCAGCGACTCTCGTGGGCACGTGAGCATATCGGTTGGTCCCTAGATGAATGGAAAACCGTGGCCTGGTCCGATGAGTCACGATTTCAGTTGGTAAGAGCTGATGGTAGGGTTCGAGTGTGGCGCAGACCCCACGAAGCCATGGACCCAAACTGTCAGCAAGGCACTGTTCAAGCTGGTGGTGGCTCCGTAATGGTGTGGGCTGTTTTTTCATGGCATGGACTTTGTCCTCTGGTGCGACTGGACCGAACATTGACTGGAAATGCTTATGTTCAGCTACTTGGAGATGACTTGCAGCCATTCATGGACTTCATGTACCCAAACAACGATGATGGCCACCTAGATCGCCCGACCTGAATCCCATCGAGCATTTATGGGACATCATCGAGAGGTCTGTTCGTGCCCGAAATCCTGCACCATCAACGCTTTCACAATTATGGACGTCTATCGAGACAGCATGGCTCAATATTCCTGCAGAAGACTTCCAACGACTTGTTGAGTCCATGCCACGTCGAGTTGATGCACTTCGCCGGGCGAAAGGAGGGCCGACACGATATTAAGAGGTATCCCATGACTTTTGTCACTTCAGTGTATATATAACTACATATTTATTTCGGATAGTACTGCCACTGTAATATTTGAATTCGATTAGTATTATATATTTTCCCCCATCTTTTATACCATTAAAAAATTTTCTTCTTTTTATAGAATGCTGTATTTTTACATGTTCTATGTTAATCCACAAATTAGGAAAAAAAATTTAATACATACTGATCAACATAATTTATTGCCTGCATATAATTTATTGATACTTTTTCTTTCTTTCTTTGTATTTTTGTTCTTACATTCAATTGTAAATTTTATGAGTAATCTGTATAGCGGCAAAGTTGATTACATTTTTTTAATGATCTTGTTCTTATTTTGTATTTAATGGTTACTTGACATTAAAAAAGTCACTCCTATACTGTTTTTTTTAATAAAAAAATTTCTTTAAATAAAATTAGAACAAGGAAAATAAATGAAATTTAATATGATTTATACTCAATTGTAAGAATTTCAATTTCTATTCACGAATGAATCTGTCAAGGCGTGTTTAGATCTGCTCCGTAGATTCATCTTTTCTTCTTCTTTCTCTTATGAATTTTCTCAGGGAGAGAGAGAGAAAAAAAAAAGTTGTTCGACTAGAAGCATAACACGCATCCAGGAAGTCATATTCATTTTTTATTTATTTAATCTTTCTTTTTAATGTCTTTTTCTCGAAGCTCATTGTTTTTCTTTCGTTGGGGATATATTAACACTGACCTAGTTTTCCAGTATTTTGTAAATACGCGCACGACTTTTTAACACGCAAAACATGAATAATAATATTCTTTTATATTAATAAACCTTGTGGTCTCTTTTTTTATACTTTACTATATTCGTATCTTTTTTTTATATGCTGATGAAAATATTATTTTAAAGAAATTAAACAATTTGTGATTCACTTTTATAGTAAATCATAAATTGTTATTGCAAATCACAATTGTTTATTTATTTTTTTATTAAATTAGTTTACAGAAGTTTGACTAAAAAAGAAATACAAAAAAAAAAAAAATCTATTGATTTCAAACGAATTTAAAAATAATTGAAAAGTTTTTTTTTTTTTCAAATTAATATTAATATTCATATGTTTTTTAATTTTTATTGTAAAATTTTATGTAAAAATAACAATGTCATGTTTGATTTTTGCGTTGTGTTTCATTAATAATATTTCATAAACGTTTTTCAAAGACATGGATAAATGCAACATTCTCTTCTTAGATTTTATTTTTAATAATTTTTAAAATTAATTTTTAATTAATTAAATTAGTTAATCCATTTAAATTTCATGCATTCTTTTCAAATGATTGCTTGGCAGATAGAAGGGTAGAATAAAAAGTTAAATGCGCTTATGGGGGGAGGGGGGGATGGTTAAAAAAAGCGGGTTTTTTTTTTTTAATGTTAAATAAATTCCTAAGCAATGAATCCATGCTCGTTTAAAATTAACAATATTACCCAATCAATAAATAAACATAAACAATAATTTTTAATATAACAATAATATTGGTATAATTTTTTTTTTTTTTTTTACAAAATTATGTAATATACATTGAAGTGACAAAAGTCATGGGATAGCAATATGCAAATTTTCAGATGGCAGTAGCATCGCGTAGAACAGGTATAAATGCGTAATGCTTTCGCAGAGCTTTCATTTCTGTTCAAGTTATTCATGTGAAGAGGTTTTGACGTGATGATGACCGCACGACGGGAATTAACAGGCTTTGAACGCGGAATTTAGTTGGAGCTAGACGCATGGGTCATGCCATTTCGGAAATCGTTAGGGAATTCAACATTCCCAGATCCACTGTGTCAAGAGTGTGCCGAGAGTATGAAATTTCAGGCATAACATCCCACCATGGACAGCGCAGTGGTCGACCGCCTGCACTAAACGACCGAGACCGGCGACGTCTGCAAAGAGTCGTAAATTCTAACAGACAAGCAACACTGCGTCAAATAACCGCAGAAATCAATGTGGGACGTACAAGGGACTTGTCTGTTAGAACTGTGCGGAGAAATTTGGCTTTCTTGGGCTATTCCAGCAGAAGTCCGACTCGAGTGCCTTTACTGACAGAACGACATCGCTTGCAACGACTCTCGTGGGCACGTGAACATATCGGTTGGTCCCTAGATGAATGGAAAACCGTGGCCTGGTCCGATGAGTCACGATTTCAGTTGGTAAGAGCTGATGGTAGGGTTCGAGTGTGGCGCAGACCCCACGAAGCCATGGACCCAAACTGTCAGCAAGGCACTGTTCAAGCTGGTGGTGGCTCCGTAATGGTGTGGGCTGTTTTTTCATGGCATGGACTTGGTCCTCTGGTGCGACTGGACCGAACATTGACTGGAAATGCTTATGTTCAGCTACTTGGAGATCACTTGCAGCCATTCATGGACTTCATGTACCCAAACAACGATGGGATTTTTATGGATGACAATGCGCCATGTCACCGGGCCACAACTGTTCGCGATTGGTTTGAAGAACATTCTGGACAATTCCAACGAATGATCTGGCCACCTAGATCGCCCGACATGAATCCCATCGAGCATTTATGGGACATCATTGAGAGGTCTGTTCGTGCCCAAAATCCTGCACCATCAACGCTTTCACAATTATCGACGTCTATCGAGACAGCATGGCTCAATATTTCTGCAGAAGACTTCCAACGACTTGTTGAGTCCATGCCACGTCGAGTTGCTGCACTTCGCCGGGCGAAAGGAGGGCCGACACGAAATTAAGAGGTATCCCATGACTTTTGTCACTTCAGTGTATATATATATGTGTATAAAATCCCCAATAGTTTCAAAAACTTTTAACTCCTTAATTAAGAACATTTAATTTAAGAAATAATTGCCATATTTTTTAAAAAAAAATTAACATCATTATTGCAGGTTTGCGAAGAGCAAGGAGCGGAAGACATTATTTTTCCATTAGCTGTCTCTTACGTGGACAGATTCCTTTCTTGTGTGCGGATACGAAAAACGCAACTGCAACTTCTTGGAGCAGTGTGTCTTCTCATAGCATCCAAACTGCGGCAGTGCAGGTCTCTCACAGTCGATGCACTCATATACTACACGGATTATTCTGTGACGACTAGAGACATTACGGTAAATATACTGCTACAGTTCTTTTACCTTCTTACAGCTCGTTTAGTTTGGATATTATTGTTAAATTCAACTGCTAATTGTTTAGAGAAAAATTAAATATACATGTATGCATTTAAATAAAGTTTAGCTCTATTCCTATTTAAAATTGGTAGAATAATACAATTTTAGTTATCTTCACAAATCGGGTTGGTATTCTTTTGATTTTCTTCATATGTAAAATATTTGTGAATCCCCCTGAAGTAGTAAATGAGAAAATAGTTAACAACTATTTATCTCTGTTAAAAAGCTGAAAGGCCTCGAGTGCAATGATGAGAATTGGCATTGTTCTTAAAATTGTGCAAATTCCACTAAAGGAATATGTATGGAATGGAGGTCTATTTCAAGGAACATGTATATTTTATTTAAAAGTATGGTACTCTTTTAATAATTACATTAACAGGAATACAGGCAGTTATGAAGAAACTTTTTGATGAATGTTTAGTTATATTTTGCTACTTACATTTAATATCAAGGATTTTCAACCTTGATTATAATATTGTGTAAGTGGATAAGTAAGTGTCCAACAGCCAAATACTTGCAACTCTTTTCGTTCCATAAAACTTTATATTAAAAATCAAATGAGCCTTAGATGGAAGACATTACTCACTGCTCGAGGAGTTGGAGGCACATTTTGGAAAAGAGTATTTCGACAAACCTCATGAAAAGCTGTCACGGAATTTAGACTTGCGGCGAGCCATTTGCACCGCATTGGCATTTTTGATAGCCCACTCAATGGGAAGGACGAGATCATGGACAGGCACCCTATAGCAGGATGCCCGGCCTTGCATGGGGACTCCGAGGTGAAAAGACATTGGAGTGTTAGAACTTTGTTTTGCCAACTTTTCGTTTTTTCTTGCCATTGGAAATTATTAAGTCTTTCAGATGACAATCGTACTATTTTATTTCCCACATAACTTAAGAGATTAAAAGATGCAGGATAAGAAATTGTGAAAAATTAATATTATTCTTGAGGTTCTGAAAGTTATCTTCAAATTGGTTGTTAACATTTGTGATATTCAGTGCATAAGAAATGAAATTCATAACATGATTTTGTTCATTTAAAAGTTAATTATTTTTAACAATTTTCTTCTTTTTTTTTTTTTTTTTATTACAGACTTGGGAGCTTTTGGTCTTAAGCAGTTTGAAATGGGATATGGCATCTGTGATTGCAAGTGATTTCATCGATCCTCTGTTGTGCAGGTTAAATGTTGAGCGAGAGGATGTCATCAGAAGGCATGCGCATACTTTCATCGCTCTTTGTGCAACAGGTAAATTCCATAATTCAACTAAGACATTCATTTATTTTATGATATATAAATTTCTGCGATCGAAATGAAAGTAAAAATGAATTCAGATGAATTGTTAAATCATTTGTCCAAATTATTTTTAATTTTAAAATTTTGGTATTAAAACGAGTTATTAAAAGGTAAGACAAAATATTTCAACTTTTTCAAAGGTTTTTCTATCTTGTCATAGCTCCGTATAAATTCTGAAATCTTAGTTCTGCAACCGAAATAGTTCTTTTTAAAAAAAGATTTGTAAAATTCGAACTTTTCTTGCTTTATCTTTTGTACTCTTTTAGATTCTTGTTTAATTCTTACAAGAATCTTGACCCCTTGCTAGAATTAAACAAGAAGAAAAGAAAAAGAAAGAATTAATCTGAAAGAAAAGTATCATTTATATACTTGCCCTTCTTTCCTCCTTTGCTTTATTTTTAGGTCAGTGAATTTTTACTATCTTAAGCGAAAAATTTAAACTAAAATAATATTTTTATGATAATTATTCAGATGTGGAATAAAATATTGTTAACTTATCAAATAACTTTATATATTACTGAAAAATAATGAAAAAACAACATCCTTTTATTTTTTTTTATTTCAAAACTATATTTAAAAACTAAATTTTTAAAAAATGCCTCTTCCCACTAATCATTTACAATATCCATAGTACTCAACACCCACCCGGACGTAATCTCTCAAATCTTAACTTAAAGTACTACTACTTCGACTCCTAGTGTTTATTACGGAGCGGGGGTGGAGATCCGTCTAATGTTATTTGGGGTGATCGCAGCTGCGGTCCATTTAAAGTTCGACCCGACACACAGCGTGCGGTATTGTATCTGAGGGCATCTGCGAATATAAAGTGTGTTGTCATTTACTACCACCCTCTGTCGCGATCACCTGGTCTGTCTTGCTCTGCATCCCGTTGATCGAACAATAGAACACGCGCGTGCCACTACAAAGCGCGCACCAGGTATTTTGTTCTATATCTTGTTTCAGGGGTCATGAGTTGCAGCTTAAAAAAGGATAATAGATAAATAAACTGAGTAAAATTTACCTGGTATTGGATATGAATCTGGCAGCAGTGTTCGATCGAGTTGTAAAATTTAGATTGTTATCAAACGATTATTATTTAAAACTGAAGCTGAAGTGAAAATAAATCACTAGTTGTTCTTATTATCATATTTTTTTATGGGTTTATTATTTATTAACTAGAAATATATTAACTTAAATTTCATATTAAAACAGCAAAATTAAATTAATAATGAAAAAGCTATAAATTTAAATAAGATAAAATCTTAGATTTAAAAATCATGTAATTTTATTTCACTGAAATAGATTTAATTTTTATATTCTTTATTATCGTTTATTTATATTTTTATCGTTTTTTTATATTTTTTATATCCTTTATTATCGTAGCTATTATCGTTTGGAATTCCAAATATGGAATTCCAAACGATAATAGCTTTTCTTTAAAATCGATTATTGTCAAACGATATTAGCGTTTCTTTAAAAACGGTTGTTGCCAAACGATATTAGCGTTTCTTTAAAAACGATTGTTGATGTTTACATTATTTCTGTATAATTGGTATTGATGTATTCTTTTGTGCAAAAGAGATAAAAAATATATAATGGTTTAAAATTATTCTTTATTGCACACGTATATTTTGTATTGGTTTTCTTTTTTAATGGAACTGTCATCTTGTTGATTCATGAATTAAAATTATAATAATCAATTATCATTGTAGCTTAATTGGCTTTTATTTCCTATCGAAAAAATAATAACTTGAATATGTATAAGAATTGTTTCCAATAAATTCATATCAATGAAAAAAATGCATATTCATTATGTAGGAGGATTAAAATTGAGAAGTGATTAAGCTTTCATTGAATTTTACAATAAAACAGATGTAAAAAAAAATTAATTAAGGGAAAGAATGCTTTGTACAAAACCAACGAAGCATTTGAACAATAGAAAAAAAAAATTCTCTAAATAAAAAATTACTCCTCCTCAAAAGGAAAATAAAATAATGATCTCTTGACCCCTCAGCATTCGATAATGATAAACCGTTAAATAAATAAAAAGAAAAAGAATATATTTTCTTCTCAAGGTCTGTTACTAATTAGCACAGCAGACGGCCATGAACCCAACATTGGAACGGGGAATCCACAAAGCATCTGTTTTGTTACTTTACAAAGACAGTCCAAGTCCAGACCAAAAGATATGCAGTGAAACGAACCTTCCACATTTTACCTCAATGATGTCCAATTAAATCTTCAGCTTCTTCTCCTTCATTAAATCGGCTGCCGATTTCAACAAAACAGAAGAGATGAGTCGGACCGTGCAGTCTCACCTGTTCCAGGGGCTACCCCCTTGGTCTACTAGTAGCTCTTTTTTTTTGTTTCTTCTTTCTCACCTGCCTCAGCAATTCCTTTAATTTCCGCTACACGCGAGAGGAAGGAAGATCCTCGGATCTGGAAGCAGACACACAGACAAAAAAGTCAGAACAATTCACCTGCGCCTTGAGTAATTGTGCCTAATTGGGACATTTAGTGTGTCAGCGGATTGGTGACTTCTGACGCCTTTGAAGTCAAGGTTTTTGGAGGGTTTACGGTTTTTAATTTTGGGAATTATTTGCTTCCGCTTCAGTTAAAAAAAAAAAAAATGATGTTTTTATATTAAAGCGAACGTAATTATCATTGTAGAATAATAAAGAAGAACGTTTCTTAAATAAGTTTGTTTTTAAGTGCTATTTTAACCAAAAAAGAAGAGCAATGTTTTTATTTATTTTTTTTTTTTTAGTTGTTATTAATTATTTTATGTTATTTATATTATTAATTATTTCTTGAAAATCTTAATACAATTAAGTTTTTTGAAGTCAAGGTTTTTGAGAGTTTACTGTTTTTAATTTTGGGAATTATTTGCTTCGGTTAAGAAGAAAAAAATTGACGTTTTTAAATAGAAGCGAACGTAATTATCTTTATAGAATAATAAGGAAGAACGTTTCCTAAATAAGTCTGTTTTTTAAGTGCTTTTTTTTTTTTTTTTTTTTTTTTTTTTTTAAATCTTTGATTAAAATAGATTTAAAAAAAAAAAAAAAAAAAAAAACAAAAAATTAAAAAAAAAAAAGAACAGAAAAGGTAAAAAACAATGTTTGTTTGTTTTTTAATAATTATTCGTTTCTTGTTGTTATTAATTATTTCTTTTAAATTCTAAAATGAAAATAACTAAACAAAATTCTTTAAATCTTAATACAAGTAGTCAAGGTTTTTGAGAGTTGACGGTTTTTAATTTTGGGAATTATTTGCTTCCGCTTCGGTTAAGAAAAAAAAATTGATTCTTTTATATTAAAGCTAACATAATTATCGTTATAGAATTATAAGAAAGAACATTTCATAAATAAGTCTGTTTTTAAGTGTTTTTTTTTTTTTTTTTAATCTATTTTAACCAAAAAGAAACAATGGTTTTTTTATTATTATTCGTTTCTAGTTGTTATTAATTTTGTAAATTTTAAAGTGAAAATAACTAAAGAAATATTTTAAATCTTAATACAAGCATGCTATTTATTCCATAATTGTTCTACGTACACAAAACCGAGTTTTATTAAAAATGTCACAAGAAAGCAATAGAAGTGAGAGTGTTCTAAAAGGAATGTTTTACAAAAGAAAATTATTTTTAATTTTTTATTATGTTATATAATCAAAAATAAATAAAAGAGTTAAGATTTGAAAAGCAAATTCGATGAAAATAATAATCACTGTACTGTATAAAAATAATAATCACTATAATTCTAATATCAAATTCATAATCTTTTTTATTATTTTTCATCGAATATATGAAAAAGATTAAAATATATATATCCGATTAATATATATATGTATATAATATTCGATTATTTTTCATCGTTTTTTTAGGCTGACCTTAAACTTTCTGGTATGTTTGAAAATTGCATTTATGTATGTGTATATAGAAATTGCAGTTATGCATTCATCCATTGCATCTTGCATGGTAATAAATAGATAACATCTATGCTCGCAGGTTCCCCCCAAAATTACAAACCCAAAAGAATTAAGGAAATCAGGTTCCGCTATTGTAGGATTTGAAAATTACATTTATGTAAAGTGTATACAGATATTGCAGTCAGGTATCCATTCATTGCATCTTGCATGGCAGTAAATAGATAGCATCTATGTTCACAGGTTCCAACCAAAAATTGCAAACCCAAAAGAGTTAAGGAAATCAGGTTCCGCTATTGTAGGGTTTGAAAATTGCATTTATGTAAGGTGTATACAGAAATTGCAGTTATGCATTCATCCATTGCATCTTGCATGGTAATAAATAGATAACATCTATGCTCGCAGGTTCCCCCAAAAGAGTTAAGGAAATCAGGTTCCGCTATTGTAGCTTTAACCCTCTTCCAAATAACCCCCTTCCTTTTATGTGCAACCTTAACGGAAGAAAAAATTAATTACAGACCAAAAAAGGTGGAAACGTTATTCTTCCACCAACACCATCAGCCAAAAACAGATGAAAACCGCAGCTGACAGTGAATGGGTTGAACAGGGGGCCCCATATAGGACCCCGTTTGGGTCCAATCTAAGGAAAAAAAAAGAACACTACCTTGGGGGGAAAACAAACATGTCATGAAGACAGAGAATCCTGTCCTCTTGCGCAAAAGATTCTTCTTCCCTTCCGAGTCGCGTGCGGGGCTCGTGGCTCCTTTGTTCCACAATTGACCAGAAAGGGGCCCCCTCCCCCAGGCGGCAGATGTTACCTGGGGAATTGTTCCGCACCTGGACTCCATATCAATGTCTCGGTTGAAGGACCGCGAGTCAATGAGGTGGGAGACGTATCGTCATTTGTATTGTCCCCGGGAAAAACCTTTGGGGTCATTAAATGGGTCTCATCAGCACACAGCCACCCCCTGCTTACCAGGTGATGTGGGACGACGAAAGGTGAAGGCCTGGGACACAGCCAAGTGGAGATACCAGGCTTGAATTTTAATTCGCGTGACAGTGGACGAAATATAAAGGGGGATTGTCGTAAGAAGTCATCGTATGTGTTAACTTGTCCTGATGTATAGGTGCTACTGGCAAAGTGCCAGTTATAACAGGGTTGAGGCAAGATTTTGGAAAAAGCACTTTTTGAAATTAAGTTGTTAATCTCTTTATAAACTTTATATAAAATATTTAAATAAAATTTATTTTATAACAAAACAACAAAAAAAAAAATACTTTTGTTTTCCCTAAAACGATTTTAGAAAACTTTGCTTCGAGAAAGATAGTATATTATTTATATTTTTAGAAATTTTTTTTTTAATTTTTGTATTCGTAAAACAAAATTCGATTTATTTTATAACTGCAAAAAAAATCGCTTATGTTTTGTATTTCGATATGCTTTATGGCATAACAAATTTATCTTTAAAAGTTTTATATTATTATTATTAAAAACTTACATAAATTAACGTTAATTATATAACACTTAAATTTACTTTGCATTAAAAATATAATACTTTGGATGTAATAGAGTTCTTCATTGGCACAACAGCCCCATGTTAGTCAAGGCCGTCTGCCTACTGGCAGATTTTTAGACAAGAGATGTTTTATTTTTTATAGGGTAAGGTTGTCAATCCTAGGCCAGTCAGTCAGTCTTTATTCATTTCAAAAACAACATATGATTCAGTATAAATATCTTTTAAAAAATGTAAAATCTATAATATTTTTCACAGCACATTCTTCAAATTTGGATGCAATTCTTTCTTCAATACCTTGCTTTGTTTTATTATGCATGCTTTTCACTATAAAAAGTGTAATTTCATTTAACTAGCAAATATGAAATTCTTTTTTAACGAAATTTTTTTATATATAAAAATGTGCTAAAGGAGTTTTCACAAAATTTAATATTGAATTGAATGGAATCATGTCGAAGAAAACTAACTGCCCCTCAACTCTGTTGTGCTAAATCCAGTAGCTTATCACGCTTTCTATTGTACACCACACATCAATACGTTTGACCTCTAAGGGGTGGCAGACAAGGCGTGCCAACAATTGCGTCTTATTAAATTTTCAGTCAAAGCTGGCTAAAGCGGGGAGCATAAAGAGAAAAAAAAATCGTTTGTTGCTTTTTCCTTTCGATATCATCGGTTGATCCAGAAATGACTCAGAGCCTTAAGGAGAAGGGGGGAGAACGAGGGGTGACCTTACCACGAGCCGGTCGCGTGGTTCTTCACATCATCCAGGTGTCCCTTTTTTTTAAGGGGAGGGTATTTTTTCACTAAATTTTCTTCCTACAAGGACCGCAGAGCAGATGTGATGGTACGCACCTAAAGATTTTACCAAAATCTGGCACGTGCCCTTTATTAATGTTCGAAATCGTTTGGGGACGATTGCACAGATAGCGCATTCTTTTTTTTTTTTTTTTATTTTTTTTTAATTATTTTTACAAAATTTGGCACGATGCCTTTTATTATGTTCGAAATTTTGGGGACTTAAGAATCGTCTGATGATTTTACCAAAATCTGGCACGTGCCCTTTATTAATGTTCGTTCGAAATCGTTTGGCGACGATTGAACAGATAGGGCTTTTTTTTTATTTATTTATTAATACAACTTATTTTGACTTAAGAATCGTCTGATGATTAGTAGAGGTATTGTCAGATTCACCGTTAGATCTTTTTTATTATTATTATTAGGGTTTTTAATTGAAATTTTTTTCTCTTAGCCAAAATTTATTTTATTTCTTGTTTTAATTTTATTAGCATACATTTTTTAAGCAAGTAAATTTTTTTATATTATAAGATTAATTTTATTTACATAAAAAAATAAATGTAAATTTATTACTTGAAAAATTTTTTTTTTTTTTTCAAAAAAACATTTTTTTTATGGTGTTAGTTTATTGAATGTTTTTCAAATCTTAATTAAACAAATTTCATTCAAAACTTTCTGTTCTTGTTACAGAGTTATTTTATAGTTATTTATAGTGTTTTACAGTTATTTTTTTATTATTTTTTGTAGTAAATGACGAAAATATGAGACTGGTTTAGGATAGCATGAATAAATAATATGCATCGCTTAAATATTATGTTACTATTTGCTAAAAAAAATTAAGATAAAAATAATAAACACAAGATAAGATAAAAAATTAGCGAATATAATATAAGATGAAAAAAAAAGTTAGCGAATTAACTGCACAGACTTAAAATGAAGTTAAAACTTTAAAATAAAATGATATATACAGATCTTTTTTGTTATTTAAATAAAAACCATATTGGTAGTATATTTACTTATATATATAGATATGGGAGAGATGTGTATAATAAAAAGCTTAGTAAAGCATTGAATGAGTGATATTGCAAAAATTTAATAACTATTTTAATATTTAGTTTGAATATTAATATTTAGTTTGAATATATTCATGCCTAAAAATGTTAGTTCTGAAACATGCAATAATTAGAATAGACTTATGCATCTTAATGTTTTATGTAGCAAAATTTTAAATTTTAAACAAATTAAAAATGGAAAATATTTTTAAAATTTTCTTAAATTGGGATTTAAAAAATAATTAATTAATTTAATTTTAAAAAATAATATAAAATTTTAATGCATTTAAAAAAGTTTATGAAATATTTTCTTTCTAAAATAATAATAAGTAGAGAAATAAAAAAAAAAATAAGTCTGAGAACAAGTTCTGGTGATTAAAAAGTTGTTCCATCTTGTGTTGAAAACTACTTATAAAAAACCTTTTTCCCACGTCTATTGTGTCCATCTATAATAAATAAAAAAACTCCACAGGAAGAACGATTTACAATTTGATACGTTCTATGGTCACACTAAAGCGATAAACTGTGGGAAACAGATAAACCGATCAGCCGACAAGAAAAGATATCTGTTTTTCCCACATAGGATGGGAAACAACGGATGCACCCAACTCTTAATAATCATCATCGCCATTAAATGCCGTGACAGGAAATGTTGCGTGATCACTTTACCGGAAATAACGACACTGATGCTCCTGTCTCTAGCGTTACTCTATGGCCCCCTTTAATTTGTGTGATTGTGCATCTCCTGTAGTTAACGGAATCACAAACATATGTAGGTGAAAAACGGGACTGTGAGTGCGCAGATGCAGATGAGCGCATCTTAATAGTAATTCCGAATGCGAAGTGCAATGTTTTAAAGGCAGCTGAAATTGTTGTCAAGGTTTTTTGGTATGGAATCACGCGATGCGAAGGAAGTCTTCCTTTTGTAATGGAATGTAGGACTTTTGTTAATAAGTTTTCCATTTCTTACGCAATTTCTTTCTTTATTTATACATTTCTTTCTTTTTCTTTAAGTTAGATGTTTTATTTAGTTAACATATTTTTTCAATTCCTTCAATTAGCTCACACTCTCCCTATATATATATCTTGTTCAAATTTTCAATCGTTAATAAAATACTTGTTATTCATCCACTCAAGTTCAAATCCATTTTTTTGAACTTGTAGCGGATGACACTTGATGCTAATACGGTTTTTTCAAATATTAATTCAGTAATTAAATTTAATTAATTCATTTTAGGTTTTTTTTAGATTTATGTTGCCTGTATCTACCAATAGATGGCGCTAGATAAATTTAAAAAAAATGAATGAAAATTATTTATAAAAGACTTTTTGCAATATAGTGGAATAAAAGTAGGAATTCACTTTAAAAAAAATTATTTTTTTATTACTTTTATATAGTTACTTTCTTAAAATTTTTTAGTACAGTAGAATCTCGATAAGTCGTAGTAATCAGTAGTCGAACCTCGATAAGTCGAAAACCTCCACAACTCGAAAAAAAATTTTGTTCCCTTCCCTTCAAGCCCCAAAACCTCCATTACTCGAAATTTCAATCCTCTATATGTCGAAATAATTAGTCAATCCCCACAAGCCATTTTGGTATATATTTTCCCTCTGTAACTCGAAAAAAAAAAAAAAAAAAATGGCCCTCTCTATCTCGAACATTAGCAATGTTTGATTTTACAACTCGCTCATTTGAAATTATTTTGATTTTTTATTGTAGTGCATAATATAACTTTTAAGTTGCAAATAAACATGTTTATTACCTCTGTAAGTTGAATTTTTATTTATTTTACCTCTCTAACTCAAAATAAGTTCTAAGAAAGAATCTAAACCTCTACAAGTCGAATATTTCCTTACAAAATCCGCGTAAGTCGAAAGCTCTATAACTCGAATTATTTGAAGTCTCCCTTGAAGTTCGACTTACAGAGGTTCTACTGTATATGTTAATTTTGTTGGAGTAATTTTATCTTGTTGAACAGAAATATTAAATGCAATGCATTATTTAATCCATGGAATAATTTTATCTTGTTGAACAGAAATATTAAATGCAATGCATTAGTTATGCTCTGGAGCTCGGTACCACAGGTTTCGGGTTTGAGTCCCGGCGGCGCCATGGATGTTTGTAGTGGTTCGTAATCCACTTTAAACCGTAGTTCCCGGTCTAATATGACTGTAGAGCGTTAAGCTGTAAAAATGTCTATCCCGTAAAAAGGAAACATCTCCTGTCTCGAAATCTGCCAGTAGGCAAGACGGCCTTAACCCACCATGGGGCCGCTGATGATAATTATTGAAAATATGGTACATTAAATAGTAATTTATAATAAGTCATAATTGTATAAGAAGTAATTGCAATCATCTTTATAATTATTAATTATAAAAATAAATATTGCAGATAATTGAAATAAATTTCTTCGTTTAAAAATTCTTAAGAAAACTTTTTAATATAAATTTTTTTTTAAATTCATACATATATGTACTATTCATGTTGAAAAAAAGTTTTAATTTTAAAAATTTTATTTAATAAATAACTTGATTACATCAATATATTTGTATTTTAATGAGATTATTCTATCATTTAGTAAATTCAAACATTACAACATTTAAAATTAGTCTAACTGTTTAAATATTATTAAATTTGATTGCCTGTCAAACAACGACAAAATAATATAAATATCCATTAAATTATGCATTAATAGAAAATCTTATTTTGAATTAATTTCTTCCTGTTAAAATTAGTTGGATTATTTTTAAAGTAATAATATAAATAAATAAATAAATAATCAATTAAATTATATCGGTTTTTTTTTAATTAATTCATTTTTTTTTTTGTTAAATTTTCAAATTTATTTAGCAGATGAAAGTATTCTCCTTTAAATAAATAAGTTATTTATCAATAAAATCTTTTGTTTATTTATAAATATTTTATGATTACCAATGCTTTAGAATTCAGTAATAAATGAATTTTTATTAATTACAAAATAATAGAAAAGTTTTTAATTTTAAAGAGTGATGCAACACTGAAAATTCATTCCGAAACTGAACCAACAGGTTTCAGTTTTTCGGCTGTGCAGATATGCGCTCGTAAAATTGCCCGCACATGCAAGCCTCAACCTGTGAGAGGACCAGCTGCTTTTGAATTTGAAAATGCAGTATTCTGATTGGTTGCTTGCATCATCCCGAACCGGAAATTTAAGTCCCTTTATTATCCCATCTTTGGCGACTTGAAGCGATCAAGGATTCAACATTTATTGCTAGTTTGAGTGCTTTTATTTGAGGGCATGAGTTTTTTAAAGGGAAAATAAATTCTCATAAATTCATTAAAGTGAAAAAAAATGTGTAAATTTAAAGTTATTATAGATGACTTATAATATAAATTGCCATTGCGAACGATTGTAATTTTGGTAAAAATATGTCTAGTACTAATAAAATTTTAATTTTATTGAAAAATTTATAAAACAAAAATGTTTTGCAAAAAACAATTTATACTAACGTGAATGTTTTTATTTTAAAATAAAACGTAAAATACAATTCTTAGCAAAAATTCATATTTAAAATTAAAAAAAGTGATAAAATATTGAATTCTAAAATCTGATTTAGTGTATATTTTAATAATTTTATATTTTTTGTTAAATTTTGATAATAATTTACACTTTTGTAAAGAGAATCTGTAGTATTTAAAAATTGATCAGATGCTTTTATAATAATAATATTAGTGACAAAAAGTTAAATATCAATTGATAAAAAAAAAACACTGTTAATGCTCTTATTAAAACATTTCAGCTAAGGCAGAACTAAAATTTTCATATTTCTCTTTTAATGCATTATATAATATATATCAGCAAATACATATTTTATTTTGTAATTAAAATGTATAAAATAACTTTTTTTTTAAATTGTTTTAAAGATAGTGCAAAACAGCTCCTTTTTAGTTCTTGTTTCGATTTTGCCTTACACTTGGCGCAAAAATAAAGCACTTGGCACTAATAAAATTCGAACGTTAAAAAAAATAGAAATTGGCAACCATGCGCGGGAGCAGGTGTTGGCGGGCTCGGTGTTCTTTGTTCTGTTTGGCGGGTTCCACAGGAAGTTGACGGGGCACTTTTTGAATATATCCCTCTCTGGGATTGGTCTTCGGTGCCCCTCCTTCACCTAGCCCCTCTTTTGGGCCACCATATGTTTTCGAAGGAAGTGCAGATGACATCAGAGCTTGTCAGGGCAGCATTGTCATTTCAAGTGTCAATGTGCGCCTGTAGATGGCGCTGAGGATGTAGCGTAAAAGTTGTAAAATTTAAAGGATAGGGACTTCCTGTTTGCATTTTTTTTATGACCACGTTTTCGATTGGGGGGTTATATATTAAATATGTTATTTGGAAAATATATCTGGGCCATAGTATTTGTAATTTCTTTTTGTGAATTATATTAATAATTACACATTTTTTTTTTTTTCAATTATCAGTAGTTTTTTTTTTTTTTTTTTTTTCTGCAGTTAATTTAAAATGACTTCAAATTTTTTTATTAAAAAAAGCTTATATTTTCCAAATTAGAATACATATTTAAAATTAATTATTGGGTTTTCAAAAAAAATAATTTGTTTTTCACCAAACATACTTTCTTATCAACTCAATACTTTGAAAACATAGTCTAAAGATAAAATGAAACAATTAAAAAAATCTATTGAAGTTTTAATGATAGGGTTAGATTCTACATGATGAATAATTTTTCTTCAATTTTATAAATTTTTGATATTCTCTGGAAAAAATGTAAAAATATAACAAATGAAATTTTTATATAAATATGTCAAGTTATTTTTATCCTCTATAAATTACTATATATTTATCGATGCATTTTCTTCTTTACAGAATACAAGTTTACATCTTATTCTGCATCATTGTTAGCAGCATCATGTCTAGCTGTAGCAATAAACGGAATTACGTGGCTAAGAAAACCTTGGGGATCACTGTCAGCACTTTTAGAAAGCTTAACAGAACTAACAGATATAAATATGGTAAGCAAATATTCACTTATAAATTATTAAATGCTAATTATGAAAAAGAATTACGATATTTAAAATTTTCACACGTGATAACAGATTTTAAATTTTATCTTAATTATTCATAAATTTTAATGATCGTTTGTACAATATATAAAAAGATTATATATTTTATTAATTTCCTATTTATTTATTTTAGAAATACCTTCAAGCTTGTATAACCGATGTTGAGGATCTCATAGCTACCAATATTGCCCAATTAAAACAAGTCATGCCAAAAACAATGCCCGGTACAAATAAATTAAACTGTTCTATGGCAGCAAATGGAATCCAAAATCAACTAGAAGCATCCAATGATGTGCAAGATGTAATATTTTGAAGAATATTACATGAGACAAAATATATATTGGTTTATTATTACAAATTTTACTATTAAGAAAACTGTATATAATAAAGGGTTACATTTTATTGAAAAGCAATAAATTTGATCCAATTTCTATCTTCACTTATGGCATAGAAAAACAGTATTTCTATGTCTTTGATTATTTTAAATGTATAAAAATAATCATATATCACTTCTTCAATGAATGTAACCCTTTTATTATCTTCTGATACCAAAGTTCATCTTTATTGTTGACCATGATCTTTCACTTCATAAAACAAAAATTTTAATTTATTATTTGATTTTTAGTATATATTATCACTTTGATGATTTGTGTTGTATTTCGTTTTTGTCTTTTTATTTTGGACATTTTCTAGTCTTTTGTTCAGTTTATTCATTTATTTATTATATTGAGATCATTTACACATGAATTATTTTTGTTTATACACTTCTAATAATGAAAACATTGCATTCCATAAAAATAAAAAGCGTTTATAAAGGTACAAATAAGATTGTAATTTGTTTAATTTTTTTAATGTTCTTATTTGAAAATTATTTCTAATGATTTATTTGGCATATTAAAATTGTTCATGTAAATATTTTTTATCTGAAATTATGTTTTAAAATATGTATTATGTTTAAAATCTCAAAATCATTGAATCATTTATATGTGATGCATTCCACTCAGTCTTTCTAAATTTTAGTTGTTCACTGTAAATACATGTAAATAAGCAACAAAATTTTAATAAATATTTTTTATAAAGAAGTAATGTCTGGTTTTATAAATGCAATATCTTCTTACAAGATGGTCCTTTAGTGCTTTTTTCTTACATAACAAAGGAAAAACAGAAACATGATTGTTGTGCCCTTCAAGTAATCAAGCATACAATATAATATTGATATTTCCACAGTTATCAATACAAATATAAATATAAGTTCCAAATTCTGTCAAAATATAATAAATATTGGTAATTTTACAAGACACTTGACAAAAATTAGATTTGCAGCATTTTAAAAATAAGAATTTCATATGATTATTGAGATTCTTTGAATAATTAGATGCACAAAAATATGCTGTTACCTTTTCATATTAATTATTCTCAAAAATAATGTATACACGAAAGATAATAAATTCGAGTTACTTTTTAATTGGAAAGTAATTTGTTCAGATGGATTGTATAAATTTTCATTAATTTCAGAGTAAATTATTTAATTTTGATGTAATATAACAGTCTGAGAAGTATATGTTAAGTTTATCTTTATTAAGGATAACTTTTGTAGATGAAAATTAGACATATTTATAATTAAAAAAATAAGTTAATTTATAATTTTTTCGAAATGAAAAAATTAAGAATGGTTTAATGTCTTTACGAATATAAGATAAAATATAATTTACAAAATTCATTGACTAAAAGTCTTATAAAAAATCAGTTGAAAACAGAACAGATGAACCAAAAAAGTTGAAAAAATATAAAATAACTAATAAAATTATTATATATCAAATTTTTCCATACAATATCCTATCCCATGTTCATCAAACTGTTTTCGAGTCACTACAAGCTTATGAAATTCTGGATCAGTTGAAATAAGAGCTCCTCCTGACCATGCTTCAGTTATAGGACTGTAATGAATAGAATTTAAAATTACCTTACAGTTAAACATATAATAAGATTAATGTTAAATGAGCAAGCAAATAGCTCATTAAAATATTTGAAGAATATTAATACTTAAAAACAAAATAACATAAATACAATTTTAAAAAACAATTCACAAAACATACAATTAATTATAAATAAAATTTTGCATCTCAATTAACATATTTTAACTTGTTTTTTCCACAAATAATAAGTGAGCATTTTCTTCCAAATAATTCTATCCAAGTACGACTGAATTTATGAAGAAATTGCCTATATTAATAAGCTCTTTTAAGGTTAAAAAATAAATTATAATTAAGGACGATATACTGAAATTTTATTATTTTTTAGACATAGATAGAGAATTGCTGCCAAGGTTGTCTGTCTACTGGCAGGTTTCGAGACAGGAGATGTTATCTTTCTACGGGGGGTAAGGTTGACAGCATAATGCTCTACAGTAATGTTAGACAGGGACCTACAGTTTAAAGTGGATTCCGAACCACTGCAAGTATTCATGGTACCGTCGGGATGCAAGCCCGAAACCTGTAGCACAGAGAGCGAAAATTACTTTATACTTTTCTAATTATCATAACTGCCAATTTTTAAAATTTTACCAGTGTGCACTTCATTTCACCTCAAGTGTTTCATTGATAATACAATGAAATAAGGCTCAATTATCAGAAATTAAATTTTTTTTAAGTTAAGTAAGTTATTTTATTCTGTATACATATATATATATATATTGCTCAGTACCACAGGTTTCAGGTTCGAATTCCAGCAGTGCCATGGATGTTTGGAGTGCTTCGAAATCCACTTTAAGGCAATCCTACCCATAAAAAGAAATCATCTGTCTCAAAATCTGCCAGTAGGCAGATGGCCTTGGCTCACCATGGGGCTGTTGCACCAATAAAAATTATAATGTGTAAAGACAAATTAAAATTCATATTTATTTATTGAAAATTAATAAAAGTTGCCTGCATTTTTCCTTTTGTTCATGAAATGTATAGTGTGATTGAAAAGTTATGCAATCCGTGAAAAAATAATTTATTAAAAAAATTAATCAAGCACGAATTACATTGAACTGGGGATTATTCTTCGAATAAAAAATAATGAAAGTTGGAACATCATATTGTATGTCCAAACTGTGGTCCCATTTCTCAAATATATGCACAAATGTTTTTCCCAAATTTCAGGCCTCTTTTTTTAAAACTTATTTTTAACGTTTAATTTCAGTTTATGTTCATTAATAGTATAAATGTGCTGTTTGGTGTCCCCATACAAAGAAATCTGAAAATTGTGGACGCCCCAGACCTTTTGAAATGAAAAAGTTAGCGATAAATGGCATTAGATGGCAGATTTTTCCATTACGCTGAATCCAGCAAAAGAACTCATTCATTTCAAGTAATGTAATAAACTCTTAAGATGTCAGTATATACTGTTCTTTAAATCTTTGATGAAAAGAAATGAAATGGGTCTACTATCATTTGGCAACACACAGTGCACCAGACATCAACGTTTTATAATTGTAAGACTCGTGAAACATATGGAGATTTTCTGTACTACATATTTGCTTCAACGAAATTAAACTGCACATAAAAAGCAGAATTCTTTTTTCTACTCCATTGATAAACAATCTGAATCACAAATAGTAGTACCTTAAGATGATCAGATGTTTTTAGTTCCTGTTTGGCCCGAACATAATAAAGATGAAGATGTAATTTTTTCAAAGTTTTAATTAATTCTGATATGTTGCACTTGATTGCAATGTGAGCTTTCTTACTCTCTTTATTGGTAACTGCAATATCTTATTCCTGACTCTATCCATTTTGTCTGGACTCAGAACAGATAGAGAGCTATCTCTTATTGTGAAATTGCAAGTAAAATTTCAGATCTATAAAAATTCTATATTCTAAAAGATCTATATCAGATCTAATGATAAGAGATAAGAGATATAAGAGATAAATATGCTTTGTTCAAAATTTCAGATTTGTGAGATCTAACTTGTAATATAGTACTGTGGTGGTCACTATTGAAATAATTTGCCTTTAATGTCTTAGTTTGAAATTTTCACAATTTTTTAAAGTATGGATTGCATGACTTTTTGAGCAC
The DNA here is from genome assembly GCA_021605075.1 of Caerostris darwini. NCBI lineage: Eukaryota > Metazoa > Arthropoda > Arachnida > Araneae > Araneidae > Caerostris > Caerostris darwini. The sequence continues at coordinate 327,304 of BPLQ01004589.1, forward strand.
TTTGTAAAAAATTTATATACTCACTTATTTGCTTTTGTTATTTTAACATCAAACAGGGAATTAGCTTCAGATCGAACTTCACTATATCTATAAAAGAAAAATTGAATAGAAATTATTTACTATACATTTCTAAGAAGTAAACAAGTTTTTATATAAAAATTAAAATAAATATCTATACATGAAATGAATCTACAGCAATGCTGTAATAGTTACATTCAAATATGCACAATTGATTTAAATCTATAAAAATATGCTTGATAATTGTAAATTTAATAGATAAATATTTTTTCATGATAACTGAAGTTGTTGTAAATTAAATTTAATTTTTTGAAGATACAAGAATCAATTAGAAGTTACACATTTAAAATATAATTAGGAATTACATTATATAATAGTACTTACAAATGGCTGATCTCTCTATATATAGTTTTGATGAAATACGAGGGTGATTAATATTTATTATGGAACCTAGGGTAGCATAATTTATCTTAATGGATACTATTACCACCTTCATTTTGTCAACAAATTACAAATGCTCTGAATAAACAACGAGATTTGTTTAAAAGTGAATGATTATATTTCTTATTAAATTTCAAACAATAACACTTAAAAGAGGTTTCATTTTTTTTATTAAATCCATTATTTTTTATTTATTTTATATGCAGCTAAAAGTTGAAACAAAATTACTTACTTAATTTTTAATTGAAAAATTTTTGATATTAAAATTTTGCTTTTGGTTTAATAATTATCTTTAACCAGCATATCTTTGATATTTAGAAAATATCTATATAATTATAAGTAAAATAAATTAATTTAATAAAAAGGACATGGATTAAAAACTAAATTAATGATAAATACTTTTTTTTTCTGAAATTATAATTTGATGTATTATATACCAAAAACATTAAAAGAGAATAGTAATTTTTCTTTTTTATTAAATAAAATAGTTTTTTTTATATAAAATATTAGGAATAAAATAAAATTATAACTTCTGAAATTTCAATTATTTGAAAATGAATTACTTTAATTTGTAAACATTAGATCGAACAATATTAAAATGCTTTTAATTCAATTTTAAAAATATCCATGAATTTAATGTGGAAAAATTTTGAGTATTAATCTTTTTTGTTAATTTTAAATGTGCTATTATAAAGGATGTGCTATTATAAAGGATTAATATTTAGTATTAAATTTTTAAAAATATATTCTTATTTTTATTTTACCATAATAGATGAAACTAAATATTTGTATGTGTTGTTACTGTTATCAATATTTTGATATGGCTATGATCAATTAGAAACACATACATGAAATACTAATTTCCATTAAATTAAAAAATTTTCAGATGTTGAAATTTTACATAGATATTCAATATTTTAATTATATAGAAAAAATAAAACATTACTTTTTTATTCCTTAATATAATGCACATGTACATGAAAATTCAAATAGATTGCAGGTTTCATATATAAATTTTCTATTGAACAAAAGAATATACTACATTAGTGCTCTGGCAAAAGAGATATATATATATTTTTTCTTTTGATTTAATGTTTCTTTTTTATTTTAATTTTAAAGCAATATTAAAAAATTGTCATCTTGGGTGATTTAAAAATGTCACGAAGCCACAAAAAGCACATTTCTTAAAAAGTGGGCTTGCTTTGCAAATATTTTTTTCCTCTCAATTTTAGTTACTTGGGCAATATCAGTTTGATATAAAATAGTAATAATACCTTGTTGAGTTAATGAATTATCAAAAATTATTCAGAAAGATCAAGTTACCTTAAAAAAAGTAATAATTATTTTAAATGAAGAATTTATAAGCCAGGAACAAATTGACTGTGATGAAATGATGAAATTAAGCAAAATATATGTAATTTTTTTCCTGTACTCCCCCTGCTAAAAATTGATAATAATTGCTTTAGAATAGACCTAATGCTTTAATTTTTGAAACTTGTACTTTTGATTATTGAAAATTTGCCAAAATAAGATTTTCAGATAACATGATTTGTATTACAAATAGAATATCCAACTGAGAATAAGAATAAACAAAAAATATGATAGCTTGCATGTGATCCATAATGAATTGGAATTCAGCATCTAATTAAAATTTGCAACAATATTGTCTATAAAAAATAAGTCAAAACTAATATATTGAGATACAAACATATTTAAAAAAATTTTGGAAAACCAAAAAATGATTTTCATAGCAGGGCAATTTACATTTTTGTAGTAGCTTTCTCTCTCTCTCAGTGGTTTTGTAACAGTATATTTTTACATAAACAGTTCTTCTTCATATTTCAAAGCACATACTAATTAATTTTATATTATTTAAAAATTGTACAATTGATATGAAATAAATCTGCACGATTTGTACCACAAATGAATTAAACTCAATCATTTTGTATGATATTTGAAATTCAATATGAAACTAATTTATTGGTGTATTTATAAGACGAAAAATAGAATTAGAATCGAATGTTAAAAATTACTTTGAATTTAATTATATATTAATAAATACATTCATTATTGAATTGGGCACATTTCAGTGATGGATGTATTTATTAATTCTTTTCATATTTTTTAAAGGCTAACAAATTTTTTTTATCCTTCTTGCAACTTTGAATATTTTGGAATTCTTAGCAATGAATATTTTTAATGGAAATATTATACCAATTTTTAATGGATTTTATATAAAAATACGATTATTAAATTATTTAATAGAAAAAATTTGTTACATTTTTCTCTGAATTTCCTTTTAGCATGCTATTCTTACATTAATATTTTATTTAATTAAAATATGAATTATTTTAAATAACTAGTAGTAAGAAAAAAAAAATCTTATATGTTTACAATAAGTTATTTCTATTTGTATAAGTGAAATGGTGTTTTTTTAGTTTTAAATTTAAATCTAAAATTATATGTATCCAATTTTAGAAAAAATACAAAATGTAGCTAAAAAAAAACCAATATCTCATGCATAAGGAGAATGAACAATAATTATGTTACATAAATAATAAATAAATGTCATAAATATGTTTTTAAATATTATTTAACAAATCTCATTTTTGACAATTTTAATATTTCTAGATATAACATAGTTGTAGATTTTCTGTAGATGAAAAATGTGCTTAAGAAATTCAGTTCAAGTAATAAACAGGGAAATAAAAAATTGCTGTAATACTTCAAATAAAAGAATTTAAACTAAATTATTAAAAATAAAACTTTATAATTTGGATATTATTTAACAAGATAGTAAATAAAAAAGGGACAAATAAAACATATTAGTTGTAGAGAAAAAATTCAATTATTTTTAGAAATTTAAAAAAAAATTATGCTAGATGGTGAATAATTGTCAAATGTAAAATATTAATAAAATTTGGAAATAATTTAAATTTAATACATTTATTTGAAACAGTTATTGAAAAATTAATTAGTAGTATATATTCACAAGCAAATTATTTATCCTATTTATTCTTGTAGAGAACAATAGATGGCGCCACAATATCACCTCGAATCAAGCGAAGAATTTTCACCTTATGATAAATATTGTTGATCTAACTAATAAATCCTATCGCCAGCAAAAACGTCATAAAAACCGAACTCTTATAACTGGTTAATTCTTATCCCCTCTAATAAGGATCTTAGAAGATAAACTCATTCATAGTAGGCTATTTTTCTGGGTTACTAAATCAAAAGAAAGAAAATATCTCATTTTGGCACAGATGTTCCACCCCTGATATTTCATAACTTTTTATTAAGAATTATATTATTTATTATTTTTTATCAATTTGAAGAGTTGTCCTCCCTTATAGAAGGCAATTCAATACACAAAAAGAGTAAATATACAGATATAATATTTAAGAATATAGCTAAAATAAGTTACAACTATTTAACGAGACAAATGTAGACAGTGAATATCCTATGTATCGAAAAAATTAAACTAGGTTTTGTTATTAACATGATTAAAGGATAATTTGAACTTACATTATTTCATATTGCTGAAATTTCTTTACTTTCAATGTGTTTGTGTGTATTTTCTCATGAACTTTTGTATTAAAATACAATATTTATTTATATTATGCTATTATCATAATGTAAAATATCATGCACAAACGATACTGATTAAAGTCAAATTTAATAAAAGAAAAGCACACTTACACACGCTCTTGAAAACCTGGAAAACATGCATTACCACCAGTAAGCAAGATATTTTTGTACAGATGAGGTTGAATGGCTAAAAACAATTAATCACTTTTAGCTAACTTGTTTAATTTACAAAATACAAATATCAATTGGTTGTGAACACAAAAGCACAATTTTGAAATGAAATTATGACTAAGAATAGTTTGATTTTCTTTTCATAGCATTAGATACATTGCACTATTTAATTATTGCCCTATTATACTCAACAGAAATAAAAAGTTAAAATTTATTTTAACTTTCAAAAGGAACTTAACAACAATAAAAACATTGCATCAATATTCTATTGGTTTTAGATCCTTATTCAATTATAATATTTACAAAATTTAGACTAAAGCAAAGAATTTTAATAAATAATAAACAGTTTTCAAAACTAAAAAAATGGTCTTAAAATATAAATCTCTATGTTTTATAAATCAACAATGATTCTGACTGATTCTTACACAAAAAAGTGTGACTTTAGAATCAGAGTTTAGTCATCGTTACAGCTTTATGATAGTTATTATGCTTAACTTAAGATACAACAAATATATTATAAAATAAAATGGTTTAATCATTCAAAATAAGGGATATACTTATTTAAGAAACATTTATAGTATTTGAAAAACGAATCAGTAAAATCTTACCAGGAGAACAACTTTCGATGCAATGAACAATGGCTTCAGGTATTCCCATTTCTCGAATATTTATATCAGAAGGGCGAAAAAGGATTTCTGGTACCATAAATCTTTCATTGTTCATTCTAATCAGCTAAAATCAAAAGAATAATTGCAATTACCTTCTATTAAAAAAAAATTAGCAGCAGATTATAAAAATAATTTTAATAATAAAAATAATTTTTAATAATAAAGCAGATTATTAAAAAAAATGCTAACAAAAACATGTATAAACTTATAAAACTTGCATAAAGCAAATATTTAAAAAGCTAAGTGTAAATTATAAATTTTAGGGCATGCTCTAAATACAAATTAATTTGTACTTTAATATAATTCATCGTAGTTTAAAGTAATGCAAAACTATATATCTAATAAAATTCACACGACACAATTTAAATTGTCTCTCCATTATATATTTATACATATACAATTATAAATAAATAAAATAGAAGAATATGCAATTAAATCAAGATACCAATGTAAAATTTAATCTTTTTTTTTTTTTTAATTCTGAAGTCAATTAAAATAATAAGACTATTTTATTGATGCAAAAAAAAAAAATAATAATTTTTTTTTTTTTAATATCCATTAAAGTTGTAACATTTGGTTTACATAAAAAATATATTTTCTCAAATAAATTTATATATACCTGTTCATTTTCTTTAGCTCTTCCAGTCGTTTCTTCAGGAGGTCTAACATAACCTCTTCTAATAACTGTATAATCGGGTAAAACATAATCCCTTACAATTGTGTTTTCTTTTGTTCGTAATCTAAGATAATAGAAAGAAAAAAAAAAGAATTGAATCATAAATAAAGAATAAAATCCACTTTTATAAAAAATAAAAAAAATTCAGTTTCACTAAAAATTAATGTTACCAATTTTCTGAATCCAGGATTATATGATGCTTTAAAACTGCTACCTTAACTTCAATTTCCCCTTCTTTAAAAGATTTTATGGTTTCTTACTCAAATTTTTTTATTATTATTAATAACATATTTAAATTAACAGTGTTGTGGTTAACATTAGATGTTCAGACCTTCACTTTTAAAAATGAAATGTTTTTATGGGGAGAAGGGGGAGGGATAAAAAATAAATTGAAGGTTGGATGTATAACAAGATTAGTTACACTTGAATTTGACGCAAGGCAATGATTTTAATATTTTGAAATAAATGTTTATTAATTAGAATTGATGATATAGCTTATCAAACTATATATATAGTTTTATAGCACTACAGAGTTTCTCAGAATATTAAGATTTAAACCAATAATTATGCATTTTTTTACATTTACATTTCATTACATTACATTTTTAGTTTATTTCAACAGATAAATCTTATCCATTTGAATAATGAATAAGACCCATTTAAAATTAAAAAAAATTCAATAAAATATCAAAAATTAATTGAAATATAATTAGCATGTATTTTTTTAATTTTATTTTATTATTAAAAATGTCAAACAATATAAATTACTATTTTCAATTTTGATTTAAAAATAAAGCAGCAGAATAAAAAAAAATAAAACAATATTAATAAACATAAATAACTAACTTACTCAGCTATTTTCATATCCTGCACAAAATCTGTTGTAACATAGCATACATCTTCTTTCACCTGATTCATTACATAAGTTTCATCCATTACGTTTAATTGGCGATAAGAAACAATTTCTTTCAGATGATTTGTCATGATTTTACCCCCAACATCAATTCTAAAGAAATAGTTTACTTATTAAAATATTAATTAAAATTATAAATTATTTAATTAGTTATAAGAAACAATTTTTTTTTCATTGTCGATTGTTTCATTTCGATTTCTTTGTAACTGTGCAGCAATGCAATTTGGGAATTTAAAATTTTCTTAAATTACAAAGTTTTTCTCAACACTGTATAAATCTTGTAAAAATGATTAAAAATTCGACAAAAAGATATTTAAGCATAATTGAAAACTTATTGAAACATATTTAATTATTCATAATGAAATTTTACTCATTTTGTCATAAAATATGAAAATTCTTGCTAATCAATATGTGACATTTATATCTGGTGAAAAAAATTATCCCAGCTAATGGAAAGTATCAATAATATTAAAGTTTTCTTATGTATAATTAAGCAAAAAAAAATTAATAAATAAGGTTAAATGGGGAAAAAATAGTATAATAATTGTTTCACAAGGGATATAAAGATTCTGATTGATGAATCCCAATTTGATAATTTAAAGGGAATATGATGAAGTTGTGTAATGTTACAAAATATATATATAACTCAAGATGCTTCGCATAATATTACTTTAAAAATGATGATAAAGTTTCGTCATTCATAAAAACTTACAGTTTGTGAATATATACAGAAAAAAAATCCTAAAGGAATGAAATAAAATGTGAAGTAATCTCATTTTAAACTCATATGAAAATACCAAACGGAAAATTTTTAGACATTATATCTAAACTATTATAAATCACAGTATGGATATCCTAATCATCCTCTACAAATCTGATCATATAACTTTCATAAAAAACGACTACATTTGAAAAATGCACAAAACTATAAAAAGGATGCAGAAGTAAAAAAAAGAAATTAAGTATTCATATATTTGAAAACTATTGTGGTGGGGGGTGGGGAATTTTAAATAATTTTCAATTTACAAGATATACAAATCTTATATATTTATATATATATATATTTGTATTAATATTATTCCTACTATTTGATACTATCCCATGATATGATGGATTACTTAATGATATATTGAAATGATGCCGAATAAATTTTATAGAATATCATATTGATACTCACAGAAAACTCACCTCCTAGTTGAATTTCTTAATTTTTTGCCTTTGATATATGGAATGATATGAGTAAATGAAAATCCTGTATCTACAACTAAACAACCAATTTCAGATGATGTCCTTTGAGATTTATATGCAGACAAAGTCCCAGCTAAAAGTGTTTTAAATAAAAATAAAAAATTAATTAAAGCTTTTATGATTCAATATATATATAAATATATTTTTTAAATCTGAGAAATGTCTCTTGTGTCCAACATAAATTAAATTACTAGAAATTTAGGCCTAAATTATAAGAATAAATACTATAATCATATATATTTATATATACCACACCTTTTATTAATGATATAAATTATACAGACAGTATATGTTACACAGAAGATAAATATCAAGGGAAATTATTGATGTAAAATTTATTTCTTTATCAAACTAATATAAGTAACTCTTTAAAAAAGCAGCAAGTAATTTAGATAAATTTAAAAGTATATATACTTAAAACCTCATGACTTTTGAGTTATTCAGATAAATTAAATTAATTAATTAATTTAATACATTATAAGAAACAATCATTAAAGCTGCTTTTAGTATAATTTTTTTTCTGATGTTACATCTTCACAAATCATTATTTTCATCAGATCAGTACAAATGTATTAATTGTACAATTAGAAAATGTACTCAATAATTGCAACTCATTGCTAATTGATTTTACATTTTAAAATACGTTGAAAAAGGTCTCAAATTACTCTTAAAAATTATTTTTAATTTTTGACTTTTTACAATAACCAGGAAATTTTATTGGAATGCTCAAGAACAAAAAATCCTTCACTCTTTTTACAATTACTCAATTTATAATTAAATAGACAAAAATAGATAAATTAATTGAATATATCAATTATTTCTTATCTCTTTAATGCTAATAGTAATAATTTCTGGAAACATAATTCTTTTTCATTTTTTTCATAAATTTTTAAGTGGACATAAAAATATACATATATATTTTAGATGTTTCAAAATCAAGTACTAATTTATTAGCATGCCATCAGACAGAATCAGCACAAATGCTCCAGCAATTTAGCATAAATCATACCCAACATTGTGATTTTTTTATGATTAGCGTCATTTTTATATTTGCACAAAGTGGCAATCTGCTAATGGAAAAGACCTAAAAAAATTTTTTTCTTTAGACTCAGCTAGCCTAAAAAATTTTTAAAATAATTTTTCAAGATACTTACGATTTACCCGATATATTGAATGAAATTTGTAATCTTCAAATAATACTTCTATCATGGTTTCTTGCATAGCTACAAAATTAAAGTATGGTTCAGTAACAATGCAGCATGTTTCCTTGAAATCAACCTAAAAGAAAAATAAAACATCAAACACAATTTCTAATAATTAAATCTCTATATTAAGTAGCTATATTAATATACCTACTTAATAATAAATCTCTACATTAAGTAGCAAAATTTTTACTAACATTAAAATGATCAGGCCCCAAAACATGATCCCACACTTGTTTTTCAATATCCCAGTTTCCAACATAGCCCTAGAAAAGAGTAATAAAATGAATAAATAAATAAATATTAATATAAAATACATTAAATACAATTTTTAAAAATGAGGTTACAAAAGTGTTTACTTTTGTAAAAATTTTATGAATATATTGAGGCTGGACGATGTCAAAATTTTTAAAATGACATATTGTCTTTGAATAATATTTTTAAACAACAAAAAATGAAACAAGTATCCGAGCTCTCCTGAGCCCCAAATTTTTTAAAATTTATGTTTGATGATTATTTTCTAGAATAAATTACATTTATTTATTTCCCTTGTAAAAACAAATTAATTTTCCACTTGATTATAAATATATCATTGCAAAATATTTCATTTGCCTTTTAAATAAAACCAATTCTTTCCTTTTTGTTTAATATATACATTATGAATTAAATATATGAGAAAATTAAAGAATCATTAAATAAATTATAGATTACTACAAGCTTTAAATACAAGAAAATATCAAACATTTCAAAATATGAAACAAAAAGAAATAAAAAAGGATAACTGTGAATCTTTTAATAAAATTTTTATTTTGGCTTAAGAAAACTAGCATCCCTGCATATTTTGGCAAAAAAAGATGTGCGATTCTTCTAATAACATGGTCACAAATTCTAAATAATCTTTCAAAAGCAACATTTGTACTCTGAATTGTAAAGTAATACTAATAAGAAATTGTGAAGACATGCTGACAAAATACAGAATTTTGAAAATTGCTTGATCGAATGCAATCGACATGCATGTAAGAATCGATCGACATGCATGTTCAATAAAGGAACATAATCGTAGATAGCTGGAATTCGCCAATCATCTCTGAACTCTTATATCTGTTTTGAAAATAGATTATTAAAATGTTGGAGATCAGCATATCGAAGTTGGACATCAGTATCTCAAATAAGAATTTCATTATTAGACAAGTGATTTTGGACTGAAATTCATATTTTGATAAATATCAGTTTATCGGCTGGGCCTAATGCATATATATATATGAATCCTTTTATGCTTGGAGAGCCAATGCTTAAGCGATACAATTCGGCAAAATGTGCTAGATATTCCATATATTCACATAATTTTAATATATATATACATATGATATACTTATTTAAAAAAAAATGACATTCACTACATCTTCTAATTGATTCAATGTAGAATTCAGATTTATTTTCCTTTGATTAACATAGCTGGCACACACTATAACAGGAGATTTAAATAAATATTTGCAAGCTTCTACAACATGTAGAATTACACATATAATGAATATCACAAATAAATAACAACATAGGTACCCAATTATAAATATTTTCAGATATAAAAGTGTCACGGATAACTTTATTTTGAGCCTTAGTACCATGAGAGGTACTTTAAAAAGATAACTTTCACAAAGTTATTACTCTCTATAAATTAATTAGCAAACTTCTTGTAACTTTTCTAGTTACAAAAGTTGGCTGTAATGACTAACTGATTAAAACATTTTGATTCAGATTAGAATGCTTTTACATGATTTAACAATGAGTTTTCTTTAATACAGACCATTATGGTTTCTTAAAGAAAAGAAAAGAAGCAATAAGATATTAAATAACACCATGATAAATATATTTTGATGCATAATTCATTGTATAAATATTCACTATAACGATTATATGAAGAAATAATATGCATTGCTTGGTTCAAATATAGCATTTCTAGAAATATATAAAATTAACATCTTACTCTTTGGCATGGATAAGCATAATATAAACCAGAATAATCCTTGCATTCATCAATTTGAGTACCAATGAATTGCCTTCGCCTTTCACTTTTAGCCTTCATGATACCATTTGGAATCAATCTGAAAACATATACAGAAATAAATTTAAATATTAATAATTAACAGGTCAATATTTGGCTAAACTTAAGTAATTTTAAAAGTCGATCATATTAGCAAATTTAAAATTTGTAATTCTTAAGTTCTATAAAATTTTAGTTGGTTACCTAGGTTCAGGATCTGTAGAATATCCAGCTTTAATATTGTATCCTCCATTGTCCATAACAAATACATTTGAAGCCATTTCAGAAACCGACGGCATTATGCTAATACAGGATGAAATCCAACAAAATAATTTTTAAAAATATGTTATGTATATATGTTTCGTAGGCATCGCGTTAAAATATTTTTAAAGTCAATTATTCAAAATATCAACAAACAATTCGAAAACTACAACAAAGAAAAAAATATCATAATTTAAAAAACCTTTTTAAGCAAATATTCAATATATTTATTGTACCAATGCAAAATCAATTTTATAGTTATTTATTGACTTATTCGAATTACAACAAGACTTCAAATCAATTGATTTGCATGCTTCTGGCGCAAAAAGATAACAATGATGATTTTAACTGACCGAATCCACAGAAGCGGAATTGTAAATAATAATTTTTTCAAACGAATCACATTGAACAGATCATTTTAAATTAATCGTGCTAATAACATGGTGAAAAAAGAACACTACTTGAATTTTATGTGAAATTTATTTATATTTTAAGTGTTTTTTGAATTTATTTAGTAAATAAGTTTTAAATAAAAATATATAAATTGTTTAGATTAATATTATCATATAATTATTACATTTTTATTGCAAATATTATTTCGAGAGGAAAACATTGGTAAGGTAAATTAAACATAAAATGATAAATTAATTTAATTAATATTAGTTGAAAAGTTTCTTTTGATAATTATATTGAAACAAATTATTTAACACGATCTGGGCTTTAAAACAAAATAAGTTTCTTTTTTAAAACCATGGTAGCTATATACAAGAAAATTGATTAAACAGGTTTATTTCAAACCCTGCAATCTTTTCATTAAAATCCCTTTGCTTATTTTCAGCAAGATTAAATATAATATTTTGTAAATAACATAATAATAGTTAATGCGGATAAATAATACTTAATTAAGATTTTTTAATTAGTTCTTCTTTTAATTTATTTTTTTAAAAATAGATTTATTTTTATTAATTTTTTTAATAAAATTACTAGATTTATTAATTAGTTTTGTAATTTTATTTATTTTTATGCGATTATTTCTTTTGTGTATGTCTAGTATAGAATGTACTTGTTTTGTACTATTCAAAATAACAGTACAGCTCTGGTGTGCGTACATTTCACAGCATGATGCGTTCATTGGCTTGTAGTCTACGTCAACAAATATCTTTTTATTAGTCATCAAGATTTATGTTGCAGTAGACGCAAAAGTACTCCCAAGGAGCTTCCAATCAAAACGTGTTTTGGACTTCATAAACAAAGTAACCCTATAAAAATCACTGACTCACTGGCAAAGAGAGAATTGAGCCAAACATGTTTGGCGATATTCTTGAAGTGAGCAATAATATTGGATCTCGCATCAATTGAGAGAAAAGATGCTCTTTTAGGAGTCAAGTAATTGCATTGACATCGCGTGTTCTAGAAAGAGCAAATATTGTTCTTACTTTATCATCATTGTTAAAAATTTTCTTTTAAAATATAATTCAATTTGTTATAAATAATTATCTCCGTCTAAATAGAAATAATGATTACATAATCAATAAAAATTGGAAAATACAAATAAAAACGTATAATTATTTTTAAAAAATAAGTTTTCATACTTAATAGAAAGAAAGGAAGGAGAAATTAACAGTTTTTAATGTTACTTTTACATAAAAGACTCCTTTGTAACAGCAAATACAAAAAAAATGCTAGTTTAACAAATGAAAATAGTTTTTAATTCATAAATATATCTTTTTGTTCATTCATTTATATATTTATTTATGTTCATTTGTTTATTTATTTCGTTATGAAATTACCGATTTATCAATTCTCAACTATTTGTTGTTGAATTGAAATCATAAAATAGAAAAGAAATTATACGACAATACAAAAAAAGCAAATAAATTAGCTATCTCAAGGCTTCAGGTAAAAAAAAATTTTTTTAATCAGTAAATGACCAAATGGCCATATTTATTTCAAAGCGCGAATATTGCCAAATGTAACACTCCTATTTTACTTCCACGTTGGTTACCAAAATACTGCAATTTGATTGGAGGCGCTTTTGAGATTACTAGCTCGCTAAGATCTAATTCACGTTTCTAGACTTGAAATTTGATTGGTTCTGGTTTGTGTTTACCATGTGATTAGGAGAAAAAAGAATTAACATTTAATATTTGTTTTGGTTTTCCAATATATAATTCTTATAAACATTTTATATATATTATATTCTAATATATAACTCTTATAGTTTTTATCTGCGTATATTTTCTGCTAAAGTGATTGATGTATCATCATAACTTGCAATCTCAATGACGTTTTGTTGTCATTATCCTTAAACAAAGAGTAAGATTTCCTTAAATAATTCTCCGTCCTTCATTCTTAAAATAATTAGATTGGAATTTCCTAATTACTTCTTAGATTATAGAAAAACAAATCTTGTGTGAAATGTTTGAAAGAAAAAATAATTATTTATTAACAACAGTAAAATAATTTGTGAACAATTTTCCTTCAAAATTTCAAAAATATATTTTATTTACAATAATTTGTTTCAGTTATTTATGACAGTTAAATCCAGAAAGATATTTTTAAAGCTATTGTTATGAGCATATTTTTAAAACTATTAATAAAGCATATAAATTTTAGTATTTACAATTAAAAGTTTTTATGTTGAATACTCAGTTGTGAAATTGTTTATAAGATTTTATACAATACCAATATAGACTCTCTTTTCAATTTATAGAATTTTATTGATAAAATTTTTTTCCCTCATTTTCTGTAAAGAATCAATGTATTGCTCATTTACTTAAAATTCAAATTATTTTCCAAATTCCTGTTTTTAGGTGATTTATTTATTTTTATTTATTTATTTTTTATTTTTTTGCCATATATTACACCTAATTTATTTATTACATAGATTATTTTTAGATATTTTATAGTTTAACTAATAAGTCTATATAAATTGTCATGTTGATACATGGCATAAAATATAAATATTTATTAAAAACTCATACTAAAATAGGCTCTTAATAATTATTAACAACTTAACTTAGAAAATTTTAGGAAATATATATATGCTTTAATTCCTCTTAATTGAAACTTTTTTTTTACTATTGTTTTATAAAAGATAATCAAGTTGTAGAAGTGGTTTGAAATAAATGCAACTATTGAAAAAAAAAAAAAAATTTTAATTAAACTTGAATGCAAAACTCATACATATATGACTCCTAAGCTTTTATTACTAGATAACATTATTTTCTTTAATAAAAAAAATAGCAAAAAGTAATTTTCCATTAGTAGGTCATCACATCAAGCCAAGTATATATGCTTGCATTAATTTTTGAAAGCAATTTTTTTTTCTTATCCTATCTCTATGTGCATTTCATTTATTTATCTATGCATAATTTTTTTCTCCTTTAAATAGTTCTGCTTCATAAATCAAGAATTCAGTTAATAAATTATTTTACTTAGAATTATGCATGTATGATAATCAAATATTATATGAATAGAAGAAAAAAGAATTAGTTCAAATAGACTTTCAGAAGATTTTAAAAAAAGAAACACTTCTGTATAATAAATTTTGCTAAATTTAATTCATTGTGCATTGTATATCAAATCGATTAAATCATATATCAATTTTTAACTCAAAATAAATATTTTAACATTAAATATAGAAACTAATGTATTATAATTTTTTTTTTTTTAGTTGTAATTTGTTCCAAACTAAAAAATAAAAATGAATTACTTAAGGAGTTCACTTCATTATATGTGGAGTACTACTGATGTATTGGGGAAAGGTGCAACTGGTTCCGTTTATCGAGGTGTACACAAAGTAAATCAGCTTTTCTTTATTTAATTTTGTGTGTTTTAAATAATGGTGACTGAAAAAATATACTTAAAAATATAAAAGACTATTATTTATATTTATGAATTTTTTATAGGAAACTGGTGAATCAGTTGCAGTGAAAACATTTAATCACACAAGTCATTTACGACCATTAGAAGTACAAATGCGAGAATTTGAAGTTATGAGTAAATGTGACCATGAAAATATTGTGAAAATGCTGGCCATAGAAGAAGAGGTTTTTGATTACTCTTTTTAAAACTATTTTTGTATTCCTTACAATGTTTTATTTATTTCTAATAGAAAAATTGGAATGTAAATTTTGTGAAATCATGCATGCAAAGTCCAATTTCTTATTTAATGACTAAGTAAAAATTAATATTCATTATTTATCTCAAATCTTTTTAAAGGTTGAAAGCCGAAAGAAAGTTATAGTTATGGAACTGTGTGATGCTGGAAGTCTTTTTACTATTCTGGATGATCCTGAAAATACATACGGCTTGGAAGAAGAGGAATTTTTACGTGTTCTCAAAGATTTGTGTATGACTAAAATTATTTTAAAATATTAGAAATATAACTTTTAATTTATATAATCTATCTGTAAAATTTTTTTTCACTTAACAATTGTATCAAGAAAGTATTATTAATCTGTATTGTTCAATGTGATTATCTTTAAATATTTTCATTTTTATATTTGGATATATCAAAATATATTGTCATAACAGAAAAATATGAAATGATTCAATTTATTAAATTATCACAGATATGTATTCACATTTTCTTAATGGACCTTCATCTATTAATAACATATTTTGTTTAATTTTATTATATTAGTTCTGTTAAAAAAAACAGTAAATATGAAGTTTTAAATTTATAGAGTTATCAAATGAAGTTTTTTTTTTTTTTAAGTCAACAATTATTTATTTAAAATAGTCATGAGTTAAATCCAATATGCCACTAGTTTATAAATTACTATATTGTGAAAGTAATGGAAGCTTACCAAAAAATATTGACTTACATTGTTGTTAAATTATTACTTATAAACTTATAAGAACAAAATAATGGTTGATAATTTTATAGCAGTAAATTAGAAATCGAATCACTTTCTTGATTAAACTAAGTTCACTAAGTTCTTGATTAAAATGTTCTGTCTAATTCAGTAGGCCAGGCATTATTGTCTTAAAGAATTATGTCAAACATCCATTTCTTCCATATTGTGTAGTCTAATCATTCAATTGCTGAACTATTAACTCTGGTGTTATTTTCATGCATTTCATCGGTGTTAACATTTTCTCAATTAAATTTACAGTGGATAAAGTCCGGCTTTTACTTTTGGCTTACCAGTCAGCATTTATTCTATTCTTTGTATTTGCATATACCAATGATAATGTAGTAAATAATCTCCCTTATATCTACAAGTGTCTGAAGTTAAATAAATTAATATTAGAGCTCTGAAGTTTTTTCCTTCAGATTGCTTAGTACCCATGTATCATAACTGCTTCATACAATGCTTATGGGCTTTATCCAAAAACAAAAGGTGATGAAAAATGATATCATAATATCTGAATATGATTACTGAAACTGTCAATCAATTCCAATCAAATTGAACAGCTTAGCATAATTGTAAAATTTGTGAAACAGGAATCAAATGCTCCATTTTATCATTTATTACTTCACCACATTATTTTTGACAAAAGATAAGAAACTAAATTACAATATATCTTTAAATTCATTTTGCAGAAATTATGACATTTAAAAACAATTTATACCATAAAAATCATGGCAAAAAAAAAATCAGTTTTTATTAAATTTTAAATTGGTGAATAATATTTTATGTAAGCACTAATCATATGTTTTATAGCATTTGATTTTGTTTTCAGCTGGTGGAATGAAATATTTAAGAGATAACCATATCATACACAGGGATCTTAAGCCTGGCAATATTATGAAATACATTTCAATTGATGGAAGGTATGTATTATTTGTTATTTAGTTTTTTTTTTTCTTAAATTCTTGTACAATTGAAACTTAAGTTATCAGTCTGAAATATATATAAATATATATAATTTTTTCAGTAACATTAGAAATACTGATTTAAAAGCAAATTGAAAATATATCTTGAATACAATAATAATACAAATATAATTTTTTAAAATATCAATATTTTTTTGTGGCTAAAAGGTTACCATCTATAACAATGTATGTTTTATTTTCCGTAATGTTATTTTGTAAATTTGCAATTCTCAATAGTGATAAATTAAAACATATTATATTTATATTTTTTTTAGTGACGATCAATATATAATACATTTATATTATGTAATGTATGGTTATGCAATTCAAGTAATAGTTTTAGAATTTCACCCAGTTTACTTTTATTTCAAGGAATATTTTTTTATTTGTTTTAATTATAATATATTTATTAATAATATAAAATAAGTAAAAGCAATTTAGATTTATAATTTTATTTGCTTTATATAGATACTGAAAGATAATAAAATTAATTCTTTAAAAATTAAATTAAATAAAGATAATAAATATACTTTCTGCCATAGTTAATATGTATTAAAAATGATGCTCTGCACAATAAATGAGACAAAAAAAATTATATAATCTTAAAACAAAACATAATATTGCTCAAGTATTAAATTTAATTGCCATGTAATTGTAATTGCAATTATATGAAAATTATTGAGAATGTTTCAGTTATTTTAGCTGTTCAATATAGAATTGTGCCAAAGTTGTCGAAAAGAGAAAAAAAAAGATTGATTTCTCAGTTTTATAATACACATACTTGAATATAATTTAATCAAATTTTAAACATTCAAAAGTATGTTTTTAAAATGAAATATTTTATTTAATTAAAGCATGAATCTTCATAAATTACCAATAGCATGACATTTTAATACTATAGCATTAGCAATACTATGCAATTACTATCATAGTGCTATTAGTGCTTGCCAATAATATAAAATTGCAAAATATCATGTTATTGTTAATTATTATATGCAGAATGTTAAATAATTACTAATTCATTATCCAAAATAATATAGAAGCTAAAATATGCATTACACTGGTATTCTATTTTATTATTTATTAAAATTGTGTATATTTTTTAATTAATAAAAATTATTAGAGTAATTTTATTGATACAATTTTTTTGCATAGTTTAGTAACTTTTGCCTGAAAATTATATGAATGAACAAGATTTCCATGAAATCCTTGTACATTATATTATTGTCATTCTAGGTCAATTTATAAATTAACTGATTTTGGTGCTGCTAGAGAACTTGATGATGATCAACAGTTTATGTCTTTATATGGCACAGAGGAATATTTGGTATATTTTATTCTTTTTATTTTCTAGTACTAAATGAAGAAATCATTGAATTTTATTTTTTAACTTATATATTTTTAATTGGGTTCCTTTTTGATCTTATATTTTTAAATATTTTGAATTTTCAAGAAAAGAATCAAAAATTTATATGACCATTTCAGAAAATTATTGTTTCATGAATTTTATACTATTTTCAATAAATAAATGCTAAAATATTAAATAAATTGGTCACATATAATATGACATATAGTTTTGAGAAAAAAATTAGATTATTTATTCATAAGAAATATAATTCAAAGATTTGAAGATATGTTGTATGTCATATTAAAATTTTAAAGCCTCTTAAAAGAGTTTCACATTTTTAAATGATTTTTCATGGTTATAGTCCTAAGATTTTTCACTTTATAGTTATTTTTTTAAACATTTTATATAGATCAAGTATGACAGATTTGTACTTTTATTAGTTCTTCACATAAACTTTTGTTTAAAAATGTATATAATAAGAAAGTTTGCATAATTTTTAAGAATTCCTTCCAGTGCTTTTAAAATTATTTATTTCAAATAGATAAATATACTTTTATCAATATATGATAAAAGTACTATAACTTCTATCAAAATTGAAAAGATAGTTTATCTTCAATCATTCAATTTCTCTATGATACTACTATCTTCAGTTATTGTGAATGCTGTAATCTTCGTTAAATGCAAATGGTATTGTGATTATTAAAAAACATTTATGAATGCATTTTAATAAAGTTTTTTTTTTTATCAAGTTTTGATTTATTTAATATCATTTGTTATCATAGGGTAGTAAAAGCTGTGAGAAAAAATTGATGTTTAAAGTAGTTTTGTATTATATCCCAATCTAATAATATTGCTTATTTAAGCATTCAATAATTTTATTATTTTTGTTAATGATAACCAGATATGACACCACTGCCTAGTTTAAATGAATTAACTAACCTTATTAAAATTAATTTTTTAAATTTAATAATAATCGATAATTATTAAATAATAATAAAGACATCCTTTTAATCCCTTTTCCCTGAAACACTGTACTAAAACCAAAACTGATAGTTACGATAAACATTGGGCAAAAATGTGATCGACATTGTGTCGTCATTTAGCAGTCAAGGCCAACAAATGCAGAAATCCATATGAAAGAGAAGGTTCGATCAGTGCCTGATTATAAAATGGGCCGAACTATCAAATGGTTTAAAGAGAGGTTACAGTATTATAATGCTGTTGTTTTTTATTTTGTGGAATTAAAATTGAAAAAATAGTACATGTGAAAGTATTGAATGAAAAATGTTAAACATGTCTATTATTGATTATTAAGTGATACATTTCATATCTCTATACTAGAAGAGCATTCATTTTTACAAATCTGTTTCATATCCAGTTAAATTTTATCACTTATTTTATTTTAACTAAATACACTTATAAAAATAGACAACTTTTTATTATTATTATTATTTTGTCTGATTTACTATATTGAATAAATCAGTGTGATTAGCTACAGAAATGCAATGTGAGAATATTTTAATGGGAAATTCAA
Organism: Caerostris darwini; assembly: GCA_021605075.1. Classification (NCBI taxonomy): domain Eukaryota; kingdom Metazoa; phylum Arthropoda; class Arachnida; order Araneae; family Araneidae; genus Caerostris; species Caerostris darwini. The sequence continues at coordinate 347,243 of BPLQ01004589.1, forward strand.
AAAATTTTATTCATAATAGAAAAATTTTAATTTTCAAAAATCACAGATATTATATCAGTTCCATTTTGTTTTAAAACTGTAGTTTTTTTTAATTAAAAAGAAGTTTTCATAATTGCTGTATTGATTATAAACAACTAAAAAAAATGAATTTTTCAGTGATATTATTATCCAATAATTTTAAATTATAAAAAAATAAGCCATTAATTTGTTTTATTTACTGCAATCACCTTTGTTTATTAGATTAGAATCATATTATAATTTTATAGAAAAATTATTAAGTAGTGAAATTTCTAGGCAGTAATTATTTTAATCTGTATAATCTTCATGTTCACTATAATCTGATATTAGTTTTAATTCTTTAAATACAGCATCCTGACATGTATGAAAGAGCTGTTCTAAGGCATCCTGCAAATAAATCATTTCGAGCTACTGTTGATTTGTATAGCACTGCTGTGACACTGTATCATGTAGCTACTGGATCTCTTCCTTTTCGGCCATATGGGGGGAGAAAGAATCGAGAAACAATGCAAGTTAAAAATTTCATTGATTAATTGAAGACTTTGCTGTTTAAAAATTTTTAATATATTAAGCTACTGTAGTTATGTAAGATAAATTGTTATATGATTAAAATTTAATTTATTATTTAAAATATTTTTTATGAATGCAAATAAATCGTGTAAAGAAGGCATTATCTTATATTTTATGCTTATATTTCACTATCTATCCTTTATTTCAGGCATTACATTATTACTAACAAAGCTCCAGGTGTAATATCTGGTGTTCAACACAGTGAAAAGGGGCTTATAGAATGGAGCAAAGAATTACCTAAGACCTGTCTTTTAAATCAGTAAGAAATTTTTCAATTAAAATCATTTATACTTTTTCTTAAAAATCTGCATCAAACTGTCTCTGGTGAAAAAAGATTTTTTGTTTTATATATATATTATATCACAATATCTAAATAACATACTGATTTAAAGCAAAAAAATTAGTTACAAAATATTTGCTTACTAAATTCAAAATATTTACTAGCATATTATTATAATCAAATTATTTACTAAGTGTAGAAATAAAAATCACACATAAAATATCAAACTATAAGTTTGGATTGCACTAAGAAGTTTTTATAAATTCCAATTAGATGTGGGTCTTTTAAATTATGTGCTTTATGACATATAATCAGTTTACTTAGCACATTTTTCCCTTACATTATATCAATTATTATTAGTAGAGTAGGTACTTTTTAATCCAACATGTGAGGGTTCAATACTTTCTATAATCCAGCATCAACTCTCAAACTTTCTTATGTGGATTTGGGCATTTGTTGACATTCACTGTTTGTTGAAATGATTGTGTACCATATTGAAAAATTTCTTTTAAAATTTATTAATGGGGTTAAGTAGATGTGCTTATCTTTTTATTGGTTATATGTTTTTGCTAATAAAATTAAGAATTTTGGTTTCATTAGACCAAATAATAATGATGAATAATCATTAAATAATAATGATGGTAATTAGCTTTCTATTGTAAAACATTGGTTATTTTATCACATACTATCTGAAATACTTAAACTAGGGGCTTCTTTTTTTAAATATATTTTTTTGTGAATATTACTTTTTAGTGTATCTTGACAATCATTAATTTTATAAAAAAATTCAGTATACTTTATTAATTAAATTTACTTTTAAATATTACTGTTAATCAATATATTTTACTATTTCTGACAAAAGTTCTTGTTTGTTGAAATATTACAGGGGATTAAAAGAATTGGTTACTAAACTCCTAGCCGGTATACTTGAGTGTAATGCTGAAAAAATGTGGACATTTGATCAATTTTTTGAATGTGCTACTGATGTTATTAATAGAAAAGTTTTCTATGTTTTTTATATGAATGAAGGCAAAGAAATACGTTTGTACATGCAGCCTGATAAACGGTTAGTAATCTTTATGAAAATCATTTTTTTTATATTATGCATATTATGTGGATAAAATTATATGTAATTGCAAATTTTTTGTAACTGCATTAATTTTTGGATTTAAAAATATTATATGACTAACATATTAGATTTAAGATTTAATGATTTATTAATTCATGGGTTGTCTGATAAAATCCCATTAACTAAATAGATTTCTTTAGACATAAAACTGCCATAAAGTATTACTGGAATAAATTATATTGGCATGCAAACCTTAAGCAACAATAAAATTTTTAAACCAATAGCATGAAATTATAAAAAAGAGCTTATTGCAGTCTGTACTATAAATTCAGTAGAAAGGTAATTTATATGAAAATATTAAGAACAAGTCATTGAAATTGTGTGGGCATGCAAAATGAACTCGGTACAAGACAATAAAAATAAGGATGAAAAATGCTATTAAAGACATTCTCTGCAATTTAAAGTAACTCCATACAGATAATGTGGCTACAGGTGAATTTCAGATCTGACATCTGAACTTTACACAATAGTAGAATAACCAGCAACTTGGGGAGGGACTTAGTGTGACTAGCATAGCTCAAGATTTTTAAAAAAAGGTTGGTTGTTGATCGGCCAAGATAAACATTGTCAATGGAGGATATAATACTGCAGGTGAAAAGAGGTTAATACCAGTCTACAGCAACATTGCTCAGCAGCTGCATACAGAAACTGGACAACAAATGTTGCACATTATTGTGGTTAGGCATCTTCATAAGTAAGGCCTATTTGTCTGTCATCTCGAACACTGTATCCCATTGAGTTTCATTCATTAATAGCATTGTTCAGTCTGGTGTAAGGAATACGAAAACTGGACATCTCATCAATAAAATCATGTCCTCTTTACAGATAAGAATCATTTCAGTGCCACAAGTGATTTATGCCTGTTGATATGGAGAATGATGACATCGTTTTATTCAACTAACATCAGGTTAAAAAAACAGTTACAGTGAGCCTGATATGTTTTTATGAGGATGCATTATGATGAATGGCAGGCTAAAATCCGGATTTTTAATAGAAGTACTGCTATTGTCAGCAAGTGATACTTTTCTTTGTAAATTTGCTCCAAAGAGCCATTGATAACATCATCAGGCCACATTAAACTTCTCCAGTTGTAGTGCATCTAAAAAGTGAAGATATCACTTGAATGGATTGATCAGTGTTTTCTTCTGATTTAAATCACATGGAACATGTGTGGAATACTCTAGAAAGATTTTCATAGGACTATATTCACTAGAGAACACCTAACAACTAAAGCAAGTATTCTGAATTTATCTCCCAAGGAATTTCTTGTGGAGATATGGGAATAAAACAGTCATTGCCCAATTTTTCAATTATAATTTTTGAATAGAATTATAATTTTAAAATTTCTGCATAACAAGGAACTTCTATTTTTGTAAATTTATTATATTTTATCAAATTTTTTTCGCCTAGGTTGCAAGATTTAAAAGAGCAAATATCTCTTCAAACTAATGTGCCTGAACAAAACCAACTTCTGATTATCAATAAATCTCTTCTTTCTGAACAAGTGTATTCTCATGCTCAACTGTTGCATTTTCCAACTACAAGCCATACAGAGCCAATCATAATGGTGGATGTTGGAAATACTGATGTCAAAGATCTAACTCGCTTAAGTGCCTTATCAGCATGTTTTCCAAATTTTCCTTCCACAGTGAATCTGGCTGAGGATGCATCTTTAGCTAAAACATGTTGTAGCGTAGCTCATGCAGTAAAGAGAATAATTGTCAAGTTAGTGAGATCTCGAAATCACTTAATGAGTTGTCCTGAAGTATTGACGTGAGTATTTTAATTTGCATTTTCTATTTGATATTTATTCATCAGAAGCATGGATTTTTAATATTTATTGTTTCATGGACATCTTTGCCTTTAAAGTGAACATTTTTGTTCATTTGCTGGAATATTTTTCATTGAATGAATTAAAATTTTGAACTAGCATATAAAATAAAGTAAAAATATGATACAATAAGTTATTCGATTTAAGTAAATATATGACCTTATAAGTAATGTAGTGAAAATGTATAATTTTGATTTTCAATGACTATTAATAGACATTAGGGCAAATATTTTTTTTAATCTAAGATTATGGACCATTTAAAATATTTTCACAGTCTTTTGATTTAAAGTTAATTTACAATTACTGTATAGTCCGACCACAGATCACATGGCATAGTAAACATCGATTTTAATGGCAGAAAAGAACGAATCGATTACTTATTAAGGATGTTAATCCGACAGACCACAATATTGCTTTGAAAGAAAAAAGTATAATATAGTGTACATAGTGTGGAATTTTTTTTATCTGGTTTTCATTTAATGTAGTGTAATCTAAAATTTTATTTATTAAAAATTAAAATTCCTTATATTGCAATTAAAATCTATCCTAAATGACATTTCCTCCCCTGTGACGTCTCTGTTTTGATCTCTGTTTGTAATTTAAATAAATATATTTTTCATGAAAATAAAACTAAATAATTATTATGCCTAATATTCATTCATTTCATTTCAGATCATTATCAAGGGAACATATTTCTAAGTTATATTCTGGCTGTGAAGATTTGAAAAAGAAAGCTGAAGAAATCCATCATATAATCAATCGACTTGAAAAAAAGTATTTTTTTCTTCTTTTGTTATATTTTTTATTTATTTAGACATTATTTCCATTGAAATAAAAATTTAATCAGCTTGTTATATGTGTACCTATTTATATAACTAATAAGAGATTTCTAATTTCTGTTAAATAAACTTTCTTTTAAATTATATGTTATATATTAAAATGGAACCTAATGTTATTTCAGTCAATGCATATATGTTTTTTTTTATTATTATTTTGCAGTTATAATCTTGTTTCTGAGTTTTTATCCTTGTGGTCGGATAAAAATCACTGTGATAATGAACTTAAGCAATTATGTCTCCTTGTTTCTGAAAAAAAGCAGTTAAAAGAACAGGTTAGTTAGTTTGTTTTATTTCATTCAGATCCACAATATCAATTGTCAATTAATTTTCCCTCTCAATATTATTATTTTTTCCCTCTAGATAAGGCAAAAAGTGATACCTCTTTCTAATGCAATTGGCATACTGTATGAGAAAATTACTTCTTCAACTTTGCAGTATGAATGGGAGCAAGCTGCGGCTGAATGTACAAATCTTACAGGATGGTACAAAAAAAAACATTTATTACTTTCTAAAAATCAAATGACTCATGTTTGTAATATCTAAACTTATCTTATATCTATAACATTGCAAATTTTTTATTTCTGTTACCTGCTTTATCGATTTTTGTTTCTCGTTTGACATTATTTCTGAACTGAAGATAACATAATTTTGTCCAAAGAAATTTGAAATACATAACAAAGCACTTTATAGTAGATGTAGCATACTCTTTGATAAGTTAAATAAATCTTAGTGTGTTTAATTGTACATAACAAAAATGTACTTATATTATTATTTAATTTATTATAATAATTGTATTTAAATATGAGTTTTAAAATTGTAATAGTTTTAAATATAGAAGAAATAATGTGTGAGGTTATACAAGGATATGAGAATTATGAGATAAGAAAATGATCATCTGTGAAAAAAAAAATGTATAGTTTGTCCACTGAACGCATGAAAAATTGGCAAATGTCCAATTCAAATAGATTAAAAAGTGCAGTGTAATTTTAACTGCAATAAAAAAATTTTAATAATTAAAATTGTGATTACATGATATTAGATGAAAAACACACTAATTGTTACACTTTTTTTCTTTCAAAACAACTTTGCACAGCATATATCTTACTATAACCCTTAGCAAGCAGATTATCTGTTTAGATTAATCTGTTTTCACCACAAAACAGGATATTTACCTTACAATGCTATCGATGATTGAACTATATTGTAATGAGTTTTTGTAAAGGTTTTAACAATACACAATAAAGATTGACTGATTTTAAAATATTATTAATACTTTATTGCTTTGAACATAATTCTTTATTTTAAGAATTTTATTTCATTACTATATTATAAATGCAAATTTTTTACAAGAAAATATATTGTTATTTTCTTATAATTTCTTTTTGCTTTCTAGTGTTGAAATTGCTGATACATATGTTAGAACAATTCGTGGAAGTTGGCAATCTTTTGTGAGAGATAAGAATTCAAGAGGTTCAATATTTTAGATTTTTTTAAAAACTTGAATATTGCCTTTTCATTTTATTATTTTAGAGAGCAAAAGCATTAATTATTTATTATTATTATTAAGCATCATTATGTTTTGTTTTGATTAGTGAATAAAACTTGAAAAGAAGAATTTAATTTAACTTAATTTTTTTAAGAGAAATTTTCTTTTCTTTTTTTTTTAGCGCTTTCTATTCATGATGAAAAGTTTCATAATTTAGAAAAGTAAGTAATTATTTATAGTGAAATTGCTCTTTTAATTTTGTTGAATCATTTATTTATATATTTCTAAATAGAATGTTCTCTTTTAATAAAAAATAAATTATAAAAAAAGAAAACTTCAATTACCAAATGTTATATATACTACTTTTTAACATATAAATTTTATTATGTTAAAAAGTAGTATATATAACATAGTTTTATTACAATTTTAATATAAATGTTGACTGAAATAATTTTATTAAGATCTTGTTAATGTAATTATAGTCACTGTTTTAAATCTATTTAAATAAAATTTTATTGTTCTTCCATTCATTTATAGAATAAAGATTCAATATACATGTAAAAAACTAGAATCTCTTCTTCAAGACCGGTGTTCAAAAGCCTGTATTCAAGCATCAAATGTTTTAGATGAATGGTACAGGTTAGTGTAAACTGTTATTTATAATTTTTTTTTTATGATTATTTTGTAAACAAGCAATAATAAAATATTTAAATTATATCATATTATTCTGGCAGGAAAAAAATGAACAATAAAAAGTAAATGTAGATTTTTATTTTAATATCAAATGATGCCCAATTCATGGTATCTTGCACAGTATGTAGGAGGGCTGATGTTCAAATCCTCTAGTCTCATCTCACTTTAATAGTCATGCTGCCTAATGGTAGTTTTCCAGTCTTTTTTCCCCATACAGCATGCAAATACTCCCCTCGTTACTCATCAGTGGGTTGTTCATGGGATATATAAATATGTTAGTATGTGACACCCACCGATGTTCAAAAAAAAATTACTTGAGTTATATAGATTTATAGCTTGATATAAACACATGTTTGTGAAAATTGCAACACCATGAAGGAATCGTCCTAATTGAATGAAATTTAATACACAGTTGAGTGGTAGTGGTACAAATAAATGATTAAATGTTCAAAGCAAACAAACAATAACAAGAGATCGGAATCAGTATTTTGTGTAGCCACCACGCGCCGCAATAAATGCTGCTACACGACGTGGCATGGAGTCAAACAAATTTTGAATGTCTGCCTGAGGAAGAGCATTCCATATTGTTTGTATGAGCACCCAAAGTTCGTCTGCAGAAGCAACAGGACGAGGATCACGAGCGAGACGCCGACCAACGAAATCCCACACGTTCAATCGGCGACATATCCGGGGAATACGCAGGCCAAGGAAGAAGTAAGACTGTACCTGCCGCGTTGCAAAGAAGGATTGAACAGTCCTAGCGATATGAGGGCGGGCATTGTCCTGTTGAAATACAGCGCCTGGCAAGCTTTGATGGAAGGGAACAGCTTGGGGGCTGTAGAACTTCACTGGTGTACCGGTTGCTGTTCAGATTGCCCACAATTCTTAGCAACTGAGATCGTCCATGATATGCTATGGCACCCCAGACCATAATTCCGGGTGTTCGTCCACTGTGGCGTTCGATAATGCACTCCGGAAGGTGGCGTTCACCGGCATAGCGTCTGACACGAATGGGGCCATCATGGTACCACAAATTAAAGCGGGATTCGTCGGAAAACACGACATGCTGTCAGTCTCTATGCTGAGCGGCCCATTGTAGCCGCAGGCGGCGATGGTTTAGCGTTAGAGGGATCCTGTATAAAGGAGTCCTTGCGCGCAGTCCACGCTGCAGCAGACGTCTACGAATTGATGAAGCACACAATGAAACACCTGTAGCTATTGACCACTGTGCTGCCAATTGTCTAGAGGAAGCTGTACGGTCCGTCAGCGCCATGCGGACTTGATGTCTATCATCGCGAGCTGACGTCAGGGGGACGTTCGGGGTCCACTCCCGGATTTCCGAGTTGTCCGACACTCGTCCGTCCACTGCTTCCAAAGACGCATCACTGTGCTGCTGTTACGCTGCACACGAGCGGCTACTGCACGATAAGACAATCCAGCTTCACGAAGGCCGATGATTCTCCCCCATTCAAACTTTGTAAGTTGTTCAAATCTCGCTCTCTTTCGTCGAAGAGGCATAAGTAACGATTGAGCTAACGTTTACCACTAGCAGATAACCATACACGCCTCGCTACAGCCATCTATTTATTCGCATCCATCCGTCGTTCAGAGGGCGCTGCTCAGCATACGCATGCGCTACGGATTTGAAATTCTAATCATTTGCATATCATGCGCTAATTTGCATTTCCTGAAAATTTGAGCTCACTCGCATAAGTCCTTCATGGTGTTGCAATTTTCACAAACATGAGTTTATAATGATTTACATTTGATTTAGATAATTATTTAAAAGTATAACATCCTACTTAATTATTTTAATATGTTGTGTGTGGTGAATTATCATTATGTATGAAATTTGTATACAACTTTAGCCGATTTTCAGCAATCAGTTAAAAATATTACTATTTTAATACAAATAAAAAAATTCTTTTCCATCAGCATTAATTTGTCATTTTGTTTCAGTTATGCAAGTCTTGCAAATTTATATAAAGCAGGCAATACTAATACTTAACTATTGTGCATCTCGTCGTGAATTATTTGTTGTTATTTTTAAAAAAGCAATGTGTAACTTAAATTCTTTATTTCAGTTCACAGTGGTTTGCATGATAGACATATATCTGTGGGATTAGTTTTTTATGTTTGTGAATTTTTTTTTAATATAAAATATTTTAAATGGATGGAAATTATTCATAGACAAAATAATGATGCATATCACAATAAGTAGTGCAAAAAATTAATAGATATTTAAAGTATATGCACATTTTGATGAAATTTATGGATGTAGCACCTCCAAAAATGCGTTAAGAAAATGAAAAATATGTTAATTTGAATTAGTCAGCTACCCAAAAATAATATTAAGAATTTATGTATGACAAAATGTGACTATAATATATGTTTTGCCTAGTGATTTTTGTATTTATATTATATCTAAAGTTCTTGGGAAAAATAATTGATATTTATACTAAAATTTAAAAAAAAAATCTTTTACTGATTACTTTCTAAAAAGTTGATATACAATGTAAAATGAGATTTGCATTAAGTTTTGTTAACAAAATAAGCAATAAACATTTCACATTTTTCAAACATATTTTTTTAACAAAAAATCGAGATTCGTTGAATTTCATTTTTTAAAATCTCTTTCACTTCTTAAAACGGTATTAAGTTCGATTCTAAAGATTTTTTAAATGAGAATCAATAATGAACTTTTATTATTGTTCAATAGTTACATGTTAATTATAAATGTCTAATATCTTCTTATTAATTAAAAAAATTTTTATGGAAGAATTAAAAATAATTACCATTCATGAACTAAAAGAAAATTTAATTTTTTAAAATTTATTTATTTATTTAAAATTTTAGTGGGATGCAAGCAACTATGGTGCAGTGTAATTGCTTAACAGAAGATTTAGCATTCACTCACAAACGCTTAAATGATTATGTACTTGGACTACGGGAGGTAAGTTTTCTAATTAAACAAAAGTAATTTTTCTTATATCGGTTAATATTCATAGAAACATTATTCAAAATTTAAATATCTTTATTTAATGTGTTTAAATTATGAATTATAATAATAATATATGCTCTGACCACCAATAGTGTGGAAAAGTAGCAAGCAGCCAAGTCAGATGGATTAAAAAAATTCAAATTTTTGATTATCAAAATATCAGATGACACAATATTAAAAGAGAAACTAGGTGAAATTTTTCCACATTACCTATGATACTTTTTTTTTTTTTTTCAAAGCAGTTTTACGCTGCATAGCAAGACTGCTGACCAGTATCCCTAGCAAGAAATCGACTAGTTCATTTCCGTCATTAAGCCTGATGTTCATCATTCCAGGCCTTAGTCAAATTATAATGATTTATAATATTTTTATATTTTTCTTTTTAATCTGTGTATGTATTTGATATTATTAACAATATTTTTTTAGGCTGAAACTAAAGTTTATGAATTGAGCATGCAAATAGTTTCCTCGCTGAAATCTTCAGCAGGATCAGAATCTAATACAATACGACAGATGTCACCATCTCAATTGCCCACTGAATTACCAAAAGTATTGAATGGTGCAAGCCACAAAAAGTTGAATGGTTCTTCAGAAAAAAATTTGCGTGCTTTGTAAGTAATCAGTGGTCTATCTTTCTACTAAATTTTTAAATTTATTATAGTAATCTGGGATCATAACCATACCAGATTAGTGATTTTGTTGGACTACTGAACATCAAGTGCTGCTTTTGTATAAATCTGAAATCTTTTAGTATCCAGGCCTTAACTTTCTAAATTTATTTTTGAAAAAACTATTATCGCACTTTGAAGTTACTTCTATAATCATTAGGAGGGCTGTATTTATAGGCAGTGAGTTTTTACTAAAACTTCCAAGAAAAAAAACTCTACATATTATAAACAAGAAATTACAATAGATTCTCATAATTTTAGATTTCCTTGAATTTCCATTTTTTTTTTTTTTAAATATATATATATATATAGATATAAATATAAAAATCAAGCTTCCCATTCTACATTATATTTATTTAAAAGCTCAGTAATTTTTACTATATTATCTTTCACATATTAATATTATTCTCTATTAATGTTTTTTGTTTTAAAAAATAGGTTGCAGAATCTGAAAGAAGAGCAGAAATTTATACGGGAAACAGCAAAAGAAAATAATGAAACCATCATAAGGTATTTTCATTTTCATTTTTTAATTTCAAAAGTAAATTAAATTATTTTATATGCTGCTATTTAAAATGTTTTTTTTTTTTTTAAGATCATACTTTAGTATATTGTACTTAAAGTTAATTTTGCAATTGATTTAATATTGTACTAAACTAGTTTCATAAACTTTTTGTACTTTTAATTAAATAAATTCACTGTTTATTTAAAAAAATAATTTTAATCAGCAGTGAAATTATCTTTTACTGTTAACAAAATTGTAATCTACTAAGTTCAGTATATTAAGATTCAATTGTTTTCTTCCTAGATTTTACAATTTTTAAGGAATTTTTAGAAATTTTTATTTTTATTTTTTAATAATAGCCATATTGCATGTTTCGACAACTTGATGATATTTAAACATTAATAATAAAATACAGTATATTTCTGCATAGAAATTGAAAATTTTTGGAACTTTCCTAAGGCAAAAAAAACTATGGGACTCAGTTTATACATGTATCTATGAATCTTGCAAAAAATATAGGTAAATTTTTTGTGAGGAAGCGATACGTTATTAAATATAGCATGATTTTATTTCTTTGGTTTATGTATATTAGTATTTTTTTTTTTTTTTTTTTTTTTTTTTTTTGGTTTGGTTTATATTTCTTTTCTTGGAAAAAATTTTTTTAATGAAATGAGTTGCTTATTTTAGTAAAAGGGGTTGATTTTAAAAAATCATGGCCATGAAAAAGAACCATGAGTATTCCATGGCCTAAAACTTCAACTCTGATGCTGTCATTGACACTTTTGCTGATCAGAAAAACCGGAAAAAAAATTTCAGTAAATAAAATGTTTACTAAAAAAATACAGGTTAATTTTAATTCAATAACCCTTTTAAATTAAAATTTCATAGTTTAAACCAAAAATAATACATATTTTAGGTAGTACTTTATTAAAAAGGAAGTACAATGCTGATACTTTGCATTGAGAGGCCCACATTTGAAAAATTTGCCGCAATCCTCAGATGGTATAGTTATTCCACTTTGATTGTTTTCTGTATCTGAATTTATGTCCTCTTCATACATAACATTTTTTTCCCTCTTCATATACTGGGGTTTGGAATTTTGGATAAATTCTTTGAAGTAAAAATTCTCTCATGGTTTATACACTAATATGAGAATTTCTTTATACACTTTTATTTTCTTTCAAATTTAAATATTCTATTTATACAAAATGTGATCGGAAAGGAGGTATCAAAAAGTAAATTTTATTATTGTGTCTTCCTTCATTGTAATAAAATATTAACATATACATATTTATTTTTCAGACTTTCTAAAGTTATAAACAGCTTGATAACAAGTGATTATACTCAAGGTTTGGAATCAAAATCATGAACTTTTATAATTGATTATCAAATTTTTTTTAAAAACCCTTTATTTTTTATCAATGTTTTTTTGTTACGAAAATTATTGTTGTTAGTTAATTATAAGGTATTAGACAGTATTGTTAATGTTACAAATGTAGTATTTACGTTGCTGTTTTAATGTAGGAAATTGAAAATTTTATAAGACATAGAATGCATTTAAAGCTTCTTATTTATTTATATTGGGATTGCAAGTTATTAAGTAAAATTTTACTGACATGAAACATTCTTGTTAAAATGTACAATGAAAAATTTTATTTGCATAATCAAAATATTTATTCCTTTAACTCAATATTTTATATTGAGTATTAAAGATAGTTATATATATTGCGAAAATCTGAAAAAAATTTCAATATTGATCATTTAGTTAAATTTGATATTTAAACTAAATCTTTTTGGCTTGGCATTAAATGAATAAAAAACATTTAAATGTAACTTTAAATTAAAAATGTTATGTTTTTAAACAAGTTAAAATTAACTTGAGTATTCAGGTAGTCCTTGATCTATTATGGGATTTATTTAATACCAATGACTTGTAATTAGTTTTTATATTTATGATATTTTTCATTTTATGTTTAACTATGCTAAATACTTATATGTTTATTATAGCATATACAATTAAGAAAGTATTATGTACCCTGTAACTGCTTCTTGGATTTACTTTTAAATTTTATTCAAAGCATCTATATCCTTGTCCATATTATTTCAGCTAATACAATATATTTTTTAATTAATTTCTCTTCCTCTTCAAAAATATTCTTTCTTAACTCTACAATGAATCGAATTTTTATCAGATTATTTGCTTTCTTCGAGATCTATTTCTTCTATGATTAATATTGATTTCTAAGTTTATTATTCTTTACCAGTTTGTGTCAGCAAAAAATTTCTAATAATTTTTTTACCATCTTAAATTCTAAATTTTCATAAGAGTTAAGGACTATCTGTATAGTAAATAATCATGGAAAAAATTGTCAACATTTTCTCAATAAGGTTGAATTTTATATGGTCACAAAATTTTTGAGGAACCACAGACAGAAGCAGCATCTGAATGAATTTGAACCTTGCACGTTCCCACTTAGGGAACTAACTTCCCAACAAAAAAAATTTACTGTGGCAATTTTTCCAATGAGACACTGAAATTTTTTGTTTGATGTACTTTTTAACTATATCCAGAAAGAAAGAAAACAGAAACCAAACAGAAAGCCAAACTTATAATCTAAATAATTCTAACTATTTTCTTTAAATGCTTTCATTAATTTGTCAAAAATATTGAATTTCCTTGAAGGGAATTATGCATATTTTATAAATGTAAAATTTTTTTTTTTTTTTATTATTATCAATTGTCATTTTATAAATTCTAAATGTAGTCTGACCACTGATAGTGTTGAAAATTGTGAAGTAAGGAAGTCGTATGGATTCAAAAAGAGTGGTGTTATAGGAGATAAAACTTTATTTAGATGGAATTTTAATTGTAATAAAAAGAATTTTAATTTTTATAATTAAAATTTTAGAAAACACGATATTAAAAGAAAAACTAGATGAAAAATTTCCACTCCAAATAAGATACTTTGTTCTTTCAAAGCTGTTTTGCACTGCTTATATCTGACTAGCACTCCTAACAGGTAATCAATTCATCCATTTTCATGGTTTGAGGAGATATTTACCATTTCACACTATCTGTGGTCAGATTGCACTAATGTATGTTGATAACCGTATATTCTCTTTTAAAAATTGATTTTCTTTCTTTTTTTTTTTAAATGCCAATATCTTCTGCATAAATCAAGTTTACTTGTGCAGAATATAAAAGTTAATAGTTGTTAAATTTGAAATGCCATCTTTTTGTTTTTGTTTTGAATGTTTATGAAATGGGTGGGAGATTTTATTTTTGTAGTTTTGTAATGATTGGTTTGTTTACTTCTTTTTGCCATTGTTATGTGCATTTAAATATATCTTTAATATTAATTTTTAATTGGGTTATTTGGGTTTAAAGTGTTATGTATGTTGTCTCGCACTTCTCTAAATGTCATTCATGTGCCTCATTCCCGATGTCATGCCAGCAATTGGATTCAATGCAGCAGACTTAGACAATATTCGAGCTGATGTGCATTGTGGGGTTTGCATGGCATTTGCAATCGTTTTTTGTTAATTGGTTATAGTTGTGCCTTTGTTTTTTGTGTATATATAGAAAGTTGTTGGAAGTAATAGAGGCAGTTTTTATATTATATGGATGCATTATTTTCAGTCTACTAACTACTACCATGTTTTAAATATAATTTTAATATCAATTTTTAAGGTGTTGTTTAATGAATGTTAATTCTGCTTTTTCATCTTCTATATAAAACAATAATATTTAATGTCTTCATAAATTTGTAATTTTTTTTTTCTGGTTTAATGCTTATAAATTTCAGACTCAATCTTTTCTTTTCTTATTTTCTTAATGGATTTATTTAATTAATCTTTTGAGGAATGAATTTCAATTTTCTTCAATTAATAATGTAAATAATACTGTTTGTTGATTGCAGTATTTTTTACATTTTTTTTTTTTTTTATAAAAAGTATTAATGGGGTTGGGAAAATTACATTTTCAAGGGTTTATTGTTAATACTGTGATAAATATATATTTTGATTTTGCTTGTTTGTTTTAAAATTCAATAATAGGCCTTCATTATTGTTGCTATGTATTTTAACCAGTTGATTTTGTAAAACTCAGGTGAGCAGGATGATTTTTATGGTAAAAAGATTATAAGTTAATAGATGACTTAAGTTGCACATATGTTTGTTTTAGTTAATTGTTTAAATGTGGCATAGAATAAGTTTTTGTGATGTATTTACTTTAAATGTATATATTTGCAATGTATATATATTGTATATTTTTACTGTTAAAAAGTTACCTGACAATATAATTTTTATATAATAAAATCTTGAGGAATTGGTCTTGTATTTTTATATGCTTTTTTAATAATAAAATTTTAAAATTTCTTCTTTGTGTCATCTCGAAGTAGTACGATTTGAAGATACTTGTTACTATTCATTTTCTTATCTTTTTCTTTTTTATTCTGAATATTTATCTGTGAATTTTTTTTGAAGATAATATATGTTAATCTTCCTAATCCTTATAAAAATTTCAATGCATACAAAAGAATTATAAAAAAAAAGCTTTAAACGTATGAAAATTAAAGTTACTAAGGTAATTTTATTTCTGTTTTATCAAAAAGACAATTAAAAGACATTACTGTTTCATTCATCTTTTACTTATGATTGAGATTAAGACGAATTTGACAACTTTGTTAAATTTTATTACAAAATTTAAAGAGGCATAAAAGTATGTATGTGCAGATAAATCCTTAATTTGTGTCAGTATATTTTAACAAGATGAGTTTTTAGAAAGGATTTCAGTGTAATTAAAAAATTAAATATGAAAATTGAATGCTTGACTTCTTGAGAATAAATAATAAATTAAGTTGCTAAAGTAAATTCGATAATAAAATTAAATAGTACATACAATAAATGCCGATATTAACTGTTCCAAGAGGTTACTGAGTTTAAGAAGAAAGAAAAGTAGATGAAAAACAAAATTTTGATATAAACAAACTGATTAGCTGGTTTTATTACAGAATTCAATATTTTCTGGTTATAATCGACAGATCATTTTTTTTTTTTTTTTTTTTTTTTTTTTTTTAAGATTCGAAATTTATTACAAACGCAAGACATCCTATGGTTGTTTATATATATATAATTAGGATAATTTTCAAAAGCAGATTAAAAATTATCTTAAATGTGACCTTAGAAGTTAATGTTGATTTCATTATTATTATTATTATTTTTTTTATTTTTTATTTATTTATTTTTTTTTTTTTTTTTTTTGTAATATAGCTATAATTTGTCATGGAATTTTTCTTCCAAGGATCACAATACATATTGGAAAATAATTGTATTCAAATTTTGTTGCTCTTCTGAAAATTAAGCTAACTTTACCAATTACTGTCATATCTGCAGAAAGATCTATTTTATAAGAAAGATTGAAAATAATAAAAATTTACTTAGTGATTTATCACCATAACCATTTTATTTATCAGATTAGCCAAAAAACTTTATGAAGTTATACCAAATTGTATTTTACATGAGTCAATTCATTCTTATTACTTGATTTATTAAAGAGTTTTTGTATGATTGAAATGTTATTATTTTTAATAGTTTAATTATTTATCATTTTCTAGTAGTTATTTTATTAATTTGTGGAATGTAATGAATAGCAAAATGCAAGTTATTTTATTGTATGAAATTTGTGTCAAGGCTACGCAAGTCAATTTCGCATCAGATCCGCTTTTATTCGGGCCACCCATAATGATAATGAATAGTTTGGTTTAAATACTAGCGTAATTCTTTTGCCGAAAGACTTATATTTAAAGCCATATCCAGTTTAAAGCAGCCAAAAAAAAAAAAAAATCCCTCTTCCCTATCTACATAATAGTAAACATACGATAACTCGAAAAGCTTGTTGTCTTGTGAATAAGGGTAGATGAAATACTGCTTTGCTTGAAGTCGATTTTGTGTCCCGCATCAAAGTATTTACGACCTAGCAAATGAAATGATGACCAATCCTTGTTACAAGAGAAGACAACTGGATTTGTTTTTCGAATTCAAATGCAATGTACTGGACCAAACGAACTCCAGCATTACGTTTCAAATGGATACACGGCATAAAATTTACTACATTGCACCTAATCATATTTTCAACAATGTAGAATTCAAAATTTATAGAAAAAAAACTTAAAAACATATTGAAATCACAAAACATTTATTGGCAAATCTAAAAATTTTTTTTCATGAGCAAAATTTATTTACATCACAAATATTGCACAGTGAATGATGTGGACAACTTTTAAAAATATTAGCATCAGCCGTTGCATTACTTTCTGCCCCATCTGAAGGTACCTCCAAATCCATATGTGGGTTTTGACTTGAAGGTATGACCATCCATACGTGCCACACCTTGCCCATAGGTGGCTCCAAGGTCCAGGCTCATGTCTTTCTTCTTGCTTTCCCACACTTTGGTTCCTACACCAGCGTTGTATCCGAGGCCAAAGTTGCGATGATCTTTTCCTCCACCTGCAGCTTGCAAGCTGAATTGGGGCTAAGGAAAAAAAGCAAAAAGGTTAATTAGTGAGTGGCCAACAATTATTATGAATTAGTAGTTGCTCAGTAACATCGGTGCTAATTATTTATACACTTGAAGCTTATTGATTTATTCAAAAATATTAAGTTGCGATTATCTTTTCCTCCACCTATAACTTGCAAGCTGAATTGGGACTAACGAAAAAAGTAAAAGGTTAGTTAGTTAGTGGCCACCAATTATTACCAAATAATGTTTCTCAGAAGCATCGATGTTAATTATTTATTCACTTGAAACTTATTAATTCATTCAAAATATTAAGCTGAACAGACTTTCTTAGGGTAAATATGAAACATTTAGAAGTACAGAGTATGTATTGCTTAATGAAGGTAAAAATATTTATTAATTAAACATCATTCAACCCCTTCGCGGCCTGAGGGCCAATTGGCTAGCGCTCTGGCCTTTGGTACCACAGGCTTCAAGTTCGAATCCTGCCGATGGCATGAATGTTCGTGAGGGGTATAGAATCCACGTTAAACTATATATCCCGGTCTGTTTAGCCCTCATGTGCAAGATGACCATAGAGCGACAAATCAAACCAAATCGCCGTTTATGACGAGCAAAGATTGTAAAGTTATTTCAGATAGTTTTGGAAGAGTATAACCCTTTTCTACCTGTTTGGAACTGACTACGTAGAACTCGAGGTTTCTGATGTAAGTACATTCTTTAGTGAAAACTTAAAGAATGCATTCTTTTACGTAAAACGTTGAGGAAAATCGTTCTTTTTATGACTGCACTAAAAGTATTTCTCTTGTTATATTTGTATCCGGCAATTTTTTTTTTCTAAAATTCACATTTTATCACATATTGATGTAGTCTTAATTGTTCCACGTCTCAATTTAAATCTCTCTTTCGATCACATACATCAAATATTACGCATATTATTAATAATATATTTCGAATGAAAGATCCACCTTGCTTACCAGCGGTAAGGCACGAGGGTACTAAAATGGAACAAAATTAAGCTACCTGTATAAAACTCGATTTTCAATCAAAATATCGATTTTACATAGCATTTTTGATTTTGACATAGTATTTGTAAACCTGTATTTTAAACTTTATAAATGTATTAACAGTTTTTTTTTTTTTTTTTTTTTTTTTTTCTTTCTATTTTTCATAAAAATCAAAGTTATGGCTATTTAAACTTTTCTGGGAGTTTTTGGAGAGACAACATTAAAAACTGTTTACGATCAACAATATTACAAGATTAGCTATAGAGAGTGAAAGCTAATGTTGATAAATTATACTATCGACATAAATTTTCGTTTTAAATGTCGATGATGTTATATCTAAGTTTATTTCCTTAAAAGATCGGAAAATATAGTTTTCTAATTTTTTTTATTTTAATAAAGAAAAAAGCACTATATATATATATATATATATACAATAATTTTTTTTTCTTTTGTGAGATGAAGAACACTTATGATTTTTGCTGTACATTGCGGAAGACAAAAAGGATTAATTGTAATATTTTACAAATTTTAAATTCTTAAGTGGTTTTGGACTCATTTCTGAAAAAGATTTGTATTTTTCTCTCAAGATACAGAATCGTAGAACTTACGTATTGCAATTATTTTGTTTATTTGAAATTATTAAAGGTTAAGCTTTAGATTTAACAAAAAAAAAAAAATTTTTTAATCGTTGAGTTTTCATTCAGGAAATGAATCGAATAGATTACAATATCACTTACTTCTCCAACTTTAGGTGGCTGTGGTTTGTCTGAGAAATCTAATTTGACTTGGCCTGAAAAATAATATAGATATATATTTAATTAATATCTTTACAATGATACTTATGTAAATAAAACTATGAAAGTCATGAACCTTCAAAAAGTTTTAGAGAATTACTTTTAAGAAATAATAAATAAAATGCAATTATAAAATAATACAACAAAAACAAACTTATTTGCTTACAGTTTTGCAATCTGAGAAGTTCCAAAAATGTCCTCAATATTAATTTTTCGTCCCTAGTTCTGGAGACAGAATCATAAATAGCGTATGCATTCCGTGTTATCAGCTTATTAATTTGCAAATTCATTCCGTGTTATAAGTAAACAGTATCACCTTTATGGCCAATATTCTTCATTGGCGCAGCAGCCCCATTGTGAACCAAGACCATCACTCAGTGGTAACATGCGCAGCTGGTAAGCATTAGGACTGAGGTTCAACCTGCTGGCGACATTTTTGTAGATACTGTTTCAAAAAACGATGGACTCGAGGGCGTTTGTTATGTTCACCCTCTTGCCTCGTGAGGCGGACTACCCTCTTACCTCGTGAGGCGGGAGTTTTCGGATTTTCTCTCATACGATATGCAAATGCTGGGGTAGTTTCCCCTAAAAGTCCTTCCGGAAGGCATTGCCTTCCTTCTTCAGCGACACGGAATAAAGTCAGACTTCTACCTACGGGTGTTCCATCACAACAGAAGCTGCCCCTTTCCTTCCATGCATGAGTAGACTGCTCTTGGCATGTCAGTCTCGTATTGAAGGATACACGATTTAAAATGGTTCCGAACCACTACAAACATCCATGGCACCGCCGGAACATGAAAAATTTGTGAAACCAAGCGCTATATGAGCAATATTATTTCAGCATATTTTATAATATTTTTTTGACTGTAGAACTTATACAAAATATTTTTTGTGTTTATTTGTTGGTTGAAAAATTATATTGAGAAGCACTTGAAGTTTGTGTTGACAAGAATTTCATTAAAAAAAAAAAACTACCGTTGTATTTTCTTTAGAAATAAGGGGGTAAAAAATTTTATGGACATCTTTTCCTTCAAAATTGCAGAAGAATAAGTTACAAAATTATTTTTCTTACAATCAAATAAAATAAATTGATATTATTATACATTTTACAAACAAGTTTCTTAAACTTTTTGTTGTTCACTTGATTGCAATTCATTCGGTACAGTGTCTTCTAGGATGAACTACTTTCCCTACAGTAAAAAGAAAATAGAACGATGTCTATAGAATATAATATAACCATGAAATTTACGACACATTCAAAGAATCTGATATTGTAAAAGTTATAAAAGCATTCACATTTTCAGATATAACGTCTCAAATCCAAGTAAAAAAGTTACTTTTTCAACAACTGAAGGCACATGTAGAAGATTGGTTTGTCGCTCTACGGTCATTTTTTTTTCTTTTTGTGCACACTTTATTCTAATTAGACCTGACCCTACTGTTTAACGTGGATTCCGAACCACAAACAAACATCATGCCATCGCTAGGATTCGAACCTGGTGTATGGGGTACCAAAGGCCAAAGCGCTGGTCAATTAGCCATCAGGCTGCACCTGAAGAAGAAGAAGGCCTTTTCACCAGGATTTCAGATGGGATGATTCAGTCGAAAGAGATCTAAAGTGTCTCGGAGTCAACAGATGGCAATTTATTGCCCCGGGCAGAGACAGATGAAGGAAGTTCATGGAGACTGCCTTTGCCAGTAAGAAGATGTAGTGCTGACGAAGATTTGATTTGATTTTGTTTGTCCTACGGTCATTTAGTGCACACTTTGGGCTAATTAGACCGGAATCTATAGTTTAACGTGGATTCCTAATCACTAACAAACATCCATCCGGATTCGAATCTGATGTATGTGGTACCAAATGCCAGAGCGCTAGCCAATTGGCCATCAGGTCGCACCTGAAGAAGAGGAAGACTTAACCAGATGGGATGATTCAGTCGAAAGAGATCTAAAGGGTCTGGGAATCAACAGATGGCGATCTATTGCCCCGGACAGAGACAGATGGAAGAAGCTCATGGAGATTGCCTTGGCCTGTAACAGGCTGTAGTGCTGACGAAGAAGAAAAGGAGAGTAAAATGTCTTCCTTTCTTTCCTTCTAGTACTGAAGGAAACTTAAATTAATGAGATTCCACTCAGTAATTAATGCGAAACTGTTACATTTTCGTCCGATTCTACTTGTTTTTCTAAGAAATATGAGTAGTTTCTAGTAGAAGTCACTCATTATAAGCTTAATTATCACTGAGCCACAAACATAACAAAATTCTAAATTTTATATTAAAAGGAATATTTTTATTCATGAACTATGAATATGAATGGATTTTATGAAAAAAAGAAAATAGTTATGAAAGGTTCTATCACCAATCAAACGTTTTATTATTATTATTAGCTCCAATATATCATGGATATAAATTATAGCAGTTTCATAAATTGAGCATTAATAATAAAAAATTATGATGGTTCCCTGTTTAAAAGTGGCCATCAGTTGTCAGTTTAAACAAAAGAGAATGAATCGGGTGTCTTTTTCAAAATTCTGGAAATGACAAAGAATTGCCCAAAGACATATATAACTGCAGTTTTTACTACCCACACTATAAGCATGTCTAATATTTCTTTTTTAATTTGACGAAAAAGTTTTAATGTATAGTTTTATATCACATTAAACAGGAGTTTTTCAGTGAAATCTGCAACCTTAAAAAAAATGGCGACACTAAGTATAAAGCATATTACGCATGTCTTACTCATGACAGAATCATAAATTATGGCAATAAAATTGAAATCTGAAGTTTCAAAACGCATGCTACCGTAAAAGCGTGATATTATTTTGATGTGAATTGAAAATATTACTATCCGATTATTTGTTTATTTTAGCATTATGTTTTATCTAAGGTTGTTCAATTAGTTACTGTTATATCTAAATAATTATCTTAAATATTATCGAAACGCAATTTTTTTCCGACACATCTAGTTTGCAATATAATATGATGTTAATTTGCTGTCGATTCTAGAATCAGAAATTATACATTTTTAAATATTATAATTAAATAAAATATTTAAAATAAATATTTTTTTAAATTAATATAGTAAATGAAATATTTTTTTAATTTAAAATAAAAAATAATAAATCAAAAAAATATAAATATTTTAAAATATAAATTAAATCCAACATATTAAAATGTTTTATTAAAATATTTTTTTTAAAATTTACAATATAAATTTTAAATAAACGTCAAAATTATTACAGATTAATAATTAGATTACATTTCAATTTATAATTTTAATATTTTATAAATTATGAACTATAGTTTTGAATAATAAACAATGATAAAAAGAATTATTTTAAATATTATAATTAAATAAAATATTTAAAATAAATATTTTTTTAATTAATATATGAAATTAAATATATAAAATATATTAAATATTAAAATATATAAATTTAAAGTAAAGCAAAAAAAAATTATCGGATGATTAATAATTAGATTTCATTTCAATTTATAACTTTAATATTTTATAATTTTTAATAATAAACTATAACTAATAATTTTTAAAAATAATAAACAATGATAAAAAGAATAATTAAATAAAATATTTAAAATAATTATTTTTTACATTAATATATTAAATTAAATATTTATTTAAATTTAAATTAATTAAATTTTTTAAAATTTAAAATAATTTATTTTTTTTTAACTTTAAATTTATAAAATTATCGAAAGATTAATAATTAGATTTCCTTTATAATTTTAATATTTTTAGTTTCGTTTCTATACCTTACTATTTTATATTTTTAATTTATAGGCCTTTAATTTATAGGCTGGCGCTCGGTACCACAGGGTTTTCTAGCCTAGCGGCCTAGTTAGCTTATAGGAAAATCGGGTTCCAGCCCCTGCGGTGCTATGGATTTTTTTAGTGGTTCGGAATCCACTTTAAACTGTAGGTTCCTGTCTAATAGGATCGTAGAGCGTTGTGGAGGTAGTGTTACTCGCGTCAGTAGCATATTTTCAAGCTGCACGTGCTCCCTAAGTAGTGCTAAATGAGTAACAGCAGTGCAGCCCTTGCTTATGGCATAAAAATTAACTGTCTCTGTATTGCCAGCTGCATTAGAGCAACCAGGGTCGGATTTAGATGAAAAGAGGCCCTAGGCTATTCCACTTATGAGGCCCTTTCACCTTGCAAATTACATAAGAGATAATAAAATACATCATTACTGGGATATATATCAATATGCTAAATGAAACATGTTGTGATTGGTACTACTCCTTTATAAAAAATGTGGCACGGATAATATGAGGCCCCTCTTGATCTTAAGGCCCTAGGCTGAAGCCTAGTTAGCTTACAGGAAAATCCGGCCCTGAGAACAGCATATATTCAATTGAATGTGTAAAATAATTTTTTAATTTAATAAATCATTAGATACGCTCTTCAACCTTCAATATATCATCAACTTTAACATTCAAATTTAAAAAATAATAATAATAACTTACCATAAACAACGGCCACGCATAGAACCACGAGAGCTACGATTGCGATGCACTTCATCATGGACGAGGTTTGGATTGAGATTTTAAATTCAGATACTCAATCTGTATCGAGATTCGAATCTTCTGTGAGTTGGTTAGGCAGCGGATGGAGTCATTTTTATACTATTCCGAAGAGCAACAAAAAGGAAGGCTGAGCTTTTCACAATTCGGAGATAAGATGGGGAATTTTTCCTCTTCGCTGAAAGAGGGAAACTTTCTGTCTCGGGTTTTTCCGCTTCCTTTCTGGATTCCAGGGAAGCAGGTATTGTTCCACTGAAATCATCGACTGATGACAACTGTAGTAAAATAAATTTGCAAAGTTCTGCGAAACACCAATGCCAGCCGATAGATTTAACAGATTTTTTTTTTTTTTAAGATCGTGTTACCGATCTGTTGTAGCAATGGACCGAATTGGATGACGTATTGCAAAGACCGTTGGCCACTTCTGGCAACCAGCCTCACTTGGTAAATCATATAATAAGTAATTTTTTTGAAAAACTTTCAGATTTTGATAAAAGAATAAGACATGGAATACGATCTGGCTATAAAAAAAACAATAGACGTTTAAATATTAAGAACAATATTATAGTCATTGATTAATTTATTGTAAATGCAAACTGAGGGAGTAGAACTTTAGTCAATAAAGCACTGAATACAGATCTATGTTGTTATTATTATTATTATTATTATTGTTGTTGTTGTTGTTGTTGTTGTTTCACGTCTTAATTGCATTGACCGAATTGAATGACGTAATACAAAGACTCAATTCTGGCAATTGCTTCATTTGATAAATCATATAATAAGTAATTTTTTTGAAAAACTTTCAGATTTTGATAAATGAATAAAACATGGAATTGGATCTGGCTAAAACAAAAGTAAACATTTAAATATTAAGAACAGTCTTGTATTCAATGTTTTCTAATTTATTGCAAATGCAAACTGTGGGAGAAAATTTTAGTCTTTATGTTATTATTATTATTGTTGTTTTACTTCTTAATTTCATTGGCCGAATTGGTTGATGTATTGCAAAGACCACTCGCAACTCGCGACATTTGATAAATCATATAGCAAGTTTTTTTTTTTTTTTTTTTTTTTTTTTTTTTTTTGAAAAATTTTCAGATCTTGATGAAAGAATAAAACATGGAACATGATTTGGCTAAAAAACAAGTAAACATTTAAATATTACGTACAATATTATATTCAATGTTTTCTAATTTATTGCAAATGCAAATTAGAGGACTAAGCTTTTAGACAATAAAGCACTCAATACCTAGATTATTATTATTACTCTGCCTAGATTACTATGCCTAGATTATTATTATTTTTTTAATATTTAATCTAAAACAAGAGTTTCTATTTTGTTGCCTATGAAAGATATTCACCTTCTGCAATTGCCCACGGCCTGATAGCCAATTGGCTTGTGCCTTTGGTACCACAGGCTTCAGGTTCGTATCGCGGCTGTGGCGTGGATGTCTTTTAGCTGTTCGGAACCAACGTTAAACTGTAGGTCCTGGTCTAATTAGCCCAAAGATTACAAAAATGACACTACAGCGACAAACCACACCAAATCTTCATTGACGCAACAGCCTCATGGTGTGGCTAAGGCCGTCTGCCTACTGACAGATTTCCAGACATGAGATGTTTTTATTTTATGAGGTAACGTTATCAGCCCTACGCCCAACGTTTTACAGTCATATTAGACCGGGACCTAAGGTTTAAAGGGGATCCGAACCACGACAAACATGCTGTGCGAGCGTGTTATTTTTAGTGTTTGCTTCACAGACACTTAATGTTTGTCTCTTTATATATGCACATGTCATTTTTAGTGTTTACCTCACAGACATTCAACGTATGCTTGTCTCGCTGTGCACGCGTGTCAAGCTGCAACTATCAAGATGAAATTCTCGCATATAAAGGGATGAACACGATAACAGCAATGATACGAAGTCGCAGATATATATATGCAGAGGGTGTATCGAAATAAAATATATGACGCAAAAAATAAGAAATCTGATATTCGGAGATTAGAATTCATACATACACAATTATGATTCACGTACATACGCTAATTGAATCGCCGTCGATTGAACAATAGTTGCACTCCATCAGCGTATTCGAATCTAACTTCAATTAACTTCAACAGCACATTAGTCAGTGAGCTTTGCAACTGGGGCATGAATCGGAAAATCAGACTACATGGTGCAAGTTTACAAGGTTTCTTTCCATGGGAAACTTAAATGCGGGCATGTTACCTCTAAAGTTTTCCAGGAAGACATTACTCTCTCCCACCAAAGTAACCAACAAAATTAGCTGGCTCTCGACCGCTTGCAGATAGCATAATGCTCCGTATTAAAACAATAATAATTGTTACGTCGAAACCCAGGTCCCCCTGCTTAGGGGAGGTCAACGCCCTACGCCCAGAAAAACACCCTGTCTGTGGAGGTGTCTGGCGGGAAGGTGAGGGCCAGGGAGAGAGAGAAAGAATGTAAGTAAAGGGAGTTGAGCAACTACGACCAAAGAGAGAGGTCGTGTAGCAGTGCATCTTCGAGCATGATGGCTGCATAAATAAGAGAGTTGAACTTCTGCAACCAAAGAGAATGGTTGTGTGGCAGTCGATCCTCGAGCGCGATGGCTGCATAAACAAATGAGTTCAATAAGTGTAACCCCAGAGAGAGGTTGTGTGGTCAGTTCATCTTCGAGTTTGATGGCTGCCAAAATAAAGGAGTTTTATTTACATACAGTCCACTGTGTCGAATATTATTTGAGTTTATTTTTGTGTATAACTGAGCTGTCGAACAATAATAATTATTATTACATTGTAATAATAATTGACTGATTAATTGTAATAATAATTGTATAATTAATTAACAAAATTGTGAATTCTTATTTTAATTGCTAGATTAATACAGACAAATAAAGCAAAGATTTGGATTTTGAAAATATGACGGGAAGAATTGAATGTGGAAAATAATTAACTCACGTTTTTTAATGTTTAGTGCCATTATCATTTGTGTAGGATTTTTTTTTCAACAAGTATTCTGCTTTCTAAATAAGAATAGTGAATGGAAAATGGAAAGTAATCAATATCCCTAGCAGTAATTTATGACTTGTCATCAAGAAAAATTCAATAGTAGAATGTGTATTGGGTAATTTCGAGAGTTATTTAAAACAATGGAAATCAAACTATAAAAATCCATCGTCTTGGATGAATAATCGGAACCTGAATAACGAAAACGATAGAATATTTTGGAACTCATTCTTACGGAACCGCAGTCTATCAGTTTCCAACATGTAAAACACATACAGTTACGGTAGGCCTGCAATGATTTCACTTTTTATATTAAGTAACAATCAGCCTCAGATAAAAGTTATGTCGAGTCCACCTTGATGATATCATTCAGTTTGAAATGCAGTTAATTGATTAAAGACGAATTTCAAACTGAATTATTCAGCCAAAGATCTAATAAAGAGAATACTTTTTTGGGCACTAATTAATGTAGGTTTAGGCGCTTTGCAAAAGAGAATTCCCAGCCGAAGCCCCAATTTATGTAGAGTTGGGCGCTTGGAAAAGACGCATCCCAGCCGAAACCCCAATTTATGTAGAGTTACACCGGTTTCAACTGATGCATTCCGGCCGAACCTACAGTTTTGTTAGACTTCTCCTCCAGTCTAAACAAATCTTGAACTTTTGAAGTGTGTGTCTAGGGGATTTGACAGACACAATAAAAGTCCTGCGTTTCTTTAAAGACAACCATTTAATTGGTTCTATAATTTACAATGATATTTACATTAACGATTAATTAAAGGACAACACCGTCCATTCTCTCGCTGCTTGACGCAGCGTCCCATCCGTTCTACTTCCAGCTAGCGTCTCTCCTTCTTTCTTCATCTACGGGGATCTTGCCCCTTCTCGTGGGGTCAGAGTTCAAAGTTCAATACACCCCCACGTTGTAAACAGCTCTGTCAAAGAGAAGGGACCGTAAGGTGTCGCTCTCTGGTGATTACCAGACAAATAAATCCCACATTAATAACATGCACATCTGTATATTGAATTATTAAGTGAGTGCATATTTGTCTAATTTAAATTTAATATTTCTTGCATTTTTGGAACAATATAGATGCATATGAGTTTCGCGTCACGCAATCTTTTAACGAGCCGCAGTTGTGTCTCTTATCTCCCATTTTTTTTTAATGTTTCTAAGTTATTTATGGGAAATATAAGATGCAATCCAGTTTATTTTGTCAGGAGATTAAATAGTTAGCAGAATGTGATATAATATTATATTTGTAAAAATTATGATTTCTTGCATTGCACATTTATAGACTTTTCAATGTTTGCCCCAGCTTTAGATGTACATAAAATCTGAAATCCTACTATTACAAAGCATAGCCGCCTGGGAAAATTAAGCAGTAAGGAATTTAAAACTGGACAGACTCCATGAATTCCAGAGATATTAGAATGATTTGGATAAGAATACTTTTCAAAAACGCAAGAGGAGCCATATGCTCTTAAGGGAGGAGTAGCAAGTTCCAACCTCCTGTTTTGTTTTTATTGCCGAACTGTTATGCATAAACGTGCATTAGACTGGATAAAACAGCAAGATGTTTTCTATTCAAAATGTGTAATTTATAAAGATTCGCTGGAAAAAATATGGGAATAAAAATATGGAAAGAAAAATATGGAAAGAGGAAATACATTTATTGTAAACCTGCTCTTCTTTGCGCACCCCGCGCTTAACCGATAGTTTCGGCTTTCTTTGGAATCCTTAAAAAATTGCTGCATCGTACAATAATATTATCATTAACATTCAAAAGACTTAGTATTTTTTTTTTCGAGCAAAATGAAATGGGTCTTTTGCTATTCATGACCATACAGGAATTTTTGGCAATGAAAGAGCTGAAGGGTTTGCAAAAGAAACCACCAAATAGCACAAAGAAACTAAAATAAATGTACCAAAGTTTATTATAAAAAGACACTCAAAGACTAAACCAGTCTCTATCATCAAGAAGTGCGTTTTCTCATTCTCTCTATTCGAAAGAAAAATATGGAAAGAGGAAATATATTTATTGTAAACCTGCTCTTCTTTGCGCACCCCGCTCTTAACCGCGAGTTTCGGCTCGAAGTGGAGCCCTTCCACGATGCTATAATTATCTGTCTTTTACTGCTATAATTATCTGTTATTAAAATTTAACTTATATAATTATTTTTATTATTTTGCCTGCAACATCCAAGAATTGTTTTAAATGAAAACATTTAATAGACTTCTATTTCGTATTGTATGCGTGTTAAAATGAAACTGTTTCCAAAATTGATATCTCACCAAAAATAATTCAAATTATTTTATTTATATTAAATTTTTTAATCTAGTTCAATCTATTTTGAGAAATTATTCATTATATTGCAAATGTAAAGAATGTACAATGTTCGATGTTACAATACAATGTTACGATTCAAATTCGATGTTACAATTACAATGTTCAATGAATAATGTTCCATTTTCTAGTAAAAACATATGGATAACTATCTTCTCTAACTAATTATAAGATATAGTTATTTAAGTATTTCTATTTTTTTTTGTCCATTTATTTCTTATTCTATAAATAATTTTTGTTAATTTTATTATTTTTTTTATAAATGAAACAGAGATTTTAAATTCCTTAGAATAATAATAAATCTTAATTTTAAATGTTATATTTCTCTTTGTTTGAGAACGTGAGCTCTAAAATTTATTATGAAAAATCGACATCATTGTATGTTAGCGTGAACAGCAGTAACCAATTTTTTTTTTCAAGATTTAAATCAAATTTTGATTCTATGTAATTTCTTAATAAGCATTAAAATAATGGATATTTTAGATCATAATGTAATTAAGTAATTTTTTAAATCTTAATACTGCTTTTTTTATAAATGAACGAGACGTTGTAAATAAGTTAAAATGATATTAAATCTTAATTTTAAATGTCATATTTCTCTATTTAGTTTGAGAATGGGAACGATAAAATTTATCATGAAAAACCAATATTATGGTATGTTAGCGTGAATAGCCGTAACCATTTTTTTTTTCTATATTTGAATCAAATTTTGATTGTATTTAACTTCGTAATATGCAAATAAAATGATAAATATTTTATATCATAATGTAATGAAGTTAAAAAAATTCTAAATTTATTATCCATTATTTGTTTATTCGTAATTTATACAATGTTTAATTTTTTTTTTTTTATTTATTTATTTATTTTTTTTTTTTTTTTTTTTTTTTTTCTTATTGACTGGGTATGTAGATATTTTGTTTCAAAAATCCCGTTGTAACAGATGTAATTCTAAGAAACCTTTAGTTAAGGAAATCCATATCGTTATCAATCTTTTCTTATCAGTAAAACATTTAACTAACTGTTTATGGTTACATTTTGCTCTCACAAGTCATGCCAACGACGGAAATCCCATAAAGAAAGAGAAATACTGTTTGATTAAATTGTTTTCTCTTCTAGAGAAAAGCAAATACAATATCTTTACAACAGCGGAAACTGGATTATTTTTCAGATATTTTTTAAGACTAATCCTTTAATTGTACAAACTTTACCCAATAAAATAATTTTTATACATATAAATATACGATAACATTATTTACTACATAAATAATAGTTTCTGTAATAAAACATTCGATTATAAATTGAAAATAAATTAATATAAAATGTTACAAGCAAGCATTAATAATAAAAATAATTGTTACAAATTAAAAATCCAAGATGATAAAAAAAAATTTTTTTTTCTTGCTAATATTTCTTTTTAAAAATTTTCTCAGTAAAACTTAATATTTTAAATACACTGCATAATGTTTTAAATCTAGTATATTCCATAATAAACTAAAAAGCTACTATTTTGGCATAATAACA
This sequence comes from Caerostris darwini, assembly GCA_021605075.1. Classification (NCBI taxonomy): domain Eukaryota; kingdom Metazoa; phylum Arthropoda; class Arachnida; order Araneae; family Araneidae; genus Caerostris; species Caerostris darwini. The sequence goes on from BPLQ01004589.1 coordinate 377,995, forward strand.
GAAATATGTATTTTGTGTTGTGTGTGTGGATATATATTTAGATATATATCCATACACTTATTATTTTACACCACACAAAAAAACACATACACTTATAAAACAATGCTTTATTATAAAGCTCATACTGCTTGTTATAGTCTAAGAATAAAAATAAATAGCCCAATAGTGGACTGTAAAAACAAATATCTTTTATTCGAAAACAATACGCACTCTGCTGGTGTTACATTTCTTTCTCCCTCCAGTCAGCTCACCCCACGTAGACAGGATGTTTATACATTATCGGGTGCTGGCTTCCACTTCGATTTTTTTTTTTTTTTTTTTTTAATTTTTTTTTTTTTACTATGCACGTGGAGCTATTTATCCATGAAGCAACACTGTTATTTCGTGTTTAATAGTATAGAAAAAACAAGAAAATTAGTAGGAATAAAGAAAAGCCAATATAAAGATATTGTAAGTGGAAATGAATGTATATTCAATTATCCCTGAATATTTGTAATTGCGTTATCTAAAATTATCTCCCCCGAATTATCACTCCTAAAAATTTAAATAACCTAATACTTTTTCTTTGCCTATCAACATGAACTACATAATGACGATTACTGCAGAATACCCGTAAAATGTTAAATTTTTTTTCCCTATGAGATATTTTAGCATTCAAAGTGCTCAACTTCTTAAGGAATTTGACTTTTTTATTATTTTGTGAAAAAAAGTATAATTAATTAATGAGTAAAAGAATAAAAGTATTTAAATGATAACAAGTGCAATCAAATCTACAATCAAATTTATTTTGATGAATTAACCATTAAATGAAAATGAACTTCCTTGTTCTTTCACTGAACAGTCAACATAAATCAATGTTAAAGAAAAGAAAAAATTAAATATCTTGACGAATTTTAATTCATTATGACCAAAACATTTTCTTCAACATTAGAATTTCAAAAGAAAATCGGTACATTATTAATTTATAATTTAAAATTAATTTGAAGTTCTAAATTAAAATGAATGTAAAGTTCTTACTTGCAGTTGAAAACCAATTTTTATTCATCCATGTTAAAAGAAATCATTTGCATATTTTGATAGCAATTTTCCCTTGATAACAATAGAGGAAATTGAGAAATCTCATGCACTGTAAAAAATATATATTAGAATGAAAATAATTAATTCGATTTCGATGAAAAAAAAAATGCAGACGATAAATCGTATCGATTAAAATTCGCTTTCGATTTTTTTGTATTTAAATTCTGCTCAGAAGGCCAGACAAAAATAAAGATACAAACGATAATGATAAATTAATGTTTATTTTAAATAAAAATATTTTGAAAATGGAAGATATTTTGCAGTGAATAACAAGATTAATTTATATTTTAAAATATAAATTAATTATATATATGATGATAAATCATAATAAATAAATAGTTTAAAAAAACTAAAAAACACGCTTTTAGAGTTAATCAAACTAAAAAGTAAAAAATAATTTAACATAAGAATAAAATGACTGACGAGAAAATGAATGTCACTGTTCTAAAAGCGTGGGATGCTTTGTATGACATTTTTAAACTAACTCTGCATTTCGGAATGAAACTAGTGAAAAATTATAACGATTGATGTCGAACACCCCACGCTTTTAGAACAGTGACATTCATTTTCTCGTCAGTCATTTTATTCTTATGTTAAATTATTTTTTACTTTTTAGTTTGATTGACTCTAGAAGCGTGTTTTTTAGTTTTTTTAAACTATTCATTTATTTTTTACTTTTTAGTTTGATTAAATCAAAAAGCATGTTTTTTAGTGTTTTTAAACTATAATATTTAAATGAGGTCCCGGTATGGAGGAGTGGAACTATAGTTCTTACAATAATGTAATTGTGAGTAAAACAAAGGCTATCGTTTAAAGTAGGGCAAAATCGAGCCCAAAGAGTCAGTTACAAACAAACATACAGGTGAAACTAATATAAAAGCGTATTAAAAAGAATCAACTGTTTTCTTTCTGAAAGATGCCTGTAAATGTTTCTTTGCAGCTTAAATAGTGTATATGAGGAAAAACAGATCTCCAGGGGAAAAAGGCAGTTACATACATACAAACATACAGGTGAAACTAATAAAAGCGTATTAAAAATAAATTAAACATATATATGATGATAAATCTAAAAAAATAAATTAATCATATATATGAATCATATAAATTAATTATAATAATTACCTTAACTCTTACATTGTATTAGCTTCCCATTCTTTTATGACGTCAGCCTTATAATAGGATAATATTATAAATGGAAATTATATATTAAATGGAAAAGATCCAACTTGTTTATAGATATTTTAGTGGAGCTATTAAAACTCATCTAATATATCAAACTCTTTAATTTAGTAAACCAATTATCTTTTAAAAACATATTTAATATATATATATATACACATGTGTGTGTGTGTGTTACCGCTAATACATGTACTTCTTATAGCCCAAATTAAACCAATTCAAAATTAAAAAATTTGCTGTAAAAACTGAAATTAGATCAAACTCTATATTTAGGCAAAGTTTAATAATATCTCAACAAAAAAGACAAAAGTCTTTATAAATAGGACAACAAATTTTATATGCAAATATATTTTATATCATATAAAAAAATCTTTGTATGAAGATTTAAAAAAAAAAAAAAAAAATATTTCATTAAATAATCGATCAAACAATAATGAAAATACTATTTTATCTTTCTATGAGAAGTAAGAATGAAATTTCTGTAAATAAATCAAACATATGTATTCAAAAATAGCTATATTAATTTATATGTCGAGTTTTTTTAAAACGATTATATACAATCTCACAAATAAAACATAAAATTGCCATACTTAAACCAATTGACAACAGCATGAAAGATCCAATAAGATCATTATTTGTTAATGGTTCAGTTTCAACTTTTACAGTCCTTATGCTACGATTATTCATCGATAGCCTAAAAGACTGATCTTGCACAAATTTCGTGTATATACCTGCACCAGTCAAACGAGATATAATTGAATTTAACTTTTTTTTATAACAGAAACCTCTCTTCATTGCAAAAGCAAATTTAGAAGACCAAAAAGAGTCATCAGACAAGTAGTAACGTTTCCAATCTTCGGGTCCAGCAGTGCTTACGAAAACTGACCTCACAGTCGAAGTTGCAAGTTTTTTATCTATCTTCTGCTTGGCATTCCAAAACCATTTGTTACGTAGAATGCTTTCACCAAGATATCTCATGTGTTCCTTTTCGTGTTTCCGAAGCGCATCCAGAATGAAGGTTCCTTTTGGGATGTAGAATCTGTAATTGTTTTTCCTCACGGCCTCCGAAAGTTCTACGAAATTCTTAACTACTGGAATCTGCAAAGGGATGGTCAAAACGGACAGCAAAACAGCCGAGTAACTGAAAGTCAGAATCATGCCAAAAATCATCCACGAAGAAGATAAGCTTTTTGTAAAATCTCTGTCTGAAATCGTTGGCTGTCTTAATACGGATCCCAGAAGTTTTAAGAACATATGAATGTAAGTGTCTTTGGTAGATAGCAGAAGCTTCATTACAAGTGGCATTAGAAAAAGGACAGCAAGTGTTAGGTTCCAAAGAGCAGAATCAAAAGGACGAATAAAGGCAAGTGACGTTGGATATGCACCAGGTTTCTCAATAAGGAAAGTCATGTCGTCTATTGCATAAATTGTGCTGAAATCAGCCACTGTATTCCTGCTTTCTGTTATTGATATTGAATTAAAGGCTAAATCTGCTTCACCTTTTGTATCTGTCCCATCATGCCAGTCCAATTGCCATCCTTCAACTTACGACCCCATTCATGATCTTCAGCAAAAACAATTTCAAATTGTTTGTTTATTTTTTTTAAAACAATATCCAAATATTTTCCTTCTATTCCAGAAAACCTGTAACTTCCATCTGTGTTTCTATATAAGTAAAGCATTGAAGCATTGAGGCAAACGATTCTGATCAATTCTGAACAAACCATGGCGTTAGCAAGTATTGTTCTTCTAAAATATTCTTGCAAAAATAGTTTTGATCTTAATCAAATAATTTAATAATTTTGTTCTTTGTTTATTTTCAACAAAATACATTCAAATATAGATTTTAATATTACAGGACATCGTTATTAATCAAGCTTTACATGTTATATTAATTTTCTAATGTATTAATTATAGACGGTATCTGATGTATTAGTTAACGGACTGTAATTATTCCAAAGTAAATACTCCTTTAAGTTTGTTAAAAAACATCTTTCAAGAAATATACTTATTTTTGGTTGATAATCAAGAGGTTTTCAGTAACTTTGTTTTTCATTTTAAGTATCGATAACAAATTGATTGTTGAATCGCGCCATTTGTAGATGAAATCGAAGATTCCAACAATTAAGAAACATCCAAAAAATTAAACCAATGAAATTCATAGATATGAAATTATCATGATTTTTTAATATAATTTAACGTATCAATTATTCTAGAAAGAGTAAATTTAAAAATTTACAAATATTAAATTTTAAATGTAGAAATCATAGAAAATTTTTAAGTTTATATTATAATATATTAAAGGAGCGTTTTAAGACAACAACTTTGACATCCGCATTTGCAAGATTTGACTTTTGTTCTATGGTATAGCTAATCTGAAGTTGAGTTAAGTATAAAACAGTTGAAGCTTCTTTTTTTATATTGGAATTGAAAATTGGATACTACTTTTCAAATATCATTTGATCTTTTTTGCAAATTAACTTCTTAAGCAAAGATGATTACTTTTATTTCTCAATTTCTATTTTAAATATGAAATTACATCTCAGGAAATTTTATGGACAAATATTTTAATCATATTTAATAGTATTAATGTTGTCTTGTTAAAATGATGAAAAAATAAATCTTGCTTAAGTAATGTAATTTATAGATATAAGAGAAATAAAATGAATATTTAAATGGCAAATTCAAACATGTTTTCGAATTGTAATACAAAAAAAAAATTTCATAAATATTTAATACGTTATGAATTTTAGTTACAACTTAAAATATTTATGTAAATAAATGACCATTAAAAATTGTCATTGTCATCAAAAGTATATATATTTTTATTCTTTTTTTTTTTTTTCAGATAAATATATGTATTATAATTATAAAATACATTGTTTCATTATGCAAAATGTATTCACTATCTGTGAGCATCAAATAATGAATTATTTATGAAGTTCATTTTATAATAGATGCTACTATATACTAACAAGACACATTTGTTGTAATAAATCTTAGTTGTAATAAAAATGCTAATTCCTATACTCAGCACAGTAAGGAAGTTAACAGTTTAAAATATTGATGCTGAATATGAAATTCATCTTATTTATAGAACTACTGTTGCTGTGTTCCTACTTAATTTATGGTAATAAGAAATCAAAATTTTGAAGGTTTTTTTTTTTTTTCAATAGAACAATTGCTGTTTTTAAAACCGTCATATGTTTTTGATATAACATCAAATTATTATTGTTAGTTGTGCCTGAATGTTAATAGTCTTGTTAACATTAGTTTTTAACGTTAAGACGTAACTATTTAGAACTACAATTGTTACTTTTTCATATATGAAAGTAATATTCAACCAAGGCCAACGGCCGTACCATGCTGAATATACCGGTTCTCGTTAGATCATCGAAGTCAAGCATCATTGGGCGCGGTCAGTACTTGGGTGGGTGACCACCTGGGAACACCGCTTGCCGTTGGCAAATTTGGGACCTGAATGGCCGAGTGTCTAGCGCTCTGGCGCTCGGTGCCACAGGTTTTGGGTTCGAATCCCGGCGGTGCCATGGATGTTTGTAGTGGTTCGGAATCCACTTTAAGCCATAGGTCCCAGTCTCCTATGACTGTAAGAGCGTCACGGAGCAAAAGTCAGGCTTCTACCTACGGGTGCTCCATCACAACAGAATCTGCTTCCTCTCCCTTTAATCATATGGGCTCGTGGGCTTGGCCAGCCAAGTGGGATAAGAAACAACAACAACATATTCATATATAGAATATTTCTTCTGGCATTTGATGTTTCTAAAACTTTATCATATGATAATTTTTCTCGTGGCATGCAATTGGGAATTAAAATTTGTATTGCTTATTTTTCCGTGATATTTTTGCTAGGTAATAAATACATAAGACCACTGTACAAGCTTTAATGACAAAATTCAAGTAATGAAGTGGAAGCTTCAATGATGCCATTCTTAATATTGTTTCATTGGGCCTGATGGCCGAATGGCTAGCGTTCTGGCCTTCAGTACCACAGGTATTGGGTTCAAATCCCGGCTTTGCCCGCGGGTGTTGTAGTGGTTCGGAATCCACTTTAAGCCGTAGGTCCCGGTCCTAATAGGATCGTAGAGCGCTGCGGGGGCATTGTTACTCCGCGTCCGTGGCTTACCATCAAGTTACACGCGCCCCCTGGGTAATGTAAAGTGAGTAACATCGGTGCAGCCCTTATAGGCATCCAAAGACGTCCATGTCGGTTTGCCAGTTGTATTGGGGGAAAAAAAAATATTGTTTCATTATTCATTATATTCGTAATTCAGTTCTTAGTTATCTGAAGAAAGTATTTTCTGTCAGGCAATGGATTTAATTTTTTAAACAGGTTTGTCTGTTTGCTTTTTATTCCTCTGGTATAAAAATAAAATGCAATTTCATAAGTAAAATTTCATTTTATTTCAGAAAAATAATTTATTAATTATATTAGATATGGAGTGGCCTGACATTAAGTCACCAAAATCTTTGAGCTTCGTTCGAAATCTTAAATTTAAATCGTCGTAAATCGTAATTTACGTCATTTAAATATGTTGGTCGAAAAATTCTCTCTATAGCATTGGGTATCTGAAAAAAAGTCCCTGGGGAATATTCGCTTCAAAAATTGGTGGAGCACAAGGAGACGAGAAATAATGTAAGATGAGCCCAATTTTGATCCATCATAGAAAAAATAAACAAATAAACAGCATCATTGTCATCATCATCAATTCAGGACATTTGTAACATCGACTGATGAAAGTGTGAAATAGCTATTGTAAGCATATGAAGATAAATGTAAAAAAATAATTTTCTAGAATAAAAACATAAAAAAAGTCTGAAAGAAAAGTGCTATCATGGTATTGGTATAGTGATGGCCTGCTTAGAGTCAAATAGGTTCGAGATATGATAGGCAGGTAGGTGTTCGTAACTTTTTTTGATGTTGGAATTTCTTATTTAAGAGTCGAGATTTGCAAACTTAGCACCCTATTTTGTTATGGAACTGGACTGGGCTAATTTTACTCATTTTTGTGCACATCTAAGTACTTACATTGTCATTTCCTGTTTCCATTAATAGAATGGGAATCGGCCAGTTTCATCAGAATAAGGATCGCTTCAACATTTTGTAGTTGTTCGATTATTGGCGTTGCTTTTGCTTCACAATGAATTTAACTCAAAACAACGATCGTATTCAGATTTGAGTCTGATTCCCAACTTAATTGAATAAATACAATCATAAGCGGTGTTTTAAAATGTACTTTATTTTGTTTTTCTACCTGGTTCTAATTCATTTAAAATTTAGAAGATGTATAAAAAAAAAATTTATTTGGTTTCTTTTCTTTAAACAAAAAACACACTTATTTTATGAATAATGACAGTTTATACAGGAATGAAGTTATCAAAATACATATGCCGCTATCGGTTTCCGAAACCCTCCTCACTAGAATATGCTTTAAAAAGATGTGCTATGCTTTATCCGGAGAATGAGTAAAAGAAAAGAAATTTCAATTCTAGAATATAATTTTTATTCGAATAAAATTCAGTCTACTCTGTACCAATGCTTCATGTACAAGTTCCTCCAAAGTATGAGTACATATTACCACTTTAGAGAAGACGTACACTGGGACTAAAAGAAACAGATTGCGCAAATCGAAGAATCTGCAAATTTTTTGACGAAGAATGCCATAAGTCTGGATCCGACTGCCATTCCTACTTCCCTTGCAGATGCAAATGATTTGGCAAAATCTAAAATTATAATTCCTTTTGAGATCAGAACTAAATACCAAATTACAGAACTCAATGTCGACAGAAGAACAGCTACTAATTTCACAAGATTAAGGATGAAGCCCCACAAAAATATGAAAATTTCTGCTGGTGGGGTTAAAAAATACCAAATAATGTGACAGCTGCCCTGATGTCAAGTTTGCTCCTCATCATGTCTTTCATTGACCAGCTGTTGCAGCCACCATACATTTTCTAGGCCATCGCTCGGAAGAGGATTTTTATTCCTAGCTGGCAATCAATATAGCCAATATTATTCGTGAATACCATAATATTTTATTTTCTTGTACTCTTCAGGGGATACTTTTCTTGTACAACAACAATTCTACATTAGAATCGGAGTGATGCTGTCATTTGGTGATGTTAGCTGGGATGTTTGAACAGAACATGTCAAAAAACAACGGTCGAATTAGAGAAATGTCAGAGCGATCAGTATAGTGAGCTGTTAAAAATTATTTATTAAAATAAAATATTACGCATACATATAAAAATTAAAACTTTATGAATGTATTTATATTTCATATGACATTGGAAAGATAAGATTATTCATAAGCACCTTTAGCCCTATCTGATGTATACAATGAAATCCGTTTAGTTTTTAATTTGCTTTATCAACTTTAAAAAAAAATGGAATGTAATTTTATCAATAGCTTGGCAAAAGTGATAAATGTGTTGGTTAGTTACGTTGTTTGTAAATTAGGAGAACCAAGCACAATTTTTTTGTTCATTACGTGTATTTCACTATTTTATTTTATTTTGCTAAGCAACGAGGTTGGAAAATTAATCTGGTGAAAACAACTTCTTCAAAACATTATTCTTAAAAAAATATATATATATTATTTTTATATTTTTAGGAAACTGCCCCACATTCGGTAGAAATTGAATGTTGTATTAGTTGAAAACTTGGCTTTTATTTTTTTTTTTCAAAATCATAATAAGCCAAACATTTTACTGACATAAATATAAAAAACAAAGAACAAAAAAATGGAATTTCCATGATGAAAATTTCCAGCAAAGTTTTCAAAATGGGAATAGCGGTGGAAATGAAAAACAAATACGATAACATTTCCAAGAACCGAGTTCAACATTTGCTGAAAATAAAATCATAATTATGGTTTGCATGATAGCTCTCCCATTGACTTATTTATTTATTTATTATTATTTTTTTAATATTGAACTTCGTAAGGTACTTCCATTGGATGCGCTATTTATTTCTTTGGCTTATTCTAGTGGTTGAGAAAATGAAGGGATGAGCAAAATTAAAGTTAAACATTAACGTTTTGTGGTATTTAAAGAAAGTAAAGTGTGAGTCCGGCTATCTTTGATAAAGGGCATTGTATATCTATTTAATTCAACTTTATATAAATATTTATAAAATTATATATTTTAATTCAGGTGCTCAGAAGATCTACCTCCCCGTGGTACACCTGGCAACACTTTTCAGTGGCTAAAAGATCTACAACTTGGCATTATGTTAGATTAATGAACTCTGTTTCAGCATGTTTTGTTGTATTCTCTGTTTTTTTATTTTCCGTTGTCCTTTTTTTTTTTTTTTTTTGCTGTAACTGTTCATAATTTGCCATTGGAAATAAAAAAAAAAAAAAATTTTTTTTTATTTCTATATATATATATATGTGTGTGTGTTGCGTGTGTGTGTGTGCGTTTGTGTGTGTGTGTGTGTGTTTGTGTGTTGTGTGTGTGTGTATCTTTATATACATAATAATGATGTACATGTGTATGTACTCTGAGCTGTACTGTGTACTGTACACTGAACTCCTCCAATTTCGACGAAATTTGTTGTGTGTGTTTGACAGTACATGGAGAATGTTTTTATGCAATTTCCTTTGTTGTAAGTCGCCACCAGATGGTGCTACAGTATATTGACTTTTATACCGTTCAACCAATCGCTATGAAAATTAGTAATAATATGTATTCGGATATAAAAAATATGTTCGTGCTATCCACTTTATTGTTACTTACCACCAGATGGTGCTGCAGCATTTCATCTTACATACCGTTCAAAAGATATCCATGAAAATTAGGTTTTTTTTAGAACTTCTTCTGGCAGGACAATCTCTCTCTCTCTCCCTCTCTCTCCCTATATATATATATATAGAGAGAGAGAGAGACATATGAGAGCAACATATGAGACATGAGTATAATAACATAGAACATAAAAGAACAAAAGTAAATTTAATTTCATTTATAAGATGACAGTTTATTTTGGAAAACACCTTTTACTAATTAAAATCCTTTTACTAATTAATCTGTCTTCTATTGATCTTCTTCTTCAATGGCGCAGCAGCCCCATAGTTGGCCAAGGCAGTTTGCCAACTGGTAGATTTTGAAACATTCATGTTTTCTTTTTACGGGTAGGGTTGTCAGCCCAGCGCTGTAACATGCGGGCCGAAAACGTTCGTAGGCTGGCACATAGGTGGCGCTACTAGTATTAAATCCATATGATTTTTACCCAGTTTGAACAGAGCTTTCGCATATCCAAATATTCATTCACGATATGTCCAACACATTCCTTTGATATCTTTTAGTCTCAGCTATCTCAATCAATTTCCCTTTACGGTTATCAGAAATTATTTTGTGGACTTTTTGATGTTTTCGTCGGTGACAGCCTCGGTCGGGGCTCATTTCGTCTCGTTTAAATTTAGCAAACCACTTCTCTACGGTTGATTTTCCTGGTGCAAAGTCCGAATAATGTTTATCAAGCCAAACCTTGGCTCCAGTAGTATTTTTTTCGCCGAAAAGCAATGCTTTATTAACACACGAAATTCCTTTTTATCCATTTTTTCATACTAACAAAAGTTGGTTCACTAAAAATGCTATAACTCACATACTAATGGTGCAACAGCTATCAAATTTATACACGTGTCTTTTGAAGGTTAGAGCTAACTAAAAATTATATGGATTTAATACTAGTAGCGCCATCTATATGTAAGCCTATGAACTCTTCAGCCGACCTGTTACAGTCATATTAAATCAGGACCTACGGTTTAAAGTGGTTTCTGAACCATTACAAACATCCATGGCACCTTCGGAACTCGAATCCGAAACCTGCGGTACTGAATGATTGATCATTGTCTGTAATTTTAGACCAAATTCCTCAATTTGCTATAAATATGGATAGCATATAGTGAAATAAGAATGGTGGACTTGATTGCATTGTTTTTAAAATAATTCTGAGAAAGTACACTATTAAAATTCTCTTAAATTCAGTTTTTCAGCTTGGAATTATCCGTTATATATAATATATTGTATATATATATATGAGTGTGTGTGTGTGCTTTTCTTAATCTATTCAAAAACATTCGAAATCCCATAATAATTTTGTTTACATTTCTAAAAAATATATATATATATATTTTACAAATGCTACTTGATGATTTTTTTTCCCTATGTAATGTAGTAAAGTTAAAAACAAAAATTTTTAATTTATATTTGCTTTTTTTTTTTTTTTTTTTTTTTAATTATATTTCCCAATAACACAAATAATTATACTCTAATCTTTCCAGAGAAAAGATAAACCACAAAAAATTTTTGTAAGACTTATTCCAACAAGTCACAGCATACTATTTTATTTTTTAACATTCGATCGAATTTAACATTTAATTTTTTTAATTCATTAAAAAATTTACTTAATAAAATTATATTTTCTATTAATTGATCCCCAAAAATGAATATACTTTAAGAATTAATGGCACGTATAAATTTATTTAATTTATTCAATTAAAACTCATTTAAAAAGAATACTATAATGGAACATATTTTAAACAATTTTTGTAAATTGGTATACATCAGATTCATACTTATTATACGAATCGAATTATATATTTTGTAATTCTATTTTCTTAAATAAATTGCTTTGTGATTTCTTTTTCGGGAATTATCGTTCTCAAAAACATTTTCTTGGGATATTCCAATCCAAACATTTCAATTAGCTTTTCTAAATTGCAAATTAGTTCACTTTCCCCAGGTTTACTGTTTTAAGCAATTATTTCCACAAGTCTGCAAAATACGAACAATAGCTGGAGATGAAGCCACTGACATTCACAATCTTTTGTTCAACTGTAACCGAAAAATAAATTCGAAAATCGTGAAATCCAAACAATAACTCGTGGCAGGTGTTCGAACTGTGTTAAGAGAGGAACTGGGAAAATCCCGCTCTTTTTACCAAGAAAGGGAAAAAAATCCCTATTGCAGCATAACTTTGAAAACGCGCTTTGTTTGAAGTTACAACTATATAAACAAAGATTTTCTAATGGAAACTCACAACGATTTGGATAAACAATTTAGAATCATTTGGAGAAATTGTTATAGAAAACAGTTAAAATCATGCACTATTTTAATATTGTTTATCTTTCTCTTTTGATGATTTGCCTGTCATTCACTTATGGTAAGTAACTTTATGATTTTACAATTATTTATTTTTGTGTGAAGTTTTTTTAATCATGGATTGTTATAATAAGTCTCATTAATTTTTGTAAGCAAATTATATAAAGTTCATTATTTGTCATATTTTATTCTTGGTTAGTTTGGTTTTGTGTAATTCTAAAATTTGTGCTCTAAATTAAATTACTTTTAATTGTTGTTCTTTTTTGATTAAAATGCGATGAAAATTATAGAAAATAGATGAAAATAGTAGCAGATAAATTAATATGGTGAAAAAATTATTTTAATATAGTTTTCGTTATTTTAAAATTTACACAGGAGACAATTGTAAATAAATAATTAATGAAATATGCATAAAATTTTCAAATCGTTCTTTTTTCCTTGCATTAAAACATTCATTTTGTGAATTTAAAAAATAATGCATTTTAAAAAAATAGCCAGCAAATAAAAAATAATAATATTAATTTTAAGTCACGACAATTATTGCAGTGTTATAAAATAAAAAATCTTGTTTATAAAAGTTTATAAATATAATTTGTTTATAATCTTTTGTTTATATAAAATAAAAGATCTTATTTATAAAAGTTTATAAATATAATTTGTTTATAATCTTTTCATTTTATTACATCATTTTTTTTTTTTTTCTGAAGAGATCATTAGAGGAAAAAAATTATATGATCTGTTTAGTAATAATTTTTATATTTCATAAAAAATGTAACTTCATTTCATAATATTAAATTGGATTTGTCCTTTTTTGAAAAGACTCATATATTTACAAGAGCTATACAATGAAAAAAAAAATTATGCTTTTAAACAGTATGAGATGGATTGTATATATTTGAAGTTCGGTCCTTATTTATTATCCTTATTTATTTTATTTGTTATCCTAAATATTATTATTATTCTTATAAGTCCTTATTTAAAAAGTATGTTAATTAGCTTTTATAAATAACATATGTTTGCATTTTTATATGCATTTGAAAAAGAGATTGAATTAATTTATTTAGCTCATATTTTCATTTTTTTTTTCCCCTCTCTAGTTTTGTGCCAAGATAAGAAACCAGAACCTAAAGTAGGAGAGGTAAGAAATACTATCTTTTGAATGTTTAATTTATTTTGAATTTTATTCTAATTTAATTATTTATTCTAATTTAACTATTTATACTAATTTGATTATTTTTAAAGAATGAAACAAAGTTTTAAATCCTAACAATATACTTCATTTTTAGCCACAGTTCAGTTTGCAAGCCGCAGGTGCTGGAAACAACGCTCGCAATTTCGGTGCCGGATTCAATGCCGGAGTGGGGACCAAAGTCTGGGAGAGCAAGAAAAAAGACATGAGCTTAGAACTCGGCGCAAGCTATGGACAAAACTTTGCTCGAGTCGACGGCCACACCTTCAAATCGAAGCCCCAATATGGACTCGGAGGCACTTTCAGATGGGGTAGAAAATAAACCCTTGCTCAATGAAATTTAAAACCAATTATCTTGCTTTTACATATCTTTTGCTGTGATACTGTTTTGATATGAATAAAATAACTTGTTTTCCATTATTTGTATTGCTTTTTCAATTCCTACTATTAGTTCACACTCTCCCTATATATATCTTGTACAAATTTTCAATCGTTAATAAAATACTTTTCACTTACTTATTTTCATCTTATTACATTACTTTTACGTTACTTTTATTTACTTTCACATACTTATATTCATCCACTCAAGTTCAAATACATTTTTTTGAACTTGTAGTGAATGACACTGGATGTTAATACAGTTTTTTCAAATATTAATTCATTAATTAAATTTAATTAATTAATTTTTGTTTTTCTTAGATTTAAGTTGTATGTATCTACCAATAGATGGCGACAGATGTAGGAGGAAAATTTCAACTTTATTTATAAAGGACTTTCTGCAATATAGTGTAAAAAAAATAGGAATTGACTTTAAAAAAAAATTTTTATAATACTTGTTTAAATGATTTGTAATGGGATACAAACCCGATTAATTTTTCTTCTTGCGCCATCTATAGGTAGTATTCTAAAATAATGGCTGGTTGAGTAAATATGACGTTTAGCGACTTTAATCACAAAACATAATTTAAAAAGTAACTTAAAAATTCAATGTAATGAAATGCTTATAATTTCAATTTGATATTTATTTCCTGCAGCTAAACTATATTTATTTCAATTCCTTCTAATAGCTCACACTCTCCCTATATATATCTCGTTCAAATTTTCAATCGTTCATAAAGTACTTTTTATTCATCCACTCAAGTTCAAATGCATTTTTTTTTAACTTGTAGTGGATGACACTGATGTCAATACAGTTTTTTCAAATATTAATTCAGTCATTAAATTTAATTCATTAATTTTAGTTTTTTTTAGATTTAAGTTGCAAGTATCGACCAATAGATGGCGCCAGACAAACTTAGAAAAATGAATGAAAATTATTTATAAAGGAATTTCTGTAATATGGTGGAAAAAAAGTAGGAATTGACTTAAAAAAAAAATTTTTTTTTATTACTTGTTTTTATAGATAATAGTAATTTAATTTTAAAAATAATTAAGATCACCGTTTTAATTTTTAAATAGTGTTTACTATTACCAAATACTACGAATACGTTATTGTTATTAAGGATCAGCAAACTTCTTTGATCGTCGATCTTTTCAAAAGTTTCTTGCTTTTTTAACAATATCCTAAATTTTACTATTTGCTGATTATTATAGGATAAGTAAAAGAAAGAAAAAAAGTTGTTTATGTGAATTTTTAAATGGTTTATACCACTATACTGCATGTATAATACAACACATAAAATTTCAACTTAACCGCAAAGGTTTTCACGTATTAATTTTGGCGGTCTTTTTATTACTACACAATTTAAAGGGCAGGTGTGAATATATAAAATATAAATTAAGATTGTAAGTAATGCTTGAAAATGCATCCTTATAAATTTAATATGCAATTTACTACCATTGACAATATATTTTTCTTGGCCCCCAACATAACAATGTTACATTGACCACTTAATGACACTCTTAATTGCACCAATATTTTTTTGTACAAGTATTTAATTATTTATTTATTTTTATACCAGTATTTTTATACCATGCATTCCAGTTGATGCATTAGATTTCTAAATTAGGGTACCTAGGTACGAGAGCTAACAAGCCAATCTCCACGATAAATCTGTAGACAGGAAAATCTTTCGATTGGGCTTGAGGACAATGCATTTACTGATGTGATGAAAAGAAACCTCATATAATGCAGATGTAGGGTAATAAGCCTTCTGTACAGTACTGGTAACTGAGTCTGGTACATATCAACCGATACTGCAGTAAATAACATCAAATCAAAGAGTGATTTGAAAACAACAACTGAAAAGCAGATTATTAGTCCAAAAAAATTTCCACTAGTAATAGTTCAATTTCAAATTAATATTTTAATTTACATTTAAATGATGATAGATTTTGTAAATATTCTAATGCAGAATTAAAATTACTTTGTGTCTTTTTTTTCCATGCGTAAACCAAGAATTAGTTAAGAATAAAATTCCAATTCATTTATTTGTTAGCGCCATCTATTATCAATATTGTTAATCAATGGCTCCTTAAATAAGTGTGATTTCGAAATTTTATCACAATATAATTCTAAAAAAACTTTAAAAATTCCAATTCAATAATAAAATTTTAATTTCAATTTGAAATCCATATGTTTTTCCTAAAGGCTAAACTACATTTCGTTTTTATTTTTATAAATAATAAGGATTTTAAAGCGATTTAATATCACATATTATTATGAAGAAAAAAAAATTCAAATTGACTTAAATAATCCTATTTTTTAGAATAAGAATAAAGAACAGTCAAACACAAACTTGTTTTTAAAATAATAAAACAGAAATACGTATCTAAAACAATAACATTGAATATATATAGTCGATTAAAGAAAGATTTTAATTTTATATCCTTAAAATTCATATTTAATACACTTGTGTATGTGATAATCTAAAAAGCAAATTCTACTGGAACCATAAAAAAAAATAATACATTATAAAATATTTTGATTACATAAAATTTCAGAAGGGCTGAGATACAATGATGTCGACGTTGTTATAATCCATGTTTTCAGAAATGAGAAGACTCTATGGAGATTGTGAAAATGTGTGTAAACAACTTGCATACAGAATGCCTAATGGAAGTTTTCTGGTTTTCTGCAATACGATAAGTAAATCAAAGGACAGTTACGTCTAAAAGTCTTCTTGGAAGGCGATTGAGCCTTTAAGTTCAATGATGTTTAATAATATATATATGTATATATATGTATGCTTGTATTTATAGCCCACTGATGGGAGTTATGGGGAGGAAAGTGATATATACATATCATATGCATATAGCACTTTCCTTTTCACAACTTCCATCGGGGGGCTGTTCGTGGGGTACATATATAAATATATATTATAAAACATCATTGAATCTCGTATTTTTCGGGTTCGAATCCCGGCGGTGCCATGGATGTTTGTAGTGGTTCGGAATCCACTTTAAGCCGTAGGTCCCGGTCTCCTATGATTGTAAGAGCGTCACGGAGCAAAAGTCAGGCTTCTACCTACGGGTGCTCCATTACAACAGAAGCTGCTTCCTTCCCCTTCAATCATGAGTACATGTTACAACCTAATGGCCAACATCATCAAATGCCAATTTGTGGGAACAAACATTTATATGGGCTCGTGGGCTTGGCCAGCCAAGTGGGATAAGAAACAACAACAACATATGTCACAATCAGGCATGTATCAGTGAACCACAAGGCTTAGTCGCCTTCTAAGAAAACTCCATGTACAGCCCACAGATGGGAGTCCAACATGTCCAATCGCGACGTATATTAATTGAATACGAGGTTCAATAATATTTAATAATATATATATGCATTTTCCTCCCCCCCCAACTCCCAACGGTGGGCTGTTCGTAGGGCACATAAGGCTCTCCGATGTTCCACCGTCACCTTTCCAACTGGTAGAGAGCTACGTGATTTAGATCCGGGAGTAAGTAATGGAGAAAAGGGAAGAAAAAAAAACTTATTCAACACACTATCCAGTACTATTATCAATATCTAACCTGAAACTGTAAATTTAATTCAAACATTGAGATTTTATTGTGATTATATTTTTTAATTTTAATTACATAAAATAAATTAACTAAATTAACGAAGTAGTTATGTTATTCAAATACTAAACTACATTTTCCTATTTTTAATTTATTAAGATATTTCTTACTTCAATGATTAAAAAAAAAAAAAAAAAACTCGGCTCGAAAAGAAATTATATATTATCATGCTGTAGCGATTTATTTTTTTCCCCATGTTTTTTCCTATTCATGGACTTTACATTTCATTAATTGTTGTTTGTTGAACGATTATTTTGAATTAATAACATTTAACATAACATTAACAGGGTTTTCCCCCTCTTTTAATTGTAACTCAATTAAAACTAAAAGTTTGACTACTCCAGATTTATTTTATTAAAATATTTTGTAAAAGTTAGGGAAGCGTAAATGAAAACATGTCATCATTCGAATGTAAATAATTAAAAAAAACTTCCAAGATTCAAAAAATCAATCTTACTATGCCATAAGATCAAATAAAAGTAAATATAATCTTGTTTACTTACTTGTCTGCAATAAATTAGTATTCAAAAGTAAATTAGTAAATTAAAAAAAAATATCAAGTAAATTGGTTTTAAATTAGTTTAGTCTAGTTTTAGTAAATTAGTATTCAAAAGTAAATTAGTAAATTAAAAAAAAATAATAAGTCAACTAATTTTAAATTAGTTTAGTCTAGTTTTAGTAAATTAGTTTTTAAATTAGTTTAATTATGAAAAGTAAATTAGTTTTCAAAAATGAAAGCATTATTGAAATTCAAACAAAAGAATCGATAAGTGATAATAAATAGGGTAACATAAAAACATATTTGCTTTGTTATTTAAGACTTTCTGTAATTAAAATTCGATTCTAATTATCAGATACAAAAATTTCTGTTTTGAAAAGTTCAGCTGTTTCAATCAATCAATCTTACTTTGTTGCAAATTTTTTTTCTCAAAAATTACATTTTATTTATTTATTTATTTAAAGAAAGTTTTAAAAAATTGTTTTGTTACAAATAAGGTTTAACTATAAGCAAATCTAAAGGAAAAAGTTGGCAAAACAGAAAAAGAAATAAAAGAAAAGAAATATTTATACTTTCAAGTCATAGTAGATGGCAGCACTAATGTTTTTTTTTTTTGTTGTTATTATGACTATAGATACATATGGATGGGGTTTTTTTACATCAATAAAAAGTAATTTAATACTGGAATATCTAAAATTCTTAAAGACATTTGCCACTAACTGAAGCAATTTGCTATCTGAAATATTTATTTTTAATTTTCTTTATCTCAAGTATTTATCATGAGAAAATACATTCGGTTCTAGATGGGAATTTTAATTGTTTTTTTTTTTTTTCAGCAAATATTTCATATAAAACACTAATTTCTTATAAATACTGTGACAATTAAAAAATATCTACATTGTGACTTATGTAGCCACTACAGAAGTTTGTTAAGAGTAAAGCTTTTTTAATTATTATTATTTTTTTTTTTTTTCTAGTTTAAGAAAAACGGAAATGAGAACGGACTTATCAGTTACTGAGTTCTTAAGGGGCAAAAATAACCCCGAAAATATCCCCAACATCACAAATGAATTAAAATTAATTTGAATTTGAAAAAGTTTAGGAAGTTTCTTTTGAGTTTAGGGAATAGCCAGAAGTCGCTCGGTATGAATATCCTCTTGCTTTTTCGCCTTCGCCCAGTGCGGACGTGTTTTTCTACTCTCCTGATTTCGTTTGGTCTCTGCCAATTGCTACGTGTATGAAGGACGACGCTGCCTTTTTAAGATAGCTTAGTTCAATAGTAACGTAGTCTTTTTGCATCCTTGTTTGCTTTTATAAAGTATAACAGAAAATTGTATTTTTCAATGCTACCCGTCTGTCCTCGTCTTTTGGCACTGGTATTTTTTAATTTAGAACTTGGATGTATTTTTTTTTTTTCTTTTTCTTTTTCTCTCTGGTCTCGCATAATTACTGTACGGCAAGGATTTCTAGGACTTTTTTAAAGTTCAGGAAATCATTACCTTAACAGCTAGTTGTGCTTCATTTTTCCTAATCATGTCTCAACTTTCTCTTGATTGGATTATCTCCGAATCTTTTGATATCAAAGCAATTAATCCTTCAACGATAGATACTTCTCACTTTGATTATGAAAATTTGAGATCACTTGGATAAGAACACTGTCTGAAAATTCTGAACTACAGAATATTTTTTCATTTTTTGATACGCTCTCCGTGCATTTTTTCAATGAGCGTACACCAGATTCAATCCAACAAGCCTACCGTTTAAAGGACCTGGCTCTTGCCGCTCAGAATACCATGGTAGTACACTTGTCGGGAGAGTTACAAGCGCTAACGGATCATCATAAAAAAAGAAATGAATGCTATGTCTCAAATGCTTCAGGATTTAAAATCCCGATTGCCTCCTCCTGAATCAGTTGCTCCAATTAATAAGAAAACTAAACGCACCAAACCCCTGACTTCTTCAAATACGAAAAAGTCTAAATCTTCCAACAATGATATTGTACTTAGCAATAAATTCTCTGCTCTTGATAATGGAACTGACATTGCATCCAGCAACAACTCTAAATGATCATGCCAATGAAATTGAAATAACAAAAGCCATCAATGACATGCAAGTTGATGATGAGTTCCCATCACTTAATGACTCTATGAAGATAAACGATTCTAAAAAGCGCCCTTACATTCCTCCCATAGTAGTCGATAAAGTAAACGACGGCAAAAAACTTATGGGTGAACTCAATGTCCTTACAAATGAGAAAGTCACAGCTAGAATTGTCGGTGATAAGTTAAAAAATTTTCCCCCATCTGCAGAAGCTCACAGATTGATAAGATCGGAAATCACTGACAATCGAAAACTTCAAGCTCACACTTTCCTGTTCCCGCAGGACAAGCAACTTAAGATTGTCATTCGAGGTCTACGCATGACTACCCCACAGCAGATCTCATCGAAGACCTTAGAAATGAATCATTTCATGTGGAATACGTTACCCAACTGAAACACAGGGGTGGTAAACGTAACATGCCCCTCTTTCTGGCTGTTTTGCCAAAAACTGACCAATCAAAAAATCTCTTCAACCTCGAATTTCTAAATTTCTTTAAAATTAAATGCGAACCTTTACGAAAGAAACCTGGTCCTGCGCAATGCTTCAATTGCCAACAATTATTTCACCATTCCACGTTTTGCTCTAGAAACCCAGTCTGTGTGAAATGTGCAGGCCCACATAAATCTGGAAACTGTCCAAAACCAAAGGACTCTCCTGCCTGCTGCGCCTTGTGTAAGGGTGACCACACTGCGAATTATTCGGGTTGCCCGAGAAACCCTGCCAATTTCGTACTTGCTCAAATTTAATGTTTGGGAAGAAAGATTAAAACATCCGAAACTCAGGATCAACCTTCAACACCCAACATCTGCGAACAATATCCGACCCTCTACAAGTGTTACAGAGACGCCTAAACTAATCCCCTCTCCTTTAGAAAATAATCAATCTACTTCAAATACCCCATTATCTAATAATCAAGATATCCTGGTAATCAAAAGCTTACTTCAGGATTTTATGTCAAAATTTTCTACAGCTCTGGAAGCCTTAACTGCTCAAAAATCATCCAAGAGCAGCATTCAATAATCAGCTTTCCGACGATAACTTAATTTGCATTAGTTGGAATGCAAATGGAATTAAAAACAAAATTAACGAATTCCAGGAGTTCATTTACGAATATAGTCCTCACATAATAGCAATACAAGAAACTCATTTAAGACCTAGTGACAAAATAAACCTCCGTAATTATACCACTTACAGATCAGACCGTCTAACTCATCAAGGCGGAGGCACTGCAATATCCACCAGAAAAAATATCACTCATCATGAAATCTTTTTTCATTCGATCTCCTTTGAAAATACATCAATTGTTGTCACTCATCATAGTCATAGCATCACCATTTCAAGCATTTATCGACCCCCAGTTGGTAATCTTTCGACCTCGGAATTGGATCATATTTTAAATTCCAACAATAAAGTCATACTTCTTGGCAATTTTAATGCAAAACATACTCTTTGGAACGTTGGCAGAGGTAATTCCAACGGAGTTATTTTATATAATTGGTCAAATCTGAATAGCTTAAACTTAATAACTCCACCTCACCCTACATATTTTTCTCACTCTCACTCAATCAATAGCACTTTAGATATTGCAATAACAAAAAATTTCAATTCTGGCAATGCTACTTCCATAAATGACCTCTCCAGCGATCATAATCCAGTTTTATTTCACTTCAATGGCAATTCTTTTCTTCCACCCCAATTCCGTTGTCTCACAACTACCAACTGGTCCAAATTTCACGACAACTTAGACTCAATAATCAAAGGTAATCCCATTATTAATAATACTAACGACATCGACTCGGCACTTGATCAATTCAATTCATCTATTATCTCGTCAATAAACTTTTCAAGTTCTTCTCGTGAAATTAAAACCGAGCATCATAAATTACCAGTAGAGATAAGAAGGCTCATTGCAATTAAAAACAGCATTAGAAAATTATGGCAAGAAACCAGATACCCTTCATTTAAAAATAGTCTAAATATTCTTCAAAACAGAATCAAAAAAGAAATCAAAATCTTAAAAAATAAAAGGTGGCGAGAGTTCTTAATTGGCCTCAATCCTGAAGATAATTCGCTCTATTACATGAATAAATATTTTACTAAAAAAATACAAAAAACTCCTCCTCTACTGGGAAACAATGGCATTGTTTTCACCCCTGCTGAAAAGGCCAACGTTTTCGCCGATCACCTAGAAAATTCTTTTCAAGAAAACGTTGAACCTTATGACAATTCTCACATCGAAATGGTTGAAGACAGTATTGCTCAATTTTTTGATAACACTACCTCGGTTCCTATACCTCCACTCTTAAGTCCGAGCGATGTCATCTGCAAATTAAACATCCGAAAATCAAATGGGCCAGACAATATTCCAAATAAAGCTCTCCAGTGCCTCCCCACTAAAGCCATCACTAATATCACTAAAATTTTCAATAAATGCTTGATTTACCATCATTTCCCATCATGCTGGAAACACGCAATAATAAAAATGATTCCGAAACCAGGCAAAGACCATAAATTCCCGCAGCATTTTCGCCCTATTAGCCTCCTAAGTTGTGTTGCAAAAATGTTTGAAAAACTACTCTACAATAGAATTTATTCTTTCTGTGTTGACAACAATGTCTTTCCTCCGGAACAATTTGGGTTTCGCCCACAACACTCAACAACCCATCAACTTCTCAGAGTTACCAATATCATTACTGAGAGTATGAATAATAAACTTATTACCGGAGGTGTCTTCCTTGATGTGGCAAAAGCTTTTGACCGATTGTGGCACGATGGTCTACTTTATAAATTGATTACACTTAAATTTCCTCCCTACATCATTTACATAATTCAAGATTATTTAAGTAATAGAACTTTCCAAGTAAAAGTAGGTGGTGACCTCTCCCACGTCGGTCAAATTAAGGCTGGTTCACCTCAGGGAAGCGTTTTGAGCCCCATACTATATAACATCTACACCCACGATTTCCCTCAAGTGAATTATGTAAGCTCCTGTCTTTTCGCAGATGATTCCGCTGCACTTGTGCAGGGTTCAACTCTCAGATTTGTAACGAGAACCTTACAAATTTTCCTTGAAGCGCTAGAAATCTGACTCACAAAATGGAGAATTGCTGTCAACACAGATAAAAGTCAAGCAATAATATTCAGAAAAGGAAATACACCAAACCCCAGTGATAACATTTACCTATTTGACGAACCAATTGAATGGGTAAACGAAGTTAAATATTTAGGTCTCATCATTGATAAAAAATTAATTTTCCATAGCCATATCACTTACATCAAAAATAAATGCTGGAATTAAATTCATCTCAGTCTCTCTTTAATTGGTAAATATTCAGCCCTATCACTTCAAAATAAAGTTCTACTTTACAAGCAGGTCATCCTCCCAATTCTTACTTATGCTACACCTATTTGGGGACTTGCTTGTAAAACTAATAAATACAAAATTCAAGTACTACAAAACAAAATTCTTCGGATAATCACTGGGGATGTTTATCAGAAACGACGTTATTCATAATGATCTCAGAATTGCTACAATAGATAACTATATTACTGATCTCTCCAGAAACTTCTTCCTTGGCTTGAGAAACCATAATAATAACCTAATCAAGGCACAACTATTTTTTGCACACAACGAAGGAAAACATAAATATCCTACTAATAACTACAAAATGGTCAGCAGACCTGCGCCCACCATAAAGATATTTTTTCTTTCTTAGAACTCCTGGATTTCCCACGTTTTCGTAAACAATTTTTCCTTTATTCATATTTGTTCACACGCTCATGTGTCTGTTCATATATTACGAGTCATTACGGGTCTTCAGATTTTTATTATCCATCCTTCACTTACATAATATTTTTAATTGCTGTTTCACACATCCTATTTTTAATTTGATTTTGAGTAGATGTGCGCTTCGCTCACAGGTACTCGACCTGCATTCAATCTAAGTAAGGTATGAATATGGTTGTGGTGGAACGATATGGGTTTCCCTTTTTGGCGAAAAATTCACGAAGAATCAATGCAATGGGAGCTGGCGCATTATCGTGATGCAAAAACCAAGAGTCGTCTTTCCATAAATGTGGCTTCTTTTTGCGAATAGCTCACGCAAAAGACGCACAACACTCAAATAATATTCCTTGTTGACAGTTTGGCCCAGCTGAAGGAATTCATAATGTACCACACCACGGTAATCGAAGAAAACTGTCAACATGACCTTGATTTTTGAGCGACTTTGGCGTGCTCTTTTTGGTCTTGCTTCACTTTTGTCACGATATTCGCTTGATTGATCGGTTGTTTCCGGGTCGTAAGCATAAATCCAAGTCTCATCTCCAGTTATGATGCATTTCAAATTGTCCTGATACTCAGATAGCATTGTTTCACACACTTCAACACGACGATGTTTTTCCAAAAAAATCAGTGTTTTCGGTACCAATCGAGGTTTAAAGCCCAAAATAGAGTTGACCGATCCTTTTGAAATTCCAACATCATGAGCAAGATCTCTAATTGTAAATCGACGGTTTGCAAGCACCACATCTTTAATTTTTTGGACGTGAGCTTCGTCGGTTGAGGTTGGTGGTCGACTAGAGAGCTTTTCGACTTCGAAGCGTTCTCTGTCTTCTTTGAACTCTTTATGTGCCTTCTAAACATTTCTTTCCGATATAGGAATGCTCACCGAATGCCTTCTGCAAACATTCTATATGTTTTCGCAAATAAAATCTAATGCAAGTTCTTTGCTCAATGAATTCAGACATTTCAAAAATCGCCGGAATCCGTTTTAGCGTCTCACAAAGCCCTAACTCAAACACTAATGAATATTTTGACGTCAAATTTCACACAGATGTCAAGGACAGTACCAACAACCTAAAAAAGAAAAAAAATTGAAATTCCATATGCACGGAAAATTTAAATTGAAAATTGGTTTTACTTTTGGGGCACATTAGTATAGTTTATTCGGTATTTCTCAGAATTTAAATCATGCCGTACTTATATTAAAAAAAAGGCTATCTTCCATTTTTAAAACGAAAAGCTCAAGCACCATGGAAAACAACTATACCAGCAACTTTCATAACAGAAAAATACATGACTTAAAATATGGGGGAGGGGACATCAGTAAGTTTTGAAAAAGAATGCAATCATCTGAAGCATGAAAGAAAAAAAAGTATTTAAATGAGAACCTCGAAAAACACATATTCCAGAAGGTGATGGAAAAAAAAATATTTGCCAGCTATTTTAAAATTCGTAGAAAAAAGTAGATGAAAAATTCATGCAAGTTTTAAAAAATATCTTTTTAATAAAGAATCAAATATAAAAAAAATTTAATTGACTGGACTTTTTTTTACATAAAATTAAACAAATAAAAAAAATAAAATAAAATAATAAAATTTAGAATTCAATGTAAAAACAAGTATTATAAAAAAAAAATTGTTTAAGTCAATTCGTACTTTTTTTTCACTATATTGCAAAAAGTCCTTTATAAATAATTTTCATACATTTTTTTTAAGTTTATCTGGCGCCATCTATTGGTAGACATATGCAACTTAAATCTAAAAAAAACTAAAATTAATTAATTAAATTTAATTACTGAATTAATATTTGAAAAAACTGTATTAACATCAAGTGTCATCCACTACAAGTTTAAAAAAAAAAAAAGGTGTTTGAACTTGAGTGGATGAATAAAAAGTATTTTATGAACGATTGAAAATTTGAACAAGATATATATATATAGGGAGAGTGTGAGCTAATAGAAGGAATTGAAAAAGAAAACAGATTAAATAAATAATTATAAAACTTCAAACGGTTTTATAAAAAGGCACTTGAAAAAAATTTAAATAAACCAATAATCGTGTTAAAAAAAAATTTAACCAATAAAGAAAGTTGAAAGTGGACAAGGGTACAAGAAACTGGTCAAGGACGCAAAAAACCCCGTTACCCAAAACGATGCCCATAATTTTAAGAGGGAAAAAAACATTACATATCTATCTATTGTCCTTGATAGATTATAAAACATCGGTTTCAAAATAAAAATGAGTCAGATTTTTCTTCTTTCTAGTGAAATCCCAATGAAACTCTTTTTATCATTGGAAAATAGTTTCTAATCTCATATTTCTTTCTCTATTTTTATTATTTCCTCTATAATTCATTCGCTCAAATCCGAATCAAAGTTCTAATACCAAAGTCTAAAACTCTTCTTCCTGTTTCCTGTTTATGTTATGCTTATTTAGTATTCGTTGCATAAATTTCAATATAAATTCATTATTTCATGGGCAGAATATGAGATAGTAGTTATAAAAAAGTAAAAATAATAGAATAAAATAAAATGGCCTTCAATATTAAAGTTAAAATTGTTGTAAATTAGGTTTTATTTTTTTCTCCAACGAAAATGAAACGTAATAAATATTCTTTTACTATATATACAAAACATTAATAAAATGTCATGTCATTATAATTATAGCAGGAGAAAAATGAAAAATGTTATTTCATTTACATAAAAATGAAAAGTTTTTCATCTGAATAATCACCTTCCAAAAGATATGAAACCAGCTCATTTACATCATAAAACTTATTAAAGGAAACACTTGTTTAAAATATGAAAAGAGACATGTTAAACATAAGCATTCTAATTTTAAAATGAAATCTATGCTAATTTTATTAGAATAATTTGTGCAACTGGGTTTGCGTTGAGATATTTGAGACACAGGCTTGAGTACTCACAACTATATTTACACACGCTCAAACACCACACGTACAATTAGTGACATACAATATTTAACACATTTAAAACCGGTTAATTATAGATGCGTGGAAGGACTCTACTTTTAAGTTGAAAATTCGAAACTCGGCTACGCGCAGGAGTGCGCGAAATATACTTCCTCTCTGGGTGAGAGTCTGTAGGCCAACTGACCATTTCTCCTGAACGCCACAGGGGGACGCTCATACCAGTGTACAGGAAGAAGCATGGTTACTTTTGTATTAATTGCATTTTTTTAATCAAATTCTTTCCTAGATACTAGTTATTATTTAATATTTTAAACTATGTATACGATTTTATTTATGAGAAATGTATTTGGTTAAAAATAAACCACTATGACTTTTTCGTAGTCTTGCTTATCAAAGGTGAGTTAACATGCGAGTAGTTGGAGGTTTGATTTCAGTTAGAGGCGCGCATTGCAGCTGCTGCTTTCAAAAACGATGACATTCGATGAACAATGCTAATTTCATGTTGACCTTTTATATTTTCTCTTACAAGATATGCAAAAGCAAATTGGTACCCCTAAAAGTCCTCTTGGAAACAATAATACCCTCTTCTCTATCAAAGGGAAGGCAAGATTTGGATCATAAATTTTTTGTGGTATACTAGATGGAATATAAGGTCCATGATGATTAATAAAAAAAATGGATATTAATACATCTATTTGAATACATCCTGTTTGTTACACTGTATCAACTAGAAAGGAAAATTAATAATCTCTCTTAAAGGGAATTGGTCTACATTTGGGTTACATGGAAAAGGGGGGAAAAAAAGAAGAAATCATGATACACTCTTATTGAACAATGGCAAATATGTTGCCTAGATTTAAATTAAGATAAAAAGAAAATGGTGTATGCTTTCATGCCTGTATGTTAATTAAGAAATTATCATCATCATTGGCGCAACGGCCCAGTGTGGGCCAAGGCCGTCTACCTTCTGGTACATTTTCAGACGAGAGGTATTTTTCTTTTTACTGGGTAGGGTCGCCTGCTCTACGCCCAACGCTCAACAGTCATATAAGACCGGGAACTACGGCTTAAAGTGGATTCCGAATTACTACAAACATCCATGGCACAGCCGGGACTCGAATCCGAAACCTGTGGTACCGAGCGTAGGGATGAAATGGAAAATCAGGTTAAGAACTTCATTCAAACAAGAATTAAGTATGTAAAGAATATACATAATGAAAATATATTTTCATTATGCAATTATGGTGAATTTTATTTATATTTATTTTATATCATTTATTTATTTGATTGTTAAAACCTTTTTAGATTTTCTAGGTGTATTTCTAGATATTATTACACGTTGATCAAACTTATTGAAATTTTTTTTGTTTCAAATAGAAGCAATATTGGTTTTATTAGTGAAAACGATAGAACATAGATGGCAGCACGGTTCTACTAGTGTGTTATGATGCTATTTATGGTGCAAAATTCGAAATATCTTAAACGAAATGATAAATTTTTTGACGAAGCAAATTATGCAATCCAATAATTCTCGGGCACCGTGTATATAATTTCATATCTTTTCAATCGATCAAGATAGAATATTGTGTTTCTTCTTTAAACCACAAACAATATTACATCCAGCAGTTGTAATGTAAATATAAAACAAGTTGCTTTGTTTACTACTGTATACATGACAAAACATGTTTTTCACAGCAGAATTGAAATGATTAATATTTAACGAAATAATATTGGATTGAAAATTATATTATTATAATCCAATGTGGATGACACTATTTCTGCATATCTCTCTTTTTATGAAGAATGTCTGTACTACTGTGTCCAAAAAGTAAGACCAATTTTCAATTTAAATCAGTTTTAGCATCTCAGAAAACCAAGCGTAACTCAAACACTAATGGATATTTTGACGTCAAATTTCACACAGATGTCAAGGATAGTGCCAACAACCTAAAAAGGAAAAAAAATTGAAAAACCATATGCCCGGTAAATTTAAATTGAAAATTGGTCTTACTTTTTGGACACAGTAGTATCATCAAAAATCTGATTTTTATTCTTTGAATTTATTATCATCATTAATATTCTTATTATTATTTTTACCAAATGCGTAGCCTAAAGCTCCAAAAATATTTTTATTTTATTAAATAAAAATCATATAATTTTATGATGATAATTTTATTTTCTCAAATAAATACTCGCATTTTTTTTTTTTTTTTTTTTTTTTTTTTTAAAGTCAGATTTTGTTAAAAATTAGATTTAGAATATCAAGTCAGCCAAGAAACGAACGTGAAACCCCCACTCCTTTCCCATGAATGGGGAAGATTTATTGCCCACCAACAACCGCCGGCAACAGCAAAGTTCAAAAATGAATAACTTTTCAACAAAAAGTTGCCATGGGCGGTAAGAAGGAAGATGGCACTGTATGGCACCATAAGAAAAGATGTTTTCTTCTTCAATGACTTTACCAAAGACACATCTCATTTTTCAATGCGGCAAAGTCTTCAATCGAAGCAATCCATTGATCTGAATTTGAGATTTGCTTTCTAAACGAGTGCTCATGGTTGCCGAATGATTTTTACGTTTATTTTAACATTCGTTAGATACGATTTTTAAAATTGTAAATTCATGAGCAAAAGCTATTGATACAGTAAATTATTTAAAGAACGAAAATAGACACAAAAAATAATATTTTATCTATGGATATTTATAAAAATTTGAAACATTTTTTATTAATTATTCTTCATATGAAAAAATAAATTAATTAAAAAGGAATTCCTAATATATCTATATTAGGGGCCCGATGATCGAGTGACTGACGTTCGGTGCCACAGGCTTCGGGTTCAGTCCCGGCAGTGTCATAGATGTTTGTAGTGGTTCGGAACTCACTTTGAAACGTAAGTCTCGGTCTAATATGACAGTAGGGCGTATGGCTGACTACCCTACCCAGTAAAAAGAAAACATCTCCAATTACGGAATCTGCCAATAGGCAAATGGCCCTAGTTTAACATGGATTATAGCACCAGGACGTTAATTAATATATATATATATATATAAATCATTGTCTCGAATGTCAATGATAATAAACAGAGTAAATGGTATTAAGTAGTCTAAAATACTACGGTACATAAAAATGTATATATAAACTATTATATATACAAATATATTTTGAAAACCTCAAAAAAAAAATTAATTAGAAATTTCTGTTTAGCAGAGAATCTGAATTTTTACAATTATGTAACTATAATAATTAACAAATATTAATATCATTGTAATATTTTGCAGCATTTCCAATGGAACATACATTAGAACGTAAAATTTTACACTAACAATAATAATTTTACTCTTGCAATATTAATTATACTCTAACAAAGAATATGCAATTTATTGCAAAAAACAAGCAAACATATTCTAATAAATGGATACAACTTTGAACATATTCTAATAATATATTCAACCCTTATTAATAACATGCAGTTACTTTTTATAATTACTAACAATTCTAATAATACGGAAACCATAAGTACAATTCCTGTCGAGAAATGGGTAATTTGTTTATATCAAGGGAGATAGTTAAAATTGGTTGCCTGCTTTATTTTTATCATCATCATCATTGTAATACCCTCTAACATCCAAATTATTAGAGGAATCACACTAATTTTTTTTTTTTTTTATTTACAGATCATTTACAAATTAAAAAATTTAAGACCCTCAGAAACCATTTATTATAAGAATTATCATTAAATAATTGACCTTAGCGCCTATTGCAATTTTGACCGTTATTGCATCTTTTGCACAGACAATACTTTTATTTCCTGGCGCCATATTACTATTTCATTTCCGATGGTGTGATCAGATGATGTAATGTTCTTTTTTTTTCCCGCCCACTTTTGCTTTTCGCCGACTTTGATTCCCAATGCTTAGAGATGTGTCATAGGAAAGTTGGCACAGTTTGCAATCTCTATATTCAGAAAGAATTCGACCGAATATGAATTTAGTACCATATTTATAAGCTAGTAGTCATAAATTTTCCTTCTTCTCTAATTTAATTAGTTCTCTCCTACCATTTCTAATCAATTGCCAGTTAAAATTGATAAATCTCAATGATCTTTTAAGAATATTAATGCTGGCGCTATACAGCACTACGAAGCAAAATCTCTTCTTTTTTTCGTCATTCGTGATTAGCATTGTATAAAGGTATGATTTGGTTTGTCGCTCTACGGTCATCTTGTGCACACTTTAGGCTAAACAGACCGAAACCTACAGTTTAAAGTGGATTCCGAACATCCATGGCACCGCCGGGACTCGAACCCGAAACCTGTGGCACCAAGCGCCAGAGAGCTAGCCATTCGACCATTCAGGCCCCAATTGTATAAAGGAGATCCGTAATTGTGGAGAGTGAGCTACATGGAAATGGGTGAAGTTACAGAGAACGGATCTTTTCAGATCCAATCGCAAATGTCCAATGTCTTGCTGGTGGGAACAGGACATGTTCCTAAGTGCTTTAGATGTTGTTTCTGAGTGTTAAGTGTACATAGTGTGTGTTAAGTGTTAAGTGTACATAGTGTGTGTTAAGTGTTAAGTGTACATAGTGTGTGTTAAGTGTTAAGTGTACATAGTGTGTGTTAAGTGTTAAGTGTTCTTAGTGTAAATTTCTCTTCGTTTCATTTTGATCCATTCAGTACAACCTGTCAAATCCACATCTTTTCATTTCCAAACACTTCGAGTTATTTCTTTATAAAGATATCTTTCTTCTTTAACTCGGCAATTTTTCCACATAAATCTGATGGAGACGAATTCCCATATTTCAAGAAGAAACTTTATTATCTTCTGGGATGTCAGGGTATGGAGCAGTAGCTTGCAAAGCAAGAGCGTCATATGTACTGGCTAAGGCTGAGAGTTTCCCATTCTAATTCTGAAAAGAATGCATCCATAGCACATTCCACATAAGAAGCAGACGTAACCATAAGTTCCGCGGGCATATTATGCTGGAGAAATCTTAAAGATGTTTCCTATGGACGTTCAGCACCATAGGGTTATTACTCAAATATGTAAGGGGAAAATGACATTGATTTTTTTTTTTTTTTTTTTTTTTGTGTGTGTTATTACATTTACACCAAGCAGCCACTACCTATCTGGCAATTAGTATTATCCATTAAAGAGGCTAACGAAGATATTTTCAAATTAAATAGATTTCTATATATTTGTGTAAAAATTTTAAAATTTAATAAATGACCTATTGAGACACAGTGCTTCAGATGTAACAGTTTTCATCATAGCTCATCTAATTGTGGTTTTATGCCCTGTAGTCTCAAATGTGTGGAGAGTAACATTATTATAAAAACTGCAACTTCACTAACAGAAACTATCAACAACCCCACTTATATAAATTGCAGTAACATTGATCATCTTGCTGTCTGGTGTAGATACCCTAAATTTCCAAAGTCTCTACAAATATCATACTAAAAAAACTTCTTGCTTTTCGACAAGTCATCCTAAATTTCAGTTTTGCTGAAGCCCTGAGGGTCCCCATGTACCCTTTTCGCCCATGTCTGCACCAGAAAATGAGATTCAACCATCATTCAATGAATTTACTGCTGATGTATTTTTCGTAATGAAAGAGTTTGTCTCCAATTTTGCTGATTCTAATACTAGAATAATCTCCCTACTTCAAAAGCTTAAAAATACCAAAATAGCTCATTGATAATTTACAGATTTTTAATTGTCTGGCTCAAAATTCCACTTCTACTGAATGATGATCTTGCTCATTTCTTATCCTCTGCTAAAAAATTTTTTGTACCTCTTAATTATTATTTTTTTTTTCCTTTATTGATTTAATATTTTTTCTCTATTTTCATTGTACTTAATTTTAATACATAAAAGCAAAACAAAAAAAATTCTTAACACTTGCACTATCCAATTTCAATTTATTAAATGAAAAAAAACATTTCATTGTTAGAAAAATATCTTTCTCAATATCTTCAATTTTTGGCATATTAGATAATATCCTTTGTCAATAACTTGATAGTCTGGATACGGGATTCCTATCTACCTACTGTTTCTTTAATCTTCATGATATTTACTAACGAAAAAAAGGTCCATTTTTAAGTGGTGCTAGACAAATTGGATGTGGTTGTTACTAAATAAAACTTCAAAATGCCCAAGCCGGTTTAAGTCAACACATGCTCGTAAACAAACTATAAAGACCATCAAATTCTTTCCTTCTTTATTTATTTATTTTCCCCACATACTTTATTAATTTATTTTTCTTCTTTTTTTTCATCATTTTTCTTCTTTTTTTTCATCATTTTTCTTCTTTTTTTTCATCATTTTTCTTCTTTTTCTCCATGGCTGCCAAGACAGTCTGGCAGGTTTCGAGACAGGAGATGTTAAATTAAAAAATAATTTCAAAATAATGCTAATAAATTTTTTCATAATTTTTGAAAAAAATAATTTATAAGAAAAAAAAACCCCTGACTTCTAAGTGTTACAGTTTTAAGTTACATTGGGACATACATTCAAACAAACTAACTAACTCGCTGACACTACAACCCATGATCAGGCAAGGCAGTCCGCCTACTGGCAGATTTCGAGGCTGGAGATGTTCTCTTTTTACAGGGTAGGTTTGTTAGCCTTACACTCAGAGCTCTACAGTCGTGTTAGAGCGGGACCTAGGTTTAACGTGGATTCCGAACCATTACAAGCAACCATGGTAACATCGGGGATCGAATCCGAAACCTGCGGCCCCGCGAGCTTGCCACTTGGTCATCAGGCCCCACATACGAATATCATCATCAGTGGCGCAACAGCTACATGGTGGGCCAAGGCAGTCTGCCAGATTTTAAGACAGGAGATGTTTCCTTTTTACGGTGTAGGGTTGTCAGCCCTACGCCCAACGTTCTACAGTTATATTAGGCCGGATGGATTCAAAATGGATTACGAACCATTACAAACATCGATGGCTCTGCCGGGACTCGAACCCAATTTGATTTGGTTTAGTTTGTCGCTCTACGGTCATCTTGGGCACACAAGGGCTAAAGAGACTGGAACCTGCAGTTTAACGGGGATTCCGAATCACTAACAAATATCCATACCACAGCAAGGATTCGAACGTGGAGTCTGGGGTACCAATAGCCAGCTAGCCAGTAGGTCATGAAGCCACAGTCGAACCCGAAGCTTGTGCACCGAGCACCAGAGAGCTAATCACTCGGTCAGCCCTACGTATATATATATATATATATATATATATAATTTAAAGAAAAGCATGTGATCATTACGTCACTGTTTTAGCTTGTTTTTATTTCCGTTATCAGTGACGTTTCTCATTTGAAGGCAAACTTTACAAGTCGTTTCAATCCTAAAACGAAATTCTTTCTCCTAAGTATATGTCATGGACGATTCGTGACAGTTGGATAAACCAGCATTTATTACTGCGGATTATTTACCTACTTTGAAGTTCATTGCTTTTTCTTGTCTAGGAATTTTTACGATGCACCTATTTGCTATTTCCAACAGCTCACAGTATAGCAACACAGCCGTAATCGCACACGGTGATAGGGGCAGGATATTTATGCGTCACAGTATCTTATCTTTCTTTTATTTTACAATGTATTCCTGAACTCCTCTTGAACCTTTCCACACTCGTATCCCTGAAAAGCAAACAGATCGGCCGTCCTTTCGCACGAGCGCTCCTATCTTATCAGGGACGATGCACAAAAAGATAACTCCTTTGGCAACAGCCTCCCCAGCACTGAGAGGTGTCAGTGGAGAGGTTCGCAACGTGCCTCATCTTATCAGACTTCGAAGGGAGCTATAATTAGAAGGTTTAGGATAAAAGTTATTGTTGGGGACATCGGATAATAAGGTGATAATAGTTGTTTTCGATCATTTGTTAAATTCTAGATTTTTTTTGTTTTTATAAAAAAATATAATTGACCGCCTGTTGCTGTTTATCCTCCCTTTTTATTAATCAAACTTTTTAAACATAGTTTCACTTATATATATCGAGAACAGTCCACTGATCTGCGTTGAGAAGGTGGGGGGTAGCTGTTATTTTCATATTTATTCCTTAAACCTGAGCATCCTAGGGAACAGCATATGATATTTCTAAATAAGAAAAGTCCAATGCGAAACCCGACAAGCTACCATATATAAGCCTAATATTATTATTATTGTTTTTTATTCATACATCAGTGGGCCTTGCGATCCACTGATGTATTCATCCTATTGGTGATGAGGGGACAACTTTCCAGGTTTTAGGGGCTTATCCCATAGTCCCCGTGCGTCATATGGGAAAAGCTTCTAAAAATTCCCACTCAGCAGCCTGATTAACGATACAAGACGGTTTTAAGTACATTGTCAGAATCGCCATTGAGTCTGCTCATTTCTGTTAACTGTGGTAGCTGATAATTAGATTTTTTTTTTCACAAAAAATATCACTGACCGCCCTGTTGCTGTTTTTAATCCTTCATCAAAAGCATTTCTTTTTAAGACGATAATCTTTTTTTTTTTTTTTTTTAACTTTGTATTATAATTATGTATATCGAGAACAGCCCACTGACGTGTGATGAAAACAGGGATTTTAAAAACTGTTATCTTCATATTTATTCCTTAAACCTGAGCATTCTAGTTGATAGGGCATTAGGTTTCCAAATAAGGAAAATTTGATGCGAAACCCAGCAGGCAGACAAGCTTCCGTATATAAGCCTATTATTACTGTTATTGCTTTTTATTCATACATCAGTGAACCTGGTAATTCACTGATGTATTCCTCCCTGTATATAAACCAATTATTATCATTGTTTTTCCATTCATACATCAGTGGACCTTCTTCTACTGATGTGTTCCTCTCTGTATATAAGCCAATTATACTATTATTGTTTTTCATTCATATATCAGTGGGCTTCGTGATCCACTGATGCATTCCTCCTTCGAGCGATGAGGATACAACTTTCAGAGTTAATTATATCCCCCACTCTTCAATGAGGTGTTTTTGGCATACGTAAGTGGAATACGAGGTCCACCGATGTTCAACAACAACAAAAAAAAAAAAGAAATTCTAGTTTTTAATTTTTCAAACATTCAAGGCTTAAAATGATTTTTCACAATTATTTTATGAATCCAAATATATTGGATCATTTTAATACATTATCAAAAAAAAAAAAAAAAAAAAAAAAAAAAAACAGCTGCTTTTTAATTGAATGAATGCTTTTTAATTTTTAACATGGAATATACTTTCTTCAATCTGTTAAAGCGGCCTGTTGGACATAGGTAATAACGGCATCAAGTTACAAACCTGGCAGTGACATGGATCTTTGTGAGTGGTTCGGAATCTACGTTAAACTATAGGCCCCGATCTGTTTAGCCCAAAGTGTGCACAAAATGACAAAGCGACAAACCAAACCTCAATCTTAAAACACATGAATTTTGAACCAAAGGTCTTGAAGGTAAACCTCGTTTTGCGAAAGTAACAAATAATTAATAAAATACAGATCCTATTTTTATATATGAAATAAATTAAAAAATGTTTTTTTTTTAAATATTTAAGTGTTTATTTATTTATATTTTTAAATAAAAATAGGAGAGAATCTTGTTCCATGTTGTTTTATTTTTTCTATTCCTTCTATTAGCTCACACTCTCCCTTTATATATCTTGTTCAAATTTTTAATCGTTCATAAAATACTTTTTATTCCTCCACTCAAGTTCAAATACCTTTTTTTTTTAACTTGTAGTGGATGACACTGGATGTTAATACAGTTTTTTTCAAATATTAATTCAGTAATTAAATTTAATTCATTAATTTTATTTTTTTTTAGATTTAAGTTCATGCATCTACCAATAGATGGCGCCAGATAAACTTTCAAAAAAATGAATGAATATTATTTATAAAGGACTTTCTGCAATATAGAGAATAAAAAAGTAGGAATTGATTTAAAAACAATTTTTTTTTTATATTACTTGCTTTAAATTTAATGACTGACACGTGCCGAGGCTTGTCCCTAACCTAAAAAAAAAAAAATAAATAAATAAAATGGGTGGATCTAAGTCCCTTTTCTATCTGGCAACCCTATAGACAAAATAATTCCGAAACTTTTTGTAAATATACGAACAGAATAAAAATTATTATCAATGGAACGATTCTGACCAGAGATCGAATTAAGGCTCGTTCCCACCGAGACGAGAGACGTGAAGATGCAAGAGGCAAGCGACCAAATTTTTTCGACCCCATCGAAACCATAGTGAAAAACCGCTTGAAGTTGAAAGTTATACTCCACGCGGCGAAAAAAACCCGGTGAGGTCGATCTTGTCGCCTAGACGAATAATATACTAGAATTTATTTTATAAGAAAACAATAAATGTTTCAGTAATAAAGTACGTACTGCGTAGTATGATTCACCATAAGATTACTGTACTTAAGATACTTTTCCACTAAGTTTACTTTATTTCTATCATGTTTGATAGATGTGTTTTTTTTTTTAACTCGGCACGTGTAGCTATCAAGCATTATGAATCAAATAATTATTTTTTTCTGACTGTTAAAAAATGATCTAAAGGATATAAATACTTCATTTTTCAGGTACTAAATAATGGTATATTTAGGTTAATGTATTAATTTATGTTATTTTTTTCCTATAAATTGTATACATTATATGAAAGTTTATAATCTGGGTTTTATTAATAATTAATTTCAAGAAAAAGTAACGGTTTTGTTTATACAAAGTATTATTGCGTACTAATTTTGAAATATTTAATAATAACATGGCAGTAAATTTAACAGAATTTGGTGAAAGATTAGATTTAAATAACTGGGACAGCTAATTAGTATATACAAATGTTTCGTGGTTTGATATCGTGAATATTCCGACTCCTTATGAAGGTTAAGTATTCATGCAGTATCATGTGTCTTTCATGTCATTCATGTAATAACATGTATCAATATCATGTGAAACAGATGAAAAAATAATATGTTTACTACTGTGTCCAAAAAGTAAGACCAATTTTTAATTTAAAATTCCTGGGGCTTATGGAAATTCAATTTTTTTTTTTTTTTTTTTTTTTTTTTAGGTTGCTGGCACTGTCCTTGACATTTGTGTGAAATTTGACGTCAAAATATTCATTAGTGTTTGAGTTTATGAGATGCTAAAACTGATTCCGGCGATTTTTGAAATGTCTGAATTAATTGAGCAAAGAACTTGCATTCAATTTTGTTTGCGGAAACGTATAGAATGTTGCAGAATCCATTCGATGATCATTCCTATATCGGAAAGAAATGTTTAGAAGTGGTATAAACAGTTCAAAGAAGGCAGAGAACGCGTTGAAGACGAAGAGCCCTCTGGCCGACCATCCACCTCAACCGGCGAAGCTCACGTCCAAAAAATTATGGATTTGGTGCTTGCAAACCGTCGATTTATAATTTGAGACCTTGCTGCTGATGTTGGAATTTCAAAAGGATCGGTCTGTTCCATTTTGGGCCTCAAACGAATTAAATCTCGATTGGTACCGAAAACACTGAATGCGCCATCTCACACTGCATTGATTCTTTGGGAATTTTTCGCCAAAAAGGAAACCCATATCGTTCCACACCGTATTCACACCGTCGGACTTCAGTCTATTCCCTAAACTCAAAAGACCACTCCGGGGACACCATTTTGAGTCGATTGAAGAGATTCAACGTGAATCGCCGAGCGCAGGCCATTTTGCCGATGACCTTTTAGCATGCATTGAGGATTGGAAAAAAAGTTGGCATAAGTGCACTGTGTCCGGAGGGGATTGCTTTGAAGGCGCTGAAATAAATTTTGAAGAATAAATAAAGAGTTTTTGAAAAAAAATAATTGGTCTTACTTTTTGGGCACAGTAGTACCTTTACACAATAGTTACAGTTAGTAGTGGGCACAGTAGTTACACTTTTTGGGCACAGTCATTTAAGCACTTTATTTAAAGTAGTATAAAGGTTTCTAAAATATAAATTTTCGAAATAAAATTTCATTTCATTAATAACAATTGCTTTTTCTTTTTTATGTTTATTCTTAGTATAAAATTCTTTTTATTTTTGCTCTATGACTTTAAAAGATTAGACAAATAAAATTTTCTACATTTACATAAGAATTCCAAATCTTGATGTTCTGAAAGAAAGCCTATTATTCAATTTTTATTCGAAAAAGAATTGCAAATCGAAAAAAGAATTCTTTTTTTCTGCCCTCTCCTCGCCTACGACGAGGACCTACTAATTGTGACTTTTATGACATTTCGTCATTCAAGATGTAAGGCTTTGCATTCTAGGCTGTATTGCCTAGATACTTGCCTACCAGTACTGTCACTTAGAACTTGCATTTTGTGTGTTTATCAGAAAAAGGATGTTACATAATAAGTGAATATATACCAATAGTTTTTCTAAATTTTTTTTCTCTCATATTCTTTCTTAAGGTTTTTACTGTCCACTTATTTTTATGAAACCCCTGAAAATGCACTCCCGAACCCCCTATCCATGACACCCCTGAGATTCGAACCTGAAGCCTGTGGTACCAAATTCTAGAGAGCTAGCTAATTGGCAATCAGGCAGCTGCTATTTTGGAAAGACATAAGCAAATGAAATTTGTTTTTTGTATAACATTGGCTTTGGTTTGTCGCTCTATTGTCATTTTTTTTTTTTTTTTTTTTTTGCACACTTACAATGCTTAGACCAGTATCTACAGTTTAACGTGAATTCCGAACCACTAACCAACATCCATGTCACAATTGGCGTGTTGGCCAGCATTCGAACCTGAAGCCTTTGGAACCAAAGGCCAGAGCGCTAGCCAATTGGTCATCAGACCGCCTAGTATAACATTTTTTTTTTTTTTTCTAATGCAGCTGGCAAACAGACATGGATGTCTTAGATGCCTTAAGGCAAGCGCTGCACAGGCGTTACTCACTTTGCATTACACAGGGGGCGCGTGTAACTTGATGGTAAGCCACGGACGCGGAGTAACAATGCCCCCGCAACGCTCTACGATCCTATTAGGACCGGGACCTACGGCTTAAAGTGGATTCCGAACCACTACAACAC
This sequence comes from Caerostris darwini, assembly GCA_021605075.1. Taxonomy (NCBI): domain Eukaryota; kingdom Metazoa; phylum Arthropoda; class Arachnida; order Araneae; family Araneidae; genus Caerostris; species Caerostris darwini. Next base: position 417,937 of record BPLQ01004589.1, read on the forward strand.
CCATGGGGAAAGCCGAGATTTGAACCCAATACCTGTGGTACCGAACGCCAGAGCGCTAGCCATTCGGCCATCATTCGCCCCCCTCCCCCTAGTATAACATTGTTCCGTTAAATATAGGATACGTAGGTGCGAGTGTATGTGCTGAACGATAGAGCAATTTGCTATGGTGATTGTCGATGAACAAATTATAATTTTTTTTTCAGCATGTCTGTTGTTTTCAGTATTATTTTCAATATTATCAGAATTACTTACCCATAAGATTCTGATAATTAAATAATAGAACATTAATTTTAAAAATAGGAAAAAAAAAAATTAAAACTTTTCAAGTCTTAAACAAGTTACTTCTTTCAAATATTAGGGATCAAAATGAATCCATTTTTTTTTTTTTTTTTTTTTTTTTTTCTTTATTTGCAAAAATTTTGCGAAGTATTCTTCTTTCAAAAATTAAAAGTCTATCTTCATCTACTTTTGTCAATGGTCAGCATTCACGGCAGTACAGAAAGACAGATTTTGAGGGTAGTTGTTGAGATCTGGGAGTTGTTTATTTTTTTCTAATGCATCTTTCAATATAGAGACGCTATCTTTACGTCATAAGTAAGGACTGCACCGCTGTTACTCATTTAGCACTACGCAGGGGACAGGTGTAGCTTAAAGATATGCTACGGACGCTAGTAATACCACCCACACAACGCTCTACGCTCATATTAGACCGGGACCTGTGGTTTTAAAGTGGATTCCAAACTATTTCAAACATCCATGGCAAACCGGGATTCGAACCTATCTTCATCTACTTTTGTTAATGGTCAGCATTCACGGCAGTACAGAAAGACAGATTTTGAGGGTAGTTGTTGAGATCTGGGAGTTGTTTATTTGTTTCTAATGCATCTTTCAATATAGAGACGCTATCTTTACGTCCTAAGTAAGGACTGCACCGCTGTTACTCATTTAGCACTACGCAGGGGGCAGGTGTAGCTTAAAGATATGCTACGGACGCTAGTAATACCACCCACACAACGCTCTACGCTCATATTAGACCGGGACCTGTGGTTTAAAGTGGATTCCAAACTATTTCAAACATCCATGGCACCGCCGGGATTCGAACCTATCTTCATCTACTTTTGTTAATGGTCAACATTCACGGCAGTACACAAAGATAGATCTGAGGGTAGTTGTTGAGATCTGGGAGTTGTTTATTTTTTTCTAATGCAGCTGGCAATATAGAGACGCTATCTTTACGCCATAAGTAAGGACTGCACCGCTGTTACTCATTTAGCACTACGCAGGGGATAGGTGTAGCTTGAAGATAAGCTACGGACTCGAGTAATACCACCCCACAACGCTCTGCGATCCTTTTAGACCGGGACCTACGTGGTTTAACGTGGATTCCAAACTATTACAAACATCCATGGCATCGGCGGGATTTGAACCCTAAACTTGTGGTACCGAGCACTATCCACTTGGCCATCAGGTCCTCTGGAGTTGTATAAAGATTAATTTTTATCTAGAGATTTAAGTGCTTAATAAATTCTTTAAACAGTGGTAACATCTATTAGCCTTAGATAGCTTATTGTCAATTTCAAGTTAAACATTATTGCCATAGCAAAATGGATCCCCTCTAGTTGAATATATTCTAAAATATAAATTCTCTTCCTTCCACTCCCCCTCCCAGGAAATAAGATTCCTTCCATTATAAGTCCTATAGCTATTCTCTTTACATTTTTACTCCAATTTATTTTATTTATGTACAAACAGTTCAAAGAAGGCAGAGAACGCGTTGAAGACGAAGAGCCCTCTGGCCGACCATCCACCTCAACCGGCGAAGCTCACGTCCAAAAAATTATGGATTTGGTGCTTGCAAACCGTCGATTTATAATTAGAGACCTTGCTGCTGATGTTGGAATTTCAAAAGGAGCGGTCTGTTCCATTTTGGGCCTCAAACGCTTCAAATCTCGATTGGTACCGTAAACAAAAATGAAACTATATTGTTGAACCGTGCGACTTCTGGCTATTCCCTAAACTCAAAAGCTGACACGTTTTGAGTCGATTGAAGAGATCCAACATGAATTAGCGCACATTTTGCCGATGACTTTTTAGCATGCATTGAGGAATGGAAAAAAAATTGGCATAAGTGCATGTGATCCGGAGGGGATTACTTTGCAGGCGCTGAAGGATAAATAAATAATTTGAGAAAAAAAAAAAATAATTGGTCTTACTTTTTGGGCACAGTAGTATTACTCCTTTAAGCCCTTTATTTAAAGTAGTATAAAGGTTTCTAAAATATAAATTTTCGAAATAAAATTTCATTTTTATAACAATTGCTTTTTCTTTTTTATGTTTATTCTTAGTATAAAATTCTTTTTATTTTTGCTCTATGACTTTAAAAGATTAGACAAATAAAATTTTCTACATTTACATAAGAATTCCAAATCTTGATATTCTGAAAGAAAGCCTATTATTCAATTTTTATTCGAAAAAGAATTGCAAATCGAAAAAAGAATTCTTTTTTTCCGCCCTCTCCTCGCCTACGACGAGGACCTACTAATTGTGACTCTTATGACATTTCGTCATTCAAGATGTAAGGCTTTGCATTCTAAGTTGTATTGCCTAGATACTTGCCTACCAGTACTGTCACTTAGAACTTGCATTTTGTGTGTTTATCAGAAAAAGGATGTTACACAATATGTGAATATATACCAACAGTTTTTCTAAAATTTTTTTTCTCTCATATTCTTTCTTAAGGTTTTTACTGTCCACTTATTTTTATGAAACCCCTGAAAATGCACTCCCTATCCATGACACCCCTGAGATTCGAACCTGAAGCCTGTGGTACCAAATTCTAGAGAACTAGCTAATTGGCAATCAGGCAGCTACTATTTTGGAAAGACATAAGCAAATGAAATTTGTTTTTTGTATAACATTGGCTTTGGTTTCTCGCTCTATTGGCATTTTTTTTTTTTTTTTTTTTGCACACTTGCAGCTGCTTAGACCATTATCTACAGTTTAACGTGGATTCCGAACCACTAACCAACATCCATGTCACAATTGGCGTGTTGGACAGCATTCGAACCTGAAGCCTTTGGAACCAAAGGCCAGAGCGGTAGCCAATTGGTCATCAGGCCGCCTAGTATAACATTTTTTTTTTCTAATGCAGCTGGCAAACAGACATGGACGTCTTAGAAGTTAACCAGTGGAAAATAGGTAATTTTTCAAATAAACAATTTTAAATTCAATCGGAGTGACTAATGTCTGAATTCAATCAATGCTAATGTCTGAATTCAATCAATGATATGTTTATTTACTATTTAAAAAGCTTTGTTTTTGCTCATGGACGAGTTCATGTTTTTGTGAGTACATGGCAGTGGAAAATAGCAAAGAAAACAATTCTAAATTCAACCAATGCTAATTTGAATTCAATACAATGATATGTTTTTTACCTTTGTTTTTGCTCATGGAAGTTCATGTTTTGCGATGAGTACGATATAGAATAGAATATAAGTTAACCAGTGGAAAATAGCAAAGGAAACAATTTTAAATTCAATCAATGCTAATGTCTGCAAATTCAATCAATGATATGTTTATTTACTATTCAAAAGCTTTGTTTTTGCTCATGGAAGAGTTCATGTTTTGCGAAGGTGAGTACGATACGATATAGAATATAAGTTAACCAGTGGAAAATAGCAAAGGAAACAATTTTAAATTCAATCAATGCTAATGTCTGAATTCAATCAATGATATGTTTATTTACTATTTAAAAGCTTTGTTTTTGCTCATGGACGAGTTCATGTTTTGCGAATTGGTGAGTACGATACGATATAGAATATAAGTTAACCAGTGGAAAATAGAAAAATTTTAAATTCAAAGGAAACAATTTTAAATTCAATCAATGCTAATGTCTGAATTCAATCAATGATATGTTTATTTACTATTTAAAAGCTTTGTTTTTGCTCATGGACGAGTTCATGTTTTGTGAATTGGTGAGTACGATACGATATAGAATATAAGTTAACCAGTGGAAAATAGCAAAGGAAACAATTTTAAATTCAATCAATGCTAATGTCTGAATTCAATCAATGATATGTTTATTTACTATTTAAAAGCTTTGTTTTTGCTCATGGACGAGTTCATGTTTTGCGAATTGGTGAGTACGATACGATATAGAATATAAGTTAACCAGTGGAAAATAGCAAAGGAAACAATTTTAAATTCAATCAATGCTAATGTCTGAATTCAATCAATGATATGTTTATTTACTATTTAAAAGCTTTGTTTTTGCTCATGGACGAGTTCATGTTTTGCGAATTGGTGAGTACGATACGATATAGAATATAAGTTAACCAGTGGAAAATAGCAAAGGAAACAATTTTAAATTCAATCAATGCTAATGTCTGAATTCAATCAATGATATGTTTATTTACTATTTAAAAGCTTTGTTTTTGCTCATGGACGAGTTCATGTTTTGCGAATTGGTGAGTACGATACGATATAGAATATAAGTTAACCAGTGGAAAATAGCAAAGGAAACAATTTTAAATTCAATCAATGCTAATGTCTGAATTCAATCAATGATATGTTTATTTACTATTTAAAAGCTTTGTTTTTGCTCATGGACGAGTTCATGTTTTGCGAATTGGTGAGTACGATACGATATAGAATATAAGTTAACCAGTGGAAAATAGCAAAGGAAACAATTTTAAATTCAATCAATGCTAATGTCTGAATTCAATCAATGATATGTTTATTTACTATTTAAAAGCTTTGTTTTTGCTCATGGACGAGTTCATGTTTTGCGAATTGGTGAGTACGATACGATATAGAATATAAGTTAACCAGTGGAAAATAGCAAAGGAAACAATTTTAAATTCAATCAATGCTAATGTCTGAATTCAATCAATGATATGTTTATTTACTATTTAAAAGCTTTGTTTTTTGCTCATGGACGAGTTCATGTTTTGCGAATTGGTGAGTACGATACGATATAGAATATAAGTTAACCAGTGGAAAATAGCAAAGGAAACAATTTTAAATTCAATCAATGCTAATGTCTGAATTCAATCAATGATATGTTTATTTACTATTTAAAAGCTTTGTTTTTGCTCATGGACGAGTTCATGTTTTGCGAATTGGTGAGTACGATACGATATAGAATATAAGTTAACCAGTGGAAAATAGCAAAGGAAACAATTTTAAATTCAATCAATGCTAATGTCTGAATTCAATCAATGATATGTTTATTTACTATTTAAAAGCTTTGTTTTTGCTCATGGACGAGTTCATGTTTTGCGAATTGGTGAGTACGATACGATATAGAATATAAGTTAACCAGTGGAAAATAGCAAAGGAAACAATTTTAAATTCAATCAATGCTAATGTCTGAATTCAATCAATGATATGTTTATTTACTATTTAAAAGCTTTGTTTTTGCTCATGGACGCTGAGTACGATACGATATAGAATATAAGTTAACCAGTGGAAAATAGCATAGAATTCAAAGGTTTATTTAAACGCTTTGTTTTTCAATGTTTACGATATAGATATAAGTTAACCAGTGGAAAATAGCAAAGAATAAAATTTTACATTCAATCAATGCTAATGGGAATTCAATCAATGATATGTTTATTTACTATTTAAAAATGCTAATACGATATAGAATATAAGTTCAATCTAATGGCTGAATTCAATCAATGATATGTTTATTTACTATTTAAAAGCTTTGTTTTTGCTCATGGACGAGTTCATGTTTTAGAATTGGTGAGTACGATACGATATAGAATATAAGTTAACCAGTGGAAAATAGCAAAGGAAACAATTTTAAATTCAATCAATGCTAATGTCTGAATTCAATCAATGATATGTTTATTTACTATTTAAAAGCTTTGTTTTTGCTCATGGACGAGTTCATGTTTTGCGAATTGGTGAGTACGATACGATATAGAATATAAGTTAACCAGTGGAAAATAGCAAAGGAAACAATTTTAAATTCAATCAATGCTAATGGCTGAATTCAATCAATGATATGTTTATTTACTATTTAAAAGCTTTGTTTTTGTTCATGGACGAGTTCATGTTTTTTAAATTCAATCACTGTTGCTAATGCTGAATTCAATCAATGGTGAGTACGATACGATATAGAATATAAGTTAACCAGTGGAAAATAGCAAAGGAAACAATTTTAAATTCAATCAATGCTAATGGCTGAATTCAATCAATGATATGTTTATTTACTATTTAAAAGCTTTGTTTTTGCTCATGGACGAGTTCATGTTTTGCGAATTGGTGAGTACGATACGATATAGAATATAAGTTAACCAGTGGAAAATAGCAAAGGAAACAATTTTAAATTCAATCAATGCTAATGTCTGAATTCAATCAATGATATGTTTATTTACTATTTAAAAGCTTTGTTTTTGCTCATGGACGAGTTCATGTTTTGCATGGAAGTTCATGTTTTGGTGAGTGACGATACGATATAGAATATAGAGTACGATACAATATGCTAAGAATCAATCAATGATATGTTTATTTACTATTTAAAAGCTTTGGCTCATGGAAGTTCATGAGTAGATACAAAGAATATAAGTTAACAGTGGTGAAATTTTAAATTTTCAATTCAATGCTAATGCTAATGTCTGAATTCAATCAATGATATGTTTATTTACTATTTTAAAAGCTTTGTTTTTGCTCATGGACGAGTTCATGTTTTGCGAATTGGTGAGTACGATACGATATAGAATATAAGTTAACCAGTGGAAAATAGCAAAGGAAACAATTTTAAATTCAATCAATGCTAATGTCTGAATTCAATCAATGCAAAATCAATCATACTTTTATTTACTGTTTAAAACCTTTGTTAAACCTCTTAAAACCATGAAAGAGTTCATGTTACGAGAATTGGTAAGCATGGTACGATATGGAATATAAGTTAGCCAGTGGAAAATAGTAAGGGAAACAATTCTAAATTCAATCAATGCGAAATCAATGATACTTTTATTTACTATTTCTTTCTAAGCGTTATTTTCCTACATGGAAAAGTTTCGTGAATTGGTAAGCAGATATGGAATATATAT